>JAQMYI010000008.1:25234544-25258765 GCA_030014275.1 Clariallabes melas
TTGAATCCAGCTTCATCCACGAAGATGTATTCATGAGGCCTAACCATTGAGTCAAGCTCAAAGATTCTCTGTACACAGTGAAAACAAACCACATTTAGTTCTGTAAATGACACAGTATGATGCACACATGTGCTGCTTCCCAGACAATACAGTATACATTCTAGTACTGAGTTTACTGTAAAAGTTGACTTACCTGCACATATTGACATCGTTGCTCTTTCACTCTCTCACAGTTTCGCTCAAATGGTACAGTACACGATAACCTTGTTTCATCCTTATCTTGTTGCGTTGCAGGACACGGTCAATTGTTGACAGACTCACACTATTTATTCCCTCAAAATGTATGTTGTCTTCTATAATCCGCTGCCATATTTCACGCAGTCGAATTGCATTATTTTGATGGACCATATCCACAATAAGTGTCTCCTGGTGTTGTGAGAACATGCGTGTTCTTCCACCCTTTTTTTTTTTTTATTCAGTAAATGTTTTCAAACACTGTACCATTGTCCCCTTACTGAGACAAGTATACCTTGGGCACACGTTGCCCTGCCTCCCTCATAGTCATGTCATGCACCAGAACATGATCTATGACAGTTGCTCGAATGTCATTTGAAATTACAGATCTTGGTCTTAGTCCTTGCCCACCACCTCTGACACGGGCACGGACTCCTCTTCCTCTTCCTCTTCTATTGTATTGCTTCATTGTTGGATCCATTCATGCCATTTGCATTTTGACATGTGTGTTTTCAGTTTTGAGTGGTAGTGTGTAAATGATGAAAACAGTGTGTTAGTTGTGTTTAACTTCTGTAGCCTGTGTGCACCATTCTGGGTACAAGTGCACCACACTGCTAAATGTGTTTTGTGTTTGAGAATGTGTTTAGAGGTGTGGTAAATGGGAGATTCAGATTCGCAAATTGTGCCCTAACCAGTAGAATAGTGTTTAAGATTTTGACAACTGTGGGATTGATTTGATGAAAGAGTTTTGGTAGTTGACAGTTTAGTTTTTACAATGGGATTTAGTGTTTTAGCGATTCAGAAAAACTGTACAGGAAAAAGCTCCTAAACCCAACAACTGCTTATGCCACCCTTGGAAGCAAGAACTGCAGTCAAGTTTTCAATAACTGGCAATGAGTCTTTCATATGTGGAGGAATTTTGGTCCACTCTTCTTTTCTAGATTGTTTTCATTTAGCCACATTTTAGGATTTTCAAGCATGCACTGCCTGTTTAAGGATCTCAATCAGAGTTAACACCAGACTTTGACAAGGCCACTTCAAAACCTTAATTTAGGTTTTTTTTTTTTTTTTGAGCCATTCAAAGGTGGACTTCCTGGTGTCAGACCATCACACTACCATTTTTGACTATTGGTATGATATTCTTTTTATGAAACGCTGTATTACTTTTACTCCAGATGTAACGGGACACACACCTTCCAAAAAGTTACACTTTTGTCACATCAGTCCACAGAACATTTGCCTTGGTACTCTCCCATGGATGCCATTTTTCCCAGTCTCTTTCTCATTGCTGAAGTATGAACATTGACCTTAACTGATTCAAGTGAGACCTGCAGTTCTTTAGATGTTATTCTGGGTTCTTTTATGAGATCTTGGATGAATTGTCGTTGTGCTCTTATAGTAATTTTGGTAGGCCAGCCACTCCTGGGAAGGTTCACCACTGTTCCAAGTTTACCTCATTTGTGGATAATGTCTCTCAATGTGGTTCTCTGGAGCCCCAAAGCTTTAGAAATGGCTTGGTAACCCTTTCTAGACTGATTGATACATGTCAATTACTTTGTTCCTCACTTGTTCTTGAAGTTTTTTAAATCATGTTGCTTTTTTAGAATTTCTAGAACCCATCCTCATTTGGGTGATAATGGATAGCAGAGATTATATAATGACATCATGTGTGTTAGGCTGCTGGAAGTTCAGTATAACAAAAGTTGTCCAAGTTATCATGGAGTCCAGTTTAGCACAGGGATGGGTCAGCAGGTGCAGAGGACAGAGGGGGGTCTGGATCACTAGAAGCTCAGGAGCAGCATGTGAAGATCCAAACCATCATGAAGCAGAATCCAGCTGGAGGAGGTCCTTCTCTGGATGCCTCAAGATCTTCGCAGGGTTGGCCTCTGCCCACTGGAGCTGACACAATCTCCAGTTGCCTCGGGATGGGTAGAGAAAGGAAGAACAGGTGGAAAAGAATTAGCATAGATGCTATTCAGGATATTAGCAGCACTAGATAAGAGTGGGCATTAAGACGTACTGGAGGTTATGTGATGAATTATGTGTATGCGAGATTGAAGAGATGTGTCTGAGCCCCGAACACTGTCTGGAAGGCTATTCCAAAGCTTAGGAGCTAAATATGAGAACACTCTACCCCCTTTTGTAGATTTTGATATTCTGGGAACTACCAGAAGTCCGGAGTTTTGCAATCCTAAGGAATGTGGTGGATTGTAATGGGTCAGAAGACTGGCTAGATATGTGTATTTTCTCGATCTAGTGAGAACCCTGGCGGCTGCATTTTGAACTAACTGTAGCTTGTTTATTGAGGATGCAGGACAACCACTTAGTAATGCATTACAGTAGTCAAGTCTGGAGGTCATGAATCCATGAACCAGCTTTTCTGCATCAGATATGGATGAATGTTCCTAAGCTTGGAAATATTTTTAAGGTGGAAAAAGGCTGTTTTTGTAATATTGGAAATGATTTTCAAAGAATAAGTTACTGTCTAATATTACGCCCAGGTCTTTCACTTTCGAGCTGGTAGTAACAGTACATCCTTCTAAATGCAAGGTGAATTGTGAGAGCTGTTGTGTACCGGTTTTTGGGCCAATAAGTAATAACTCTGTCTTATCTGAATTTAGTAAAAGAAAATTATCAGTCATCCAATCTTTTATATCTTGGACACACTCGGTTAATCTAGACAACTTGGGTATTTCGTCTGGTTTTGTTGAGATGTATAATTGGGTATCATCAGCATAACAATGGAAACTAATCTGATGTCTTCTAATGATATTACCCAAGGAAAGCATGTACTGTATATGGAGAACAGCAGAGGTCCTCAAACTGACCCTTGTGGAACCCCATATTTTACTGGCATTACACCAGACAGTTTTCCATTCAGATCTACAAAATGGTATACTGTATAGTTTAGAAGATCCGGTTTAGTTTGTGTAATATTAAAATTTTTTGATTATCTTAATAATTTGTGACAAATATGCATAAGAATAAAAAATCAGTAAAGCGCAAGTACTTTTTCACAGCACTGTATATCTTTGTAATTTTTTTATTTTTAATTTTGCAAAGTCTTGACATATGTACACATCATGTAATGCTGAGCCTTATTGTATGGTTATTGATCATTTCTTCTTTTTTTAATTCATTCATATTCTATACCCTTTTTAATCTGTGTACAGGGTTGATCATAGCTTATTCTTGTTTAATGTTACTTACAATGCATGTGCCACCAGGTTATAGATACCAACAGCAGACGAAGGCCAAGTAAAGCCTGTTCTGCAATATATCATACTTGATGTGTTTTGTTTTTACTGAAAGCTTCATGTGTCGTTTGCATACAACCTCATAAACCAACAAGAGAATGTGCAGAGATGTATTCATTTTAAATTAAAATGTGATTACTGAGATTAAGCATAGGTTTGAGTGTAGTATAGCATTCATAGTTGTATTATTAATAATATCAGTGGCATGTCATTGCAAGTAAAGCAAGTTAAATGTGCATGTGTGTCTGCTATGCAAGGTGTTATCCTTTGATCCTGAAGTTAATGGATGTTCCTGAAAATCTGTCAATCAGACCGGCAGACCAAATGGATTACCTCCTCCTACACACACACAGCTAAACTGCAAGAAAATGTGTGCATAAAGACTGCATAAAACAATTAAGAGTCCATTTTCAGAAGCTATAAAGAGACAAAGTCAGACTATGTGGAGTAGTAATGATAAGCATGGGCATTTTAAAATGCACTTTGGTATCTTCTGACTGCGAGATGGAAAAAAATTAAAAGTCACGAAGTCAATGGAGCAAGTGTTTTATTTTGCACATAATATATGAAACTTCACCATATTCTGTGTACAATTTGGGAAAATGTGTTGAGGCGATTTAAGAGCAGAGAATCAGCTACCTTTTGTTTAAATAGTGTAGCTACAGGCTGTCGCTGTAGAACTTTTTGAGTCTTTGATTATTATAACTCAGTCCCTACATACTGTACAAAACAAGATCAGCCCAATCCCCAGTCAAAACAAGCCCAATGATAAATATAGTTACAAAGCAACAATGATCGGGCCCAAGCACCTGCGTTATCGTCATCCGGGTGCAGCAGTAAAACAGTGAGCACAGTGGGCACATGCATTTAAATGGGAAAAACCAATACCATTATGGCATTCTTTTACAATTTTGCATCCCTAATGTCTTGAGATCATATTTAGGTGCCGGTTAGGTGGCGATCGTATAAATCCCCTTGGAGAAGTAAAACACGTTCCATTGGGTGCGTTTTGCACACAACCCAAAATAACTGACTTCCTGTTGAGACATGCATGGCAAAAGTTGTTCGGCTCAATGAGCTCTAAATGTGTACCAGGCATATGTGTACAGTATACATGCAAGTGTGTATAAGCTACTGTATGCAGTAAAGTCTCCTGTGAAGCTGCTCAGGCTCAGTCCTAATGGCAGCAGATTCCAACCTGTGTGTTGATTTTCATAAACACCTTTTCGAATACGTTGATCCTAAACCAAGGCATTCAAGATATTAAACCAAGATATTATGGTCTTCGATTATGTCTACTTAGTCCCTACATCCCAACACAACAAGACTGTTACGTCTGTTTGACCAACACAGCCCATAACCAGCATGTTAACTATGTACAGATTACAGAGTATATGTTAAACTCCAATACTACTACTACTTTCATTTGCAAATTGATTGTAATCCACTAAATGGGCGAAAGTTTGCGGACACCTGAGTATATGTGATTGACAAACATTTCATTCCAAATTGAGTCACCTGTTTGCTGTTCCATTTTTCCTGGGAAGACTTCCTATTAGATTTCGGGACATGGCTGTGGAGATGTGTGTTTATTCAGCTACAAGAGTTCAGTGTTTGAATTTTTACAGCCTGTTTAGGACACTTGAGTTCTTCCACCCCAACTATCTCTTTATGGAGCTTGCAAGACATATACAAGTACAAGACTTTATACAAGTACATCATGTAATACCCTATAATAAGGAGCGCAATAAGGAGTCAAACTGACTTTTGATTGTACAGAATAAAAGAAGGCAGTTATGAGAGTAAAAATTCCCTTTATTTCTTTATATAATCCCCTCTTACACTAATGCACTTCTCCTGGTGTTTCTCTGGTGCTTGGATACCATCAAGGAAGAAAGATTTCTCATGATCGGACTGCCTGCTTCCTTTCTGAAATGCTGGCGCCCTGGGAACTTCTTTAACATGTTGAATTGGCTTGGAGCGAGGTCAGGACTGTACGAGGGATGTGGCAGCCGAGTTCCTGTAATGTGTAAGGGTGCAACGTTTTTATGCTTTCGTTCACATTCACTTAAACAAGGCTTATAATACTGTATATCAATGCTGTACTATCGATCTACTAAACAGTTGCGATGTGCTTTCTTGAATGGTTCCTGGCTCTTCCAATGCACTCTAAAGGCAGCAAAACAAGTGTTAATAAAACCGATAAAAAATTCCACTTCCTAATCAGAAGTTATACACATCTACAAAATCCTGAGGCTGCTTACGTAAAAAATCAAAAACTCCTTCATGTTGTATTATCGCTGTAAAGAGTTCAATGTTAGATCATAATGCTTTCAGGGAAATCCAGCTCCTGAAGTCTACATCGCTCGTATTGACTCTGTCTCGCTGCCCTCCAAAGGCCCGACTAATGCACTTCCCCTCGAGCTGATAAAAGTGCCGGAACGCCTCGTGTTTGAGCGACCTTTAGGAACTGTTTTAGTACCTGTCATGACAATAAGGAGTATTTTTTCTGTCATTTTCATACACTTGGGAATGTTTACATGGAATGAATAATGCATGAATCACACACAGACAAGGAGAGAGAGAGATAAAGACAGACAGAGAAATAGAGAAAGAGAGAGAGAGAGAGATCTGGCTATGGGCTCCTTTGCATTATTTAAAATGCTATTAAAAATGCAAGATTGGGTTAAAGACGTAGGCAAGACACACATGCTACTTTGGCTCTTGTGTGCCGAGGGAGGAATGTTATTCTATCTTGGTGGGGACCAAGCGTCCACATATAGATTGGAATATTGCATTGCAAACTTTGCATTAATTGCTTATGTCCATAACTAGGAAGGTCCTTACAAAGATTCTAAAAATAATGTGTGTGCATGCTTGTATGTGTGTGTGTGTGTGTAAGAGAGAGAGAGAGAGAGAGAGAATGCATTTACCTAGAAAAGAGAAGCAAGATCTGGTGAAAGAAACAGATGGCACGGCAGTCAGCCTGAACAAGAAGTGAAAGATGAGCGAGGAGTGGAAAAAAATCAGTCACAGGCAGACACACCTGTGTGTACGGTACGTACACCACAAAAAAAGTTTTGGTAAAAATCTAACCACGAATCAGCAGTTTGTATACTTCCACTGAATAGTGGAGGAATATGGAGCTGAGTGAGTCAGGCAGGAAGAAAGCAGGAGAAAAGAACAGAAAGAGAAAGAAGGCATGGTTTTTCAAAAGAAAAAGAACATGAAGTACATGATGAGAGGACAGTCCGTGCATGCCTGCACGCTATGTAAGAGCAGAAAGAGTGAGAGAGATAGAGAGAGAGAGAAAGAGAGAGAGAGAGAGCGGGAGAAAATGAATCTTTAATTAAATCAAGTACCCCTGATGTGACTCAGGCACCGCTGAACATTTGCCGCAATGTGATAATAGCCCTGTGTGGTACACTGTGTGTCTGTCTTTGCTGTAACAAAATGCATTAATATGCAAAATGGCCTCATTACAAGCACAATCAACGTTTATTCACAATGAATCTGGGACGGTAAATGCGATGTTCCTGTACAGGCAAGGACAATGCTCCGGGGCATAACACTATTCAGGGGCACAATAATAGATATATGGTTGTTCACCCATCAAAAAGACCATTACAGACCTTGTAGCATTTATTATTACACCACTCACCGAGATGAGGCTGTGCATCACCTTTGACTGAACCAGTGCCCTCCTGAATTCTTCATCCTGATTGGTCAGAAGATGTAAGTCGCCCCAATATGTTAACGTTTCTATAGTAACAACAGTAGAAACGTTTACTAATTAGCGACTCGCTTCTTTGAATCTCGTTCATCAAAATGAACGACTCTTTTTCTGAGTCATTTAGTTCATTTCGTTCTTTTGATCAAAAATAAAATAAAATGATGCATTTTCAATAAAACAGACCCCCAATACGTCTACATACACAAATTTTAGCTATAGTTCCAGTAGTGAAAATATTACAATGCAGCTAAGGACATATTATAATAAACAGAATGAGTAGTTCACCTCTCATATCTTCTAGTCTGAGTCGTTCGTTCTTTTGAGTCTGCTGCACCGCACACGACTCGGAGTAGAAGAGTCATTGAGTAAGAATCGCTCATTTCTGTTTCCTGTACATAACCTACGGAGGTTTTGTGATGATTTGCGCATGCGCGCCCAGTAGAAAATGAACGATTCACTCTCCGAGACTACTCGTTCTTCTGAGTCACGTTAAAGATTCATTTAAAAAGAACAAATCGTTCATGAACGACCCATTACTACAAGGGAGACAATGCCACATCCTCATAGGTTTTTACTGCGTTTCACATTTTTTTTGTGGACGTAGTGAGAACATGGCTCAGTGTGATGGGGCCAAGGTGTTTTTATTTTTATTATTAATGTTAGTATTATTGCTAAGCTTTCTAGGAATACTTCGAGACAGAATCATGAACGCTTTTCTCCCCATGAGCCAAGTGTGATTTATTAATCCTGTTACGATTATATAACTGTATAAGACTTTATACACACATTTAATTTGCATTCTGCTCTACAGTTGTCATAAAGTGCATTTTCCATGTACTATATGTATGAATATATCCCTTACATCCATTCGTACAGTAAGCGCAGCTCATTAACCCAGACCAGTAGAAGAAGCGTTTTGGACAAAAGGACCTAAATTTACTTTGGATACCAAAAATATCTCCTCTCAAGCTCCATTTCATCGCCTTGCTCTCCATCCCGGTAATCATCGAAGATTTTTTTTCTCTTTCTAAGCTCACCAAGATGGTGAGGAATTAAGCCTCTCGGATAACATGCTGATGAGCCCGAGTCCTGCAAGACCAATTTGAATATCTTTTTTGCGTGTTTCCAGCTTTCACGAAGCCGCACGATTGATTCGTTAATGAGGTATTATCCGCAAGTTGCTATTTTTACGGGTCAGGATGTGAGAGTAGTTAGCATTCATACAGCCGGGGGATGTTCTCCTGGGCTCGGCCCAGAGCAGGAGCGGTTTGGCGCGTTGCCGGGTAAATAAATGCAAATCTGTTCCCTTTTGCACGTAACCTGCCGTAAAAACCAGAGCAAGGATTCCTGACTCATTTGTGTTGGCGTATTGTTTTAATGTTAAAGACGGTAAAGGGCGCAGGTGCAGGGTTTCGCTTCGGGGCAGAAACATTCAAGGTCAGGGATGGAGAGGGGATTTGGCGAAACACTCAGAGAACAGGAACAGATCCTAATATCTATAACCATAAGTCAAATAGTATATTTTATCACTCCTGATCTATATTATGTTTTATGGATTTGCAACATCGAGCAGCGTTTGTGATATTTACGTGATACACTCACACACTCACTCACTCATCTGGAGCGAGGCGGGGTCCGATGCAGGGCACACACACAAAACACACTATGGGTAATTTGGGAACGCCAGTTAGCCTAATCTGCATGTCTTTGGACAGTGTGAGGAAACCAGAGTACCCGGAGGAAACCCACCAAGCACGGGGAGAAAATGCAAACTCGACACACAGACCCAGAGGCGGGAATCGGACCCTCGACCCTTGAGGTGCAAGGTCGACAGTGCTAACCAATAAGCCACCGTGGCGCCGCCCCCTCACATTCAGGTTATTGCAATTAATATTACAGTTTCCAATTTGTTATTTTACTGCTGTATGCTTTCTATACACCAACAGATTTACTCACTCACCCACTCACTCATCGTCTATACCGTTTTATCCTGTCTTTATCCAATCCCAGGAGACTTAGGCCACACAAAACACCATATGGCCAAGCCATAGCAGGGCAACCAACAGTTTTAACTATTAGAATTATACTCTGTAGTATTCATTAAGATGTCGTTGTTGGTGGTTGTTCAGATGCCCTTCCTAAGGCAACCTTTCCATTTTATCTGGGCTTTGGCACGGTACTCCATCCAGTGGCTGGGAATCAAACCCAGACGCCTACCGTTGAGCCACCGATGCCCAGTAACCATTAGGAAGTATTTTTTATTTATTAAATCCCCTCCCCTCGCTCCGACCCCCCCCCCCCCCCAGCATTTGAAGCCCCGCCCCTTGATTCTCTGATGCCATTTGTTTAGCCCCACCCCTTAAAACGTTAAGCTTCTGAGATTTCAAGTTAAAAATAATCTTGTCAGCTATTTGGTAAAGTTGAGCACTTGTAGGTTTTCGAGATGGAGCTGTTCCTGTAGAAATCATAACATATAAGAACAGGCTGCTCTGGAAAACTAACCAGCACCAACTTACCAATCAGAATCCAACACAAGATGGTGTGGAGTCATCCAGAGGAGAAGTGACACCTTAAAGGAGAGAGTGAGAGAGACATCGAGGGTAAGGATGGCAGTGTGTGTGTGTGTGTGTGTGTCCAGGTCTGGGTGGAAGTGTTTACGCATCTTCTTTCCTCTGATGGGTTTGGACGCCATCTTTGCTCCCTGACATCTCGTTAATTCCAACCAGTGCGATTTTTAATCAGGCTGCAAATTGCAAAGTAGGTCAGCGGAGAAAAACAAACAACAACAAAGCATATGGCTGCGGCGTGCCGAGCACCGAGCGCCCGGTGGAGTTTGACTCCTCGAAGACTTTTAATCAGTCTCCGGTATCAATTGTCACTTTTTTTGATGTTTTAAATCCAAATTAAAAATAAAGAAAGAGACTGCCGTCATGGAATTGACCGTCATTTGGTTGAACTGAGCCCGAGAAAGCGTGTGAGAGAGGAACTGCGACTGTTTCAGAGCTCTCGCGCTTGTCTGTGGCCTTTCACGACTTGTTAGCGGCGCTTGAGTGTGTGCCAGCGAGGAGAGGCGGGGGATTAGCAGGCAGCGGGGAGCGCCGTAGCCCCTGCTGTCTTGGAGAAAGCGCTGGAGTTGCCTGAGGGTTCGAGTTCAGCCCAGACGGTGTTGAACTTCAGAGATCTTCAGTGATTCTGACCATCTGCTGAGGACGCGGCTGTGAGCAAAGACTCGAGACTTACACCAAAGCCTGATATTGGAGAAAGCTGCCTGAAGACACTTTTATTAACTGTTTTATATCGCTGGTTTTGTTATTGTTATTCATATGAAGAGTTGCTTATTTAAATTTCCTTCTGTGTCAATCACACTAGACCTGGCGGTTTCATTAATCCCTTATTTAATTGCATTTGAATTTTAATTACTCAAATATTCGAATGTGGCTTAAAGTGAGTCATACCACAGCTCTGAATTCCGATCTGTCAGATTAATGCATTTCCTGTATCATCAGCTCTGACAGAAGCACAGGTTTATATTTACGCAATACATTTCAACACGTGTCGGCACGGCCTCGCATCCCCTTGTTGTGTTTCCTCCGCGTACTCCAGTTTCCTCCCACAGTCCAAAGACATGCGATTAGGCTAACTAAAAGGTGTGACTGTGCCCTGCGATGGATTGACACCCTGTCCAGGACAAACCCCGGCTCGTCGCAGTCCCATGCCTGGGGAAATTGGATGGGCTGCGACAGGACCGACATCCGATGTTAAACCTGTGCCTGATCCTGCAGATCAAATGATCCGATGTGATAACGCTTAAAATAAAGGGACAAAGCCGTAGAAAAAAAAAAATTGGAAGGAGTCTCCAGTGTCAGCTCTTTGTAACAGTATTTTCAGTAACATGACAAAGGTCAGTAAAGGATAAACTATTAAAAAAACAGCTATAATGTGAGTGAAAACAGGATCTTCCACAACATCTTGTTGAAGCGGAGGTGGCTTCAGATACAGGATATACTTGTTTGCTTTAAGTGTTGTGATCATTCATTCTAATGGCGTTTATAGTTAACTTTTTATTTCTTAAGGGTTATGTATTCGTCTACATGAAAGTGACTGCATTATGACACAAAAGAAAGTGGCGTAGCCTTTTGACGTACTGTGATTTACCTTTAAATGTCCACTCACTTCTGCTTTCCAAAAAATGAAACCCCCCTCTCTCTCTCTCTCTCTCTCTTTCTGTATTCATTACTTTCATTATTCATTACAGTCCTACTGTTTATTTATTAATAGCGGGCGTCAGATAGAAGCCAAGAATTGAGCCGTTTTGCAGTGGAACACCACATCTGTGTTGGAAAATGTCAACAGGATTTAAAGCTCACTGACTCACTCGTCGTCTATACCACTTTATCCTGTATTCAGGTTCGCGGGGGGCGGCTGGAGCCTATCCCAGGGGACTTAGAGCTCGAGGCGGGGTACACCCTGGACAAGGTGGCAATCCATTGCAGGGCACACACACATACACACACACAAATACTCACACACTACGGGCAATTCTTGAACGGCAATAAGGGAGGACTGTGGTAGGAAACCGGAGTACCCGGAGAAACCCAGCAAGCACGAGGAGAACATGCAAACTTCATGCACACAGAATCGAACCGGGACCCTGGAGGTGCAAGGCGACGGTGCTAACCACTAAGCCACAGTGCCGCCGGATTTAACACTCCTGATGTAAATTAAATATTTTTATATATAAGTTAGCAGTTGAAATGGAAACAGTCATATAAAGGACATTTAAACATACACTGAAAAAAAAAAAGATTCAATTAAATTAATAGCAGAATTTTCAATCAGGGAAAATATGTATATACTGTACAATTACAAAATAAAATTAGGTACATTGACTTTTTACTAATTTACTGATGTTGGAGTAAAATAGAACATAATAGCGATGTGTAAAAGTTACAGAAACCCAATATTTATATTTTTATCCTTATGTTTTTTTGTAGATAAATGATTTTTAATTTGCTGATCTTTTTATTTCTTATTTTTTCATTTTCACGGTTGTTTTCATGTCAAACGTTTTTGAGCAACGTTGGGGATTAATAAATACATTTATTGTAAAAAATTATTTGAAATGAATTGCGAATGTGCTGAGATCTGCGCGTCACGCTCACAATCCTGTTCGTAACTTTGCGTGCACCGTCAGGCCCAATTAACGAACAAGCAGCGTGAAATAAAAACTCCGTGTGTTTTAGCTTTAGCCGCCCTTTCGCATGTCCATTATGGGTCCCCCCCCCCCCCCCCAGACTCGATCTTTGCTTTAATTGCACGCTCAAAAGGACAAACTGTCACCGAGTAATTTCAGCGTATCCATTTGTTCCAGGTCAGCCAGGTTTTTGTTTATTTTTTCTTTCAACCTCTTCTGTCGGAAGGTTGGTGGATAAAGGCGTCGCTCTTGTCTTTAGATTAGCTGTAAAAATAACTCGTATACATCGCGATGCACATCACAGACCCGCAGCGAGCGTGAGTCGTGTCCTGATGCAGCCTTGAAGACGCCGATGCATAAATTATCTCTCTGGAAGCCGGGGCGTTTAAGCGTCTGTGTTTACTCTGACGGTTTGAGCTTCTGACGCAGGCGCCGGAGGGAACTGATGACTCGAAAATGATAAAATGATATCTTTTCTATATTCTCCTTCTTCTTTTTTTTTTCATTATTGAAGTTTAAAAAGCGTTTGTGTTTGTAGGGTGCGAGAGGAGGAAGCTGATGGCATTAGCGTAGGGTTTATGGGGTGTGAAGAATGATGGCATGAAGACAGAAGTCTCATTAGCCTTATAGGGGTAGATGATAGATGGTACGGAAATTTCCGGCGTTATTGTGCTGTCGGTGCTGAATGTGATGAATGAAGGAAATGACGCTTTTATACTTCTTTTTCCGTCAACTAGACGCTCGCTTTACATTTGTCATTTAGATGTTCATCTGGATCTTACAAAATCTCTCTATATCCAAGAAATCATCATGTTTTCAAATCATTGTATAGATGACAAAATGATTCATGCTACAGGTCCTAGAATTCTTTCTTGATTAGCCATTTTCTGGTGACCTGCTTTCCAAAGTGCCATTTACGGTTTTATTTGTATTAGAACCTCTCTGCTTTTTATTTGCGAAAATGTTTAAAATGTAATGTACCCTAATGTAACCTATTCAACCACTTGTATAAGAATTTACCCCAATGAGGGGTTCATCAGTTGTCCATGTTTATATAGGGCTTACTATGAGAAGTAAAACCCATTTGTGGAAGCTCTGCCCCACTAAGGAACCCTTGAAGAACCATTAACTGGCATGTGTGTATTAACTGGCTAGGTATGCATTACAACCTTAAACCTTAATAAAAAATTGTTGACTATATGGTTCTACTTGTAAACTCATAAGGGTCCTTCAATGAATGTACTTTGTTTAAAAAAAATGCAAGAAGGTGTCTATCATTTCCTATCATTGAAATTTCCACTTTAAAATTAGTTTTTCATTTTTTGGAAGCTAGATACCCAATGAACCCTTAAAGAACCAGCGTGGACACTAGAAACCACTAAGGAATCCTCGAAGAACTCTTGAAGGAAAGTGTATGTACTGTGTTAATCTGGTGAAGTTGGTAGTTAGTTTCTTCTTTTCAAGAACGTGTCTTTGGTACAGTCATGGAAACAAAGGTTCTTTGTTCTACTGTTTCAGTGTTGAGGGGTCATGTGGGACCACCACCGGCAAGGTCCATAACAGGGACCTCCAGGTGGCGGGAGAGTGATGGAGCACTATGGGAAAGTTGCTGGAGATAAGGGTGTCTAAGCATCCCTGCGTTTCTTGCTACCACTGTGACCCTGAATTGGACTTACCAGTATAGAGGATGGATGGATGGATGGATGGATGTACTTGAAATGCCTTCTGATCAGGAATGCTTTTGTTTGCTTTTGAACCCCAGAGAGAAACCTGAAGAACCTGCAAGGGCTAAAATGTTCTAGGAGTGTACCTTGAAAGAATTTTGAATGAAATTCATCTACATACTGTATGGGAAAATCATAATCATAATCAGGAAAGAATCTCAGTAAAGTGACTGGCTATAGAGGAACTTCATATTTTTTAGAAATTATTGTTGAAACTCAGAGTCTATCCCAGGAGCTCTGGATTTTAGGCTGGATTGGAAATACACCCAGGATTGAACTTCAGTCTGTTTCATAACACTGGCGCATCAAATGTCGTCTATTTCTTACTGCATATTCTGAAAGTATGAGCATTATCCAAAGGAAAATTTACATGTCAATCTTTATAAAGCAACAAACCCCAGTCGCTTGACCTGCGAACCCGGTGTACAGGACGAGTGAGAACATGAAAGAACCCGCTGTCACCTCCTCTACATCTGCTCCTCCATCTTACGCACGAAACCATTTGGCTTTCCGTCGTCTTGACCGTAACCTTGACATTTCTGAAAAACAGAAATGCTGCACTTCTCTCCTCACGAGCCTCCCGTCTGCGATGTTAATGAGGGCGCCGCACTCCGCCTGTGAAATTTTAATGTGTCATTTTGGTGATAAAGGTGGTTAAACAATCGGTGCTTATTTCATTTCGAGGCAAAGCCGATGAACAAACATGGGGCTCATTACACCGCGTGAATTGAGTGTGTGAGGAGAAGCGGGGACGTGTAGAGCGAGTGAGAGAAAAGAAGACAGAAAGAAAGAGAGAGCGCGAGTGAGAGAGAGAGAGAGAGACGCAGTTTCTTTGTTATCACTGCCATCTCCTGGTCCACAGCGATCGCTTTTCCCTCCTTTGTCCGTTCGTGCTGAGGCAGTCAGAATGCCGGAGACAGCACTGCAATATCTTCCTCGAGAGTCATGAATGCTAATAAAGCAGCTTGAGAGAGAGAGAGAGAGAGAGTGTGTGTGTGTGTGTTTTTCAAGTGCCTTCTCTGAATGCCTGCTTGACGTTTCTCCACCAAACTGGAGTACAAACATTTGTTTTCGAACCTTTTTAGGATTTCCGAGCACATCAGCCTGGCAGGCTAATTAGGCATTCCCGTATTAAACACACCCGAGCTCAAAAGCGCTTGAGAAAGACATGCATGTTTCACCACAGAGCTTTTTGCGCCTGCTTTTTCTCGAGAGCCCTACAGATTGCGGATCAGCTCACCGGCGCAGCATTTATTTTTTTTTATACATACAATAATCCAACTGTTTGTGTTTGAAACCTGACGACGCTCCGTCTTCAGCAGTGGCATCTGCAGCACGTCTTCGGATACGCTCTGCTCCGTCCGTTTTTGGGAAGATGACTAATTTTAATAAGAAAAGAAAGCTAAACAGTCTGCTTTGTGTGAATCAGCTAGCGAGTTAGACGTTAACCGATGAACTTCCCCAGTCGACGTGTTTGATTGCAACGTTGGCACCGAGGCCAGAGGCACCATCAAAGCTGCCCTTTCCTCCATTTGCATAGCGCTTAAGGTGAGCCGTGCAGCCGAGATGGAGCTTTAAAAAGCCACGAAATTACTCGAAGTGGAAAAGGGATGTCAAGATGTTAATGGCGTGCCGCGGAACACCGGCGGAATTGATATTCCGGAGCACTCCGAGAGGTTAAGTGCATTTAACAGGCTCGAGCTCTTCCTGCCCGAGCTATTTGCAATAACAGGACTCATAAACATGTGTTCATTAATCGAGGCAGGGTCACCCAGAGGATGAGCTCAGAAATCCTGCAGTGGGGAAAAAAGTTTTCATTCAACCAACAAGTAAACAGCTTGTACTGATTTAAAGTGAGCTAATGGATAACACTTTACTAATAGGTAGAGTTCATTAGGCTATATGATGCCTACATACTGTAGGCTCTTTTTCCCCCTCTCCATTTCATATATTTTTTAAATAAAATTATTCAATAAGAAGTGCCTTTCTTATAGCACATTTTTGCATTTTCTACCTGTGTATTATTTAAAGGTATGTCAGCACTTTACATTGCAGCAGTGTTTATAAAGCTACACAACACCTACATAAACCCTTTCAATCCATTCAACCATTTTCATCATTTTTAACTTATCTGTTATGCCTCAGTTACATCTCTTCTTTCCCTTTCTCATCTACCTGTCTCTTTCCAAGAATAAACACTAACACTATACATAGCAGTGGACTTCATAAGCCTACATAATGCCTACATAGGCCCTTTTTCCCCCTCCATTTCATATTTTTTAAATGAAATTATTCAATAAACAGTGTGCCTTTCTTATAGCACATCTTTGCATTTTCTATCTGTCTATTATTTAAAATTACATGTGAACACTTTACATTATGGCAGTGTTTATAAAGCTACACAGCACCTACATAAACACTTTGCTTTACAACTTTATCATTTTTAACTTGTTTGTTAAGCCTTTGTTACATCTCTTCTGTACCTATCTCGTCTACCTGTCTCTTTCCAAGAATCAACACTAACACTTTACACATAGAGTTCATAAGGCTACATAGGTCTACATAAACACTTTTTTTGCACATAGGTGCTTTAAAGTAATGTGCCTTTTTTTTTTTTTGTTACATCTAATCTTTGTGTCTTTATGTGTATTTATAAATGATTGTGATACTTAACAGTAGTGGCTATAAGGCTACATAACACCTACATAATCTCTGTCATTACTAAACTGATATAAGACAATAACGTAAGTGTTTTCGCCAAAGGGCTTGTTCCATCACTTGCTGTGTTTATAAAGCTTGGTGTCAAGTTAATTCAATACCTGAATCTAGGCTTGACTTAAGGCTGTCATGAGGCTTGACATAAGTTTGACTCAAATTATACTGTCGCATCATGATCTTCGTAGCTCAGTGCATTTCTCCTACATCAAGAGTCACGTCACTATTATAAGATTGTACATCAGTGTAATGTAGTGTACATTTTTATGTGTAGAAAGTCCATGTCATCTTCTTGTTTCTAACGGAATGCTTATGAATGCTTATTATAACACTGTCACACCATAATGTCAAAACTTATGCATCACGTTTAGTTCGAGATTTGGTAGTATGTTACACTGTCCATTTCACCTTACTCGTTACATGTCACAAGTACACAGGACTAAATAGTCAGCCAGGAAAGTGTTATAACACCCTTATGACAGCATAATAATGTCCTTTGACTCAGGTGTTATATCGATTTGGCATCAACATGGATAAAGTCAGCTTTGTCGATATGTACAGTATGTACACATGTATATGAATATGAACTGCATTTTATTATTCCTGATCATAAGGTGTTTATAAATACTAATTAGAATCTCATGAAACCATGATAACAAAGTTGTGATTCAGGTGTTATGTCAATTAGACATCACATTTGACCAGAGAAATCTGACCACAAGCACGTTGAGCAACACAGAGGTGTCATAACACGTTCTTATAGCAATGACACTCTATGTCGCTTGACTTAGATGCTATGTCAACTTGTTTACAACCGCTAACTATTTTTGGAACAAATCTTTATGTTTAAGTACAATAGGTTTATATATTTCTGACCAAGGGCTAATATAGGTGTTATGCAGCCTTATAAACACTGAGACCAATTAAAGTGTTAAAATCTAAATTTAACTGCAATAAAAAAAAAAGCAATCTGGCTTTTGCCTGCGTAATGAAGGTGCATCATTGAACAAATGCCTTTCTTTCTGAGCCTGTCTCCTTTAATCTCTGCTTGGGATTAAAAAGCCAGGATGCCTGGAAGTGCTTGATAGACCGTATGCTTCCCAAAGCCTGACGGCGACGTGTGTTTGGCAGCAAAACGTGCCAGGCTGGGCCAAAAATGCCACTGTAGCCTGGCTCCTGGAGCCTGGAGGCTGGCTGGAAAGCAGCAAGCGGGTTTTTTTTTTTTGTTTGTTTGGTTTTTTTTTTTTCCCGGTGTGTATGAAGGGAAGAATGGGAATAACTGAGATGTTGCGTCTCATTTCAAAACCCCTCGCACAAGCAGACAGACCCTGATTTGTTTATCCGCGGCGTGGAATGAACCCGCTCTGAGGAGCGCCGCGGGCTGTTTTATAACCGCTTTGTGTGTTTGAAAATTCTCCGAGGCAATAAAGCGACGGACGTGCTCGGATCCTGACAAGATTTCCTAGCAAGGTTCTGAGAATGCATACGGATACGGATACGGTGTGTATGTGTGTGTGTGTATGTAGAAAGGTGGTGCTGATGGAACAGAATTCTTACACCGCGTAGCCAAGATGGAGTACAGGTGACTGAGAGAGAGAGAGAGAGAGAGAGAGAGAGTCTCAGAACTCCAAGCTCTCAGAGATCAGAAGTGACGTTCAGATACGCCAATATTGACTGCAGCCCGAGAGCGCTGTTTAACATTTTAATCCGCCGAGGTTTAATTTGCCTTAAAAGTGACACCAGGTGTGATGGAAAGAGCCGTGTGAAAGCAAGCCACGTTGTAATGCAGCTCGCTCTCCGCAGTGCTCACACACACACACACACACACACACACACACACACACACACACACACACATGCACTCTCCCTCTAGTTTAATATGCAGCCCAGACCGAGGCATCACAGGCTGAAAAATGCTGAAAATATTAATACACACATCACAGAGAGCGAGGATGAAGAGTACATTATGTGTCACATGTCGCTTTCACCGCCGGCAGGAAATTACTCAGAGGGAAGTGTTCTTTATCAGCTGCTCACAAGAGGCTCGGTTGTATAACCTTTCATATTTTAAATTATTTTTTTTCACAGTTTTGGAGGACCTACAGTTTGTTTCAAGGTTCCTCTTGAATTATTCACCAAATAAACACTTAAAATTGTCTATTAGTAATAATAACAATAATAATAATAATAATGCACATGGTATATCAAAGGTGCAAAAATAAAATGCTAAACTGAATTGCAATAGAAATCATTAGTTCATTCCCACAACAAAAGAGCAAATATAAAAAGGTACAAATTACAAATACAGAAAAAAAAATCACAATAAGGTAGTAAAAAAAATAAGATCAAAATAAAAGATTAAAATGATGAACATGTGAAAAACAAATCAAAGTTTATTCTCTCCATTTTACTTTAAAAGGCTTTTACACAAATAATAAAATAATCATCAATTAGGCAGGGTTGCAATTAAAAACAGTGCGATGCAAAAGTTTGCATCTCCTTTGGATTTTGTTTTGTTTATTTATGTATAGTTTTTGTTATAATTATTGTTATTTATTGATTTATTTTTAAGGACAATAGTACATTTGTTTTAGATTTTATTTACAGATTTACAGCGATAGGAGAACTTTATTTCTTTTTCTCGTTGAAGAAGATTACATTAGTATTAATAAAAATCGGATTCATCATGAGTATTAACATTATTATATCATATATTTGTGGAAATGAAGCAACATGTACTGTCCAATACAGTATAACATTAAATACTTCATTCCTACCTAAATAACCTGCACTCAACAACCTTCATACATATATACAGGATATTCTGATACACATCAAAATCGAGCTTTTTTCCCCCCCAACAGTGTCTCTAATCCATTATAGGATGTTAAACAGTGAGCTGCGGAGTCGTTTTCAGTGTGGGTTCGAAGGCTTGGGCGCTCACGTTCTGCACCGCACTCCTTCATCCATCACATTTCTGGTTTCTGGCCACCAGGGGGACCTGCGGGAGCGCAGATTACACCGGTGTGGCTTGGCGTCGTGCCATTTTGATCCCCGATGGATGAGCGAGTGAGACCTGATGTGGAACTGCAGCATCTGAAGCACAAACACTGCTTAGATCACAGGTCCAGATATCGCTCCTCCTTCTGCAGTGGGAACATTTTATATAATATATAATATTCATTTCATCCAAAATGAAATCTTCTCTATGAACGTCTCATGCGTTAGAGGTCTATAAGTGTCACTTTAAGCTGATAAGAACTGAATATTTTATAATAACTACTGATTCAGGCTCTTTTAAAATGCTCGGGTTTTTATTTATATTCCTCACTCTTGTACATAATGCGCTTTCATCAATATGTATAACGAGGGAGTAATACGTATAGGAATGCTTTATAACATGATATGAACATGTTCATTGTTCATTAGGATTATGACCGTTGTTTAAAGTTTTACTAGAAACGCTTGTGTGTGTGTGTGTGTGTGTGTACTGTAAGACTTTCTACAAATTCAATCAGTTGTATTAATTCATTTGACATGCCTTTGTGCCAGATTGTGTTATAAAGCATACATGATGCTTCATTATGCCTGACATAGGTCTGTACGTTAAATGCCTAACACTTCATTTATATAATGCATTATTTCATGCAGGATAACAGTTCATAAGACCTTCACAGACACCTCTACAACGTTACCAGATTTCGTGTTATAATGCATTACAGGGCAGGCACCTATGAGCAGACTCTATTCCGTTATGTAACCTGACATTAGCAGTGTACTATTTGTTTTCTATGCATATGAATTACAGTTGCTTATGAGCACCTACTGGGACAAGGCTTATTCCAGGTATCACAATGATTATAAACACATTTATCTAAATGTAAAGCATAATAAGGCATCATGTGAGGAACATAACATGTAACAAAGAAGCATTTGAAATCTATTAAGCATTCCGATCTGCTCTACAGTACAACATGCTGTGCTGCGACTCATCATGACTACGTATAGAAATGAGCGCTTATAGAGTTGACATTAAAGGACACAAGTAATGATTTCTATTAAAGTCATATTTAATATTCATTCAAGTGTTAACATGTTATAATGCATTCATGAGACATTGAAACATGGTATAATATCTTGGGAACGCGTTATAGCACGTTGACAGTTATAAGGCATTCATGAGCCATACTAGTTGTTGTTATAAACCATTTATGAAAAAGGTATTAATGTCTTTGTAATTTCATATTTCATTATGTAGCCTTAGCATTAGGAAGTCATACTGTAGGTGAAGTAACTGCTTATGAGCACTTATAGAGATCTAGTCCATGGATTCATTGAGAGTGGTGTTATACTGTATTATAAAGTATTATGAATGATCTACAGTATATCATACATTTACTGTAAATGCACTCTCATGCATGTTTGTTTTTAAATCATACACTCCCTATCTCATATATATATTTTTATAAATTAAATCAGACTATATCTGACTCTGGACATTAATTGGCTTACTGTACCTTCTAAAATATTTAATCTCTTCACCTTTCTGTGAATTAACATTATAAAGATCTTTAAGTGTTCGCAGAATGCGGTGCAAAAAAAAAAAAACCCAATAAACGCGCTCTTGAGTTCTTTAAGAGAGTCATTTGCGCGTCCGGAGATAAAGGATCCGGGCAGATAAGCAAATGGCAGGAGGAAGTTGCGCACAACAGGCGGATTAAGCGAGAAGGAGGAGTGAAGAAGTGATGATGGGAGTGGAAGCGTGGCAGCCGGGGAGATGAAAGAGGCCCATTTGAAGTGTCAGCGAGACGGCTGATGGGACCTGCGAGAATTGTTCAACTACCTTTATTTTACCGAAAGCCTCTCTCTCGCTCTCTCTCTCTCTCTCTCTCGCTTTCGCTCTGCGGAGGAGGGAGAGGGAATCTATCACGAGCTCTTGACAGTGCATCTCCGAGAGAGAGGGAGAGAGAGAGAGAGAGAGAGGATTTAAAGCTGTCTTTGAAGACAGGATTTGGAGGGAATATGAAAAGAGACCTGATGATGTCAGGGACGGAGGTGACGCCAGGCGGCTCAGATATACGAATATTTACTTAGCATTTTCTATAGCGTCTATCCTGCAGCGATTATGCTAATGAAGGAATGGAGATGAGCGGAGACTTCATAACGCCGTACGCCATCAGATGGCACTATAGGATCGAGAGTATGATTTTTTTTTTTTTCTTTTTTCTCTTTTGGACTTGGGATTCCTGCATCTGTTTAGGGTTTACTGTTATACCAAGGAGGTGTTGAATTCCGGATTCTGATTGGTCAGACGGTGTCACATGTTTATTTTAATGCACTCGTTCTGATATATTTCATCGCTCCTTGTGGGCCGCATACGACATCCAAGCACTAGATTCTGTTAACAGCCTGAACACTCATTACCTTCCAGGCCGAGCTCTCTGCGTTAGTGAAACGCTCGGTTCCACCTGCCGGCTCGCTTTAGCGTTATTCAGATCTTCAGCGAATATGACGCTCGTATAACTGCAGAGCTTTTAAATAAATATTGAAGAGATAAATAAGATATGCGATTGCACGGTGTTTTGGCCCAGAATGGACCTTTTCAAGCCCCATTCTCTCATTACAGAGATAATAAACCTGATCTCATCGCGTTTCTCCGTGAAATTATGTATTGATTTGGTCTAAATGCTCCGTATTCTGCAAAACACTCATTTTCCACGCACCTCTGGGAAGGCCACGTGCCCCTGTACGCGTCAACTGGGGCAGATTCTGCACAAATAGACGTCTTTAACCGGGGAGAGGGCGGTGTTTGATGAGGTTTTATGCAAACACGGATCTCAGCTGTTTCTCAAACACAGCGCGGCAGAAAAAGTCAGCGTTGATAACCTTTTCTTCTTTGATTCTTCTTAAATCTTTTTTTTTTGCCTCCTGATTTCTTTTCTTCTTCTACCTTTGGGTAATAAGACGAGAAGAACGGCGGTAAAAAAAAATAACGTCAGGAATAGCACGAGGAAGCCGAAGATGTGAAGCGTTGCTTAATGAAAACCTCTGGCTAGAAGCCGTGCGCTAGCATGCCCTGGCTGCGAGCAGTCATTTCTCATGGCGCGTTCCATTAGATTCAGCCGTCACACGCACACACACACACAAACACACAAAAACGCACACATGAGCACACACACACACGCTAGCTTCCAGTTGTTGAAGCGCACAGTAACACGAATCTGAGGAACACGGCAGCGAATGTAGCCGTAATAACACTTCTCTTTCTGTTGTTGTCTGCAGGCCAAAACGAACTCGAAGATTAATGTGTGAGATCAGGAGCAGTTTGGGAAAGTGGGCCCTCGGAGCCAGGCATTACCAATCGATAGCCAAGCATCGGATCAGGCGTTAGGATCAGAGCCAATTAACCCGCTAGTTTCAGGCAACTCGTACAGAAAAGGCACAACTTTTCAACCTTGCACGTTTTTCTCGCTGTATTATGTGGGGTTTTTTTCTTTTTACTTTTTAGCATTTTATTTCTGTGTTTCGTTTGGTTTGATTTTTGAGCACTGACATGAAGTGCATATTAACAATTTGACAATCTGTGATATAACCTTATTTGAAAAGCAAGATTAAAACGTTTAAGCAAAGCAAACCCGGACACGTACATAGTGGCCACAATTTTGAACGAAATCGTGAAAAGCTGATCTTACTTTCATATGAGCAACGTAGTGGAGCACTGCTGTCACACGGTGAACTAAATGTGTTCAGTGGATTTTTGGAGAACCTTGTAGTTTACAAAACTGTGGAAGGTGGATTTACAGCTTTTTTTTTTTTTTATTGCACAAAATGTACATAACCCCACAATTTTGACTTAATATTTTTATTTATTGTGCCTTTTCACACCCTGTCCCTCTGTCAGCTTATAAAACTTCTTGTTTTATTTGAAAAAAAAAAAAAAATCTGCAAAAATGAAGTTATCTCATTTTGCTGCCGAACTATACATGTAGTTAATTTTTATGTGATTTTTACATTTTTTTATTTCAAACAAGAAATGTTTTTACATTTTTATTTTCTAATGTTTTGTTTATTTCATGTAATTTATTTTCCATTTTTTTATTATTATTTTTCTTATTTAACACCTAGATTCTCTTAGTTTTTATTAGTTTTTGCTTTTAGTTTTAAAAAGTTGTTAAATGTTAATTTTTTATTTTTTTCCTCTATTTATTTCCTCATTTGATTTTTTTTTTTTTTACCACAAACTTTATTTATTTCATATAAATTATTATTTTAATTTTTTGGATTTTTCCAATTTTCTCCCTAATTTAGTCGTGTCCAATTCCTCCCCGTCACTAGGGGGCTCCCACATTAAGGCTACTACTACC
>JAQMYI010000008.1:25293322-25308019 GCA_030014275.1 Clariallabes melas
AGTGGCAAGGAAAAACTCCCTGAGATGGCAATAGGAAGAAACCTTGAGAGGAACCAGACTCAACAGGGAACCCATCCCCACAATTCGTTCTTTTTGAACGAGTCTTTAACGCAACTCATAAGAACGAGTAGTCTCAGAGAGTGATTCATTCATTTTCTACTGGGCGCGCATGTGCAAAGCATCGCTTAGAGTCCATTGAACAGTGTGCTTTACACCACTGCACCTGATGCTTAGCATTGCACTTGGTGATGTAAGGCACTTCTTATATTGCCTTATAAGAATATATATATAATATTGCCTTCTTGAGCTAATCTGAAGGCCACATGAGTTGCTGTCGTTCCCAAATCACTTCCACTTTGTTATAATACCACTAACAGTTGACAGGTATATTTAGTAGTAAGAAAATTTTCATGACTGGACGTATTACACAGGTGGCGTCTTATCATGCTGGAATTCACCGAGCTCCTGAGAGCGACACAGTCTTTCACCAATGTGTGCAGAAGCGGTCTGCATGGCTAGGTGCTTGATTTTATACACCTGTAACCACGGAAGTGACTGGAACACCTGAATTCCAGGATCTGCATGGGGGAGTGAATACTTTTGGCAATATGGAGTATCTACAAGAAAGATAACAATTGCATATTTAGATAGCAATTTAGCACCATATAGCTTGAGACGTAAATGTGTGCTTACAAACCTGCTTTCTGGTACACGATCCGATAGTTCAATTATCAGCCTGGTTAGATAACATTAGCCTAATGAATGTACTTAGCCAAAAGTCCTGCTGTGTTTAGCCAGCTAATGTTGCAAAAATTATATCAAAGAATTAGTATTTAGAATAAGTAATCAATTATTAAATAGAAGTACTGTAGTTTAAAAGCAAAAAAAAAAAACACTTATTTAACAACTGTTCCTGTATAGTCATGATGAAATGAATTAAATGGGAACAAATGGGAACATTAGAGTTATCGGGCTCCGGTTGGGTGACCGACGAATCGTCCAGCCTTAAATGTTAGCCACGATAAAATAAAATGAAACGCACCTCCTCATGTAACATGTTCTCTGATGTAATGTGTTCTGCGTACTCGCACGGGTGGAACTCGTGATTTCGCTTGATTTCCCTGGTTTCCTCCTCTACAAAGCCAGAACTTTGTCTCCGGCTCAGACGCGAGTCTTCTTTAAAGAACAGAAGCTACTTATACAAATGTATTCTTGTAATTTTCTGCACTGAATGCACTAATGTGGTGACTATTACATACACGGCCTCATTAATACTGCATGACGCCCGGTAGCGGAGCGGAAATATCCCCTCAAAAAGTCGGCAACATGGTTCCATGAGATTAATAATATTGCCTTAGTGTTTTCTGAATTTATTTGGCATAATAAGATTGTAGCAGGAGAAGTGCAGACTTAAGCATGAAGCACACTTTTTTTTTTTTTTTTCCCGTAGCCCCCGCATGATGAATGATGCATCTGAACAGATACAAATGGAATCTGGATCTTTTACTGAATGCTAATTTCTTTTTTTCGGTCTCTCTCTCTCTTTTTGAAGCAGACCCTTTACATGTTTTTTTAATGATCTTCAGATGGATATTGAAATCTTAGTAATCTGATTCTGTTATATTGCGTTGGAAAAGTTTATTGATTTTATTCCAGGACTTTAGAGAAGTGAAATTTGCCTGGGCCGCGCTGCATCGAACGCAAGCTGAAGTGTTTAGCACTTTAACGCTATTTGCAAAAAGTAAAATCAAAGGCTGTTGAATGAGAGAATAGAGGTGTGTTCCTTCACCAGTGACTAAGATTATTCCTAACAAAAAAGTGACTGTTGTGCATTTGTGTATTTTTATTATTGCACAACGCGTTAAATTACGCACTACGTCAAAAAAAAAAAAAAAAAAAAAAACTTTTATTTTGAAACTGGGGCAAAACGTATACACATAAATGATACCTTTAGCATAAATAGCAATTTTTTTTGCTACATCATCACAATCAGGTAAGAACTAAAGAGCTGGTGTAGCTGGTATAAAGAACTGTCACGCTAAATAACAAGCTAGCACGATATCAACTCATGCAATTAGCATGCTAGTTAACTGCACCTTCCGTGTTTGCTAACTCCATGTTACTTTAAGCTCCAACAAAACTTTGTTCCCATTTAAAAGCAAAATCAATCATTAATATTGAGAGCGTTTTACATGTTGTCTTAAGTTTTTAAAAAAGCTTTTAAGATGCACAGCTAAGTCGCACCGCAATCATGAAACAGCACTCATAATACTGTGTATAATTTCAGAAAATGTAAAACAGTTACACTCAGGTGGCGTAATTATGAATCTTTTTTTTTTTTTACTCCCTGGATAATCATCCATCTTATCCTTTCTCATGATATTATGCAGAGCATCTTTGATGTCTGACACCGTAATGTATTAGTCTGTCTTTTTTTTTTTTTTTTTTGCCTCTGTGCAAATTGATGAATCCGGCACACAGTAATCCCTCACGTGGTTCCCCCACAATGCAGCACGTTCAAAGCGGCCTGCACGCATGCAGATTCTCCAGCTCCTGCATCGACGGACTCGGATCTGCATCTTCGGTCTCATTTGCTCCATCCATCTGTCTCTGTCTCGGACCATCCTTACCTGTTCCTCTCTGGGGCCTCGCCTTGCTCTGTGCTCAGAATAAACACAATATCCCTCTGAAACCCATTAGATCTCCCTCCGCTGTTGCTTTATTTAGATTTGTATTAACACGCGTTCTGTCAGGGAAAATGGGATAACCTGCTTTTTTTTTTTTTTTTCCCCTTCTCATCTTTCCACTTCTAAGGCTTTGAAGAGTGTTTCTTTCTCCAAATAAATAGCCCTAATGGACGAAATAAAACGAGGCACTTGTTCCTCACGCCTGGAAAAAAACAGGGCGGGATTTAGAGCAGAGCCGCTAAACTGCAGCGGAGTTGTGATCTAATTACGCCCAGCAGCGTGCGTTCCAAAAGACAGGTAGCTCTTTTTTCATTAAGCGAGCAGAGACAGCAAATACATCATGTCGAGCGGATGCAAGGGAAAATGGCTGCCTAACGGGGCGGGGAGTAGGCTGAGAGGCGGAACCGGAGGGTGATGGATTGGGGAGTTCGGTGTGTCACGTGATACGCAAATAGGATCTCGCTTACAAAAATAACGCGTCAGACACTCTGTAAATGCAAACGAGCAGAGATGCAGGTCGAGGAAAGACATTCAGTATTTTTTTTCAGCTATAAATTACTGTTATTGCAGCTTAAAATATTGCTTATATGCAAATATTTCAATATCTATGATGTAAAACTCTGATTAGAAACCTCCGCAGTGAACATGAAACAAGAATATTTATCGGTGTCACTTTTTTTTTTTTTTTTTCATTTTTGTGGTCTGTGAACAGCAAACTGTTAGTCACAGCTGATATAAGAAACTTAATGATGAACTTTAAATATGCTAGCTCTGTATCAGACAACCTAACGAGCAAACGGAGATCATTGGCCACATCATTGTTAATTTGTTCGCTACTAGTAATGATGTACATGTAACCTCTGTCTTGCATCTAAAACTCATTTTACGATTTACAGCCATTACCTGAATGTATGTTGCATTTTTCCGACTCATGCTTGGATGTTGTACAGACCACATCAGCAAGACCAAGTTGCCATAATGTTATTTGGACGTGAAGATTAAAATAAGATCAGCTGGAGGTGGAAGTTTAATCCATGATGAAATGACCATGAAACATGATTGCTGAGGTACGTTCAGAGACAGATGGTTAGAGCTATCGTTAAAAAGTATTTTCAGCATATCAATGCTACAGGAAGCTGTAAGATTGGATGCCCAGATGGTGTGCAACGAGAAGGGCCAAGCAAGGACTCTTGAGGTGCACAAGCAATTACCCGCTGTAGGACTATATACCTTAATAATGTGGTAGGAGGTTGTCATGCAGGTTGAAATGCCTGTGAGGCATGCCGAGATATGTGCTGAGACAGAGGCAGAGCTATCGTTAATGGATCAACAGCATAAGTATTGTACAGGAAGCTATAAGTTAGCTGTACTGTCCAAAAGACTGGGCCAAGCACAAATCCTTGAGGTATGCCAGAAATTACTTGCCGTAATGACATACACTAAAATAATAAGGTAGGGGCTTCTCATGCTTGTAGAAGTGCCTGGGAGGCATACTCTAATCCTTGCTGAGTCATAGCTATATCCTGTCTTCTTTATAGCAGTTGTACAGTTATCCGTGAGATTGGATGCCCAGCACAGATCCTTGTACAGGTATGCCAGTAATTATCCACTGTAGGACCATTTAAAGAGGTAGGACTTGAAGCATCTGGGTACCATGTTTTCGATACCAAGCTTGTAAGACTGCTCAGAAGATTCTTTTAGTAACTGTATTAGAACCTGCATATAATTTCATCCCTACAAGAACTGACCATGAAATCCTACCTTAATGCTCAATTCTAAAGTCTATTGTTTAGGCTCTATTGGTCTGGGCACTTTGGAGAGGCCATTCTTGAGGGTCTGGTTGGGATCCAGCAAGTTATTCTATCTATAGCAGTGGTTCCCATCTGTGGTTGTGGAGGAGCCAGGAACCACTGGTCTAGAGCACAGCTAACCAACTCTAGTCCTGAAGAACCCCCTGTCCGTCCTGCTTTAAGGTTCTTTTTAACTCTTGGCCAGAATTCTTGAGTGTGCACCTCACCTGGTTCTGAACATAACACTTTGCCCATGAGGAAATTTGAAAGAGTGTGACAATGTGACAATCCAATCACAGTATTCTGCAAGTAGTGCTGAGAGTTGATTGCTTCCACACCTGATGCATCTTGGTTTAAGTAAAGCAAACTCCAGACCAGTGTTTTCAAGAGGACCCTGAATGAGGCACAAAAATAGCTTTCACATCTCAGCAATTTTACTGAACTCTCAGGCCAAATATCCCAAGCCTCAAGTGTGAAATTGACCCAAGACCTAAGTGGCTACTCTTAATACCGATAAGTCATTTTGTTTAGAGCTTCCCGAACTTTGCCATGGAGAGCCACTTGTCCTACTCCAACATATGAGATTCAACTTAGGAAGGAGTGTTCTCCAGGACCTAAATTAGGAACTTAGAGAAATCTAAAGAAGTGTTCTAGAGAAATGCAGAATCTTTGATTAAAAAGAGCTCATTCAAGTATTTGACCAGAAACTGGAAAAGGGATCTTGGCCTATAGTTCTTTATTTGATTGTTGATTCTTGGCATCTTAACCTCTGAATTAACCCAGTCCCTTGCCTTAAGTTGATTATCTGTTGACGACATGGGTTCAGGGGTCAGGGAGTGGGTTGGCCCGGAAGGAGGAGCGCTGAAACGTTGGCTTCAATGAGAAGCCAGTGTGGTGACAAATGTAGGAGGAGTGGGCAAGGCCTCCTACGGGACAAGTGATGTGGGTGGTGGAGAGTGGAGGAGGGTGCTGAAAATGGAGAACTGTTAAAAAATGAGAAGTGTTTGTTGGGTTCCTGGGTTTGTCTTGGTGTTACGTTACATGTTGTAACATAAGTGCATCTTGTTTGGGGTCACAAGGTTAATGAGGCTAAACAATGAGGACATTTGGTAGAGCTATAAATAAACCATTGGGAATACATGGTGTTACAGAGGATTGTAGGTGTTGAAATGATGTATTTATTTTTAGACTATTCCGCCAAACCACAGAGTCAAGAGAAAGGGAGAAAAAAAACAAAGAAAGAGAGAGAGAGAGGGAGAGCAATAGATTTTGTGTTGTCGTAGAGGAAGTGAAGGTGGAGGAGGTGTGCGGGAGCTTTGAGGCTCTCTGGAGGAAGCGCGGAGAGAAAGATGTCATCGGCAAGGCTTCGGTTGATGCCACTGGCAGAGAGGCGGTGTAGGAGTGATTGATCAAGGTGTCATCCTTTTTTCCATTTAACATTAAAGCCATTTACATTTTAGAAAGGAGCCGTTCTCCCGGCCATTAAAAATTAATCACAGGAAAGTTGTGCTGGAATATCGATCGTCCATCCGCCGGTCTTCGGAAGACAACGTGCTGTCTCTGCAGTCACCTCTCAAAAATTTTCGCCTACATTCTTCATACCGGCGTTGACATTTCTCAGCAGGAGGAGGTTCCTAGGCTGCTCTTCTCACTGATGGAGACAAGCAGTACTGTATATATGTACACAGCAGAAAGTGTCAGTATAACAGCCATATGTGATAAAGCCTTTGTCAACTTATTTTCATAACAAGCTTCTTAATGTTGGGTGAAGCTCTGCATTGAGTTCAAACAATCTCGGTTAAGCTTTTCCAGTTAAAGGTCCCATATTTTACTATTCCTTTAACAAGTCATCACAGGTCATGGAGCTCTTTCAAAAGAGCATGCGTTAATGGTTCACCCGAAATATCCCTCAGATTATTATTTTTTTATACCTCCACTCCTCATCCAAGCGAGTCATTTTAGTGACTGTGTAAGTGAGCTACTCTTGAGCCACGCCCCTTAAGAGAACATGAGACCTGAGTGACAATCCAGGGGAGGGGATCTTCTGAGATGAGGTCACTCACTCTCTCTCTTTCACAATAAGAGGCTTGGAGTCTATCCCAGAAGATTCTGGGCATGAAGCAGGGTACACCCTGGATGAGACACACTCACTCACACACTACAGGCATTTTTGAAACGGCAGTAGGACAGCAGGAGGAAACCCAAAGCACCCAGAGGGAACCCACCAAATGCGGGGAGAACATCCTGGAGGTGCAACATGCACTGTAATGTTCCACTTACTGTATGTGAGGTCATATTGGGAGGGGGTATGTTTTTTAACATGCACAGTGAAGACCCCAAATAGTGACTTTTGCATAATAGAGTCCCGTTAAGAGAGCTCTAATTTGTCAACTTGAGGACCAATCAGAACAAGCCATTTAACCATTTTCTTGTATTCTAATTTCTTTAGAGCCTTTAGAGTTGTGCATTCTCCTTCTAGGCTTGCTTCCAGTGCTTTCTATTTCAGTAATGGCTCGTTTTGTGGCCTCCTACCCTACCAGACAGAGATCTCGATATAGTCCTCACGCTAACCTTTCCTCTGCTTCGCACCCGTGACCTCGGTAGCCACCTCGCAGTGATCGCTGGCCTCTCTTTGACTTCTCCCATAAGTCTCGTTCTCGTACTCGTTGAGAGTTTCGAGGTGTGACCTTTCCCTCACGACGGTTTGATACGGCTTCCCACTTCCTGATAATTGAACCAACAGCGCCCGCCGGGACTTCCTAACACTAAGTTTTGTTTTGCACTCTTCTCCCAATTTATGCCTTCTTTTGTTTTCCTTTATGTCGAACGTCTCCGCAGTGCTCCTTAGTCTATATTTCCCCAGCTGTCTTTCAGATTCACGAGGCGAATAATGAGCTCTTAACCGTGTGAGTTTTATCCACTGTAATGATTCACTGTACTTTAAAAAAAATAAAAAAATAAATAAAAGCACAGAGCTCGATTGTACTGTAGAGCAGGTTGAGATTTGTTGACTGTAGGGAAATCCGAGTCCAGTGTGAACTCTGGTTATAGAATATATACATTTTTTTCTCTTAAGTTTCTTCTCATGTCCTAAAACTTTGCTTTTTTTAGGTTTATTGTAAATAATTTATTTATGCACGTACAGTATAGTGAAAATGTAGTGCGGAAATTACGTACGTACATACAGTATGGGGCGGAGTTTGCAGGAAATGAAAAACGAGGTGTGATCTAGTTGCAATAGATTTCTACTGTACCTCGGATGTAGTGCCAGCAGATCTCTTCGCACATCATTCTATATTAATAGCTCATGCGCAGGGACCTTTAGAAGTGGAAGGAGTCTCCAGTGTCAGCGCTTTGTCGCAGTCAGAGGTAAAGCTGTAATTCCTGGAAACGTCTTCTGACATCTTCAGGACTATGGAGGGTGGTTTTGTGTTTTGTTTTGTCATAGAAACTTTATAAAGGGGAAAAAGAGGCACTTGTGAGGAAAGTGACCGGTATATACAGTACAGTATATGTAACTATAAATAGATGTGGTGGTGGTTTAGTATAGCGTGCTGTTATCGGTGGTTAAACCCTCTTCTGCACACCACCCTGCCGTTAGTTATTTTCCTATAATGACATGATGGCATCCAAGTGTCTTACCATAAAAACAATTTGTAATTAAATCTGCATAAATGTACAGTATGGCTCTGGATCCCGAGTCACATGTTTTGACGCAGATGCTTCAGCAATATTTAATTCGCTTGTTCTCTTGAATTCCAGAGCTGTATCTCTCTCTCTCTCTCTCTCTCTCTCTCTGTCTCTCTCTCTCGTGTTTGCAGAAATCTGATTTTCCTCACGAGCTCTACACAGCCAACAAGCTCATTTCCTAAACAGCTCAATATTCAAGCGATCTCACGCTGATGTCACGTCTGAGCCCGCAGATGAGCAGGAAAAGGAGCGAAAATCCGCTTCCGGCGTTTTTCTTTCTTTTTTTTTTTTTTCCCCTTTCCCTTCCCCTTTCCCTGCAGTCTGAACCCGACGTTATTGCGCTTTAATTCTGTGTACTCCGAGGCAACAAACGAGGATATGAGGGTAGATCATTCGTCATTTTCCTACTAAATATTATGACAAGTTGATTGTGAGGTTGCGCCGAGCGAGGCATAGACGGCGTGTCACAACCCACTGATTCCAACCATTAACGGTGTAGGAGCTGGGGGCTGAATGGTGCGTGCGCTACACACTTATATAACAGCTTTCCTCCGAGCCTTCATGCTGTCTTAAACTGACAAAGCCTATAGCGGATGCACAGCTAAGTGCCGGCCTGAGCAACTGCATTGTTTCTTATAATGAGGTCTCAAGCCTCTACTTCACAAGCTGCATTCGTTTTCTCCTCGGCTCTCGGGTCTGTCTTTAAACCCCGTTGCCTCACTTTCAGCACGATTCATTAGTATAAAATGCGTTTTAGGCCGCCTTCTCCTTCTTCCTAAAAGAAAATAAACAAGTTTGCAAAGTTTCATCAAGTGACCATAAATAATTATAATAATAAATGGTTATATAGAAACAAGACGTTTACTGGACAGTCACGTTTTAAAACATGGTTGATTATGTAAAGAGACTTTTATTCAGCTTTAAGGAGTCTCCAGTGCTTTCTCCACCACAATGTATTTATTTTCCACGTTATTAGTGAAAATAAAATGCATATATACTGTATATATATATATACTGTATATACACACATGCCTTTAAGTGCAACGAAAAATGAACATTTTCTTCTGAGGTTGAAAGATTTTATTGCTACAGTCTAAAAGTTGTCCACTTGTTCAGTTGCTCGTTAAGGCAGCAACAGTAACTAATCAGCCAATCACACAGCGGCAACTCGATTCAATCAGGCATGTAGACACGCTGCAGTGACTTTGAGCGTGGTTGTTGGTGCCAGAGTATTTCCGAAACTGCTGATCTCCTGAGATTTTAACAGACAGAACCATCTCTAGGGTTCACAGGGAATGCTTAATAAAACCTCTTGTTGATGGCGGAGGAGAACGGCCAGACTGGTAAGGCAACAGTAACTCAAACAACATCTCGTTCCACCTGTGGTCTGATGAAGAGCATTTCTGCACCTTGAAGCAGATGGGCTACAGCAGGAGAAGACCACCGGATGCCGCTCCTGTCAGCTAGGAACAGGAAACTGAGGCTACAGGTCACATGGGCTCACAAAAAATCAATCAACAGAAGACTGGAAAAAACTTCTCCTGGTCTGATGAGTCTCGATTTCTCCTGCAACATTCGGAAGGTCAGAATTTGACCGTAAGCAACATGAAAGATCCATCCTGCCTTGGTGGTGTAACGGTGCTGGGAAGATGTTCTTGGCACACTTATGACCAGTTGTGCATGGTTTCCATGCCCCAGCCTATCTGAGTATTGTTGCTGATCGCGTCCATCCCTTTATGCGCATAGGATAGTGCGGCATGTCACAAAGCTAAAACAATCTCAGACGGGTTGCTTGAACATGACAGTGAGGTCACTGTACTCACACAGTCACCAGATCTCAATCAATAGATCACCTTTGGGACGTGGTGGAACGGAAGAGTCGCATCATGTAGATGTGCAGCTGATAAATATCCAGCGTGACGCTCTCAGGTCAATACGGACCGAAATCTCTAAGGAGTGTTGTAGAATGTACACCATGAAGAATTTAGGCATAAAGGGGTTCAACCCAGGGGTTCAACTAGAAATGATGTACAGTATGTAACTGTGTGAAGGGCAAAATGTGCATATTTTCCTTGTTATTTTGTATTAGGAAAAAAAAATTAAAGAAAAAAAACAACGCATATTGCACCTTTAAGTGCGATGACGATTGTAATTTTCTTTAAAGGTGGTTAAAGAAAAAGGTTTATATTACTGCAGCGTAAAAGAGGTTGTGCATCCAGTTTAATAATGCAAATATCATTTTACACATTTTTTTAACAAGACTTTTTTTGGGGGAAAAGGATAAATAAAAGCGAGCAAACATTCCCCACCATAAGGTCATTTTTCAAATGGAAATAATAATAGTAAAATAATGGGATGTGAACACTGCAGCCGAAAGGACGACGTGATATACAGTATAATCAAAAATCTGAAAACTATATATATCTACAGTATATATTTGCATATACTGTAGAGACGTCTACCCAAACCAAACCAAAAAAACAAAAACACCATAACCATAAGGCGGGTTTCCATAAGATTTTCTTACACCCAGAGCTTAAACCAATATTTTCCGTCATGTTCTGCATATCTTCCAGGTTATCTTTTATTGACATGGAATAAAAAAAAAAAAAGGTGTATTTAAGATATTTCAAGTAGATTGTTTGAAGTTTGATGCATTTATGCATAAACCTTGATCTGTGTAAAGATATTTTATAGATTCTGTTTATCTAAAAATCTTTGCAGCAGGATTGTCTGTTTGTCTGTGCAAAAACAGAAGAAGAAGAAAAAAAAAAAAAACCTCCTTCCCAAGACACTCTCTTTTTACAGCGCTTAAAAAAAAAACAAAAAAAAAAAACATGCATTTTGTCTGGCTCTGAGCTCGCCTCTATTACCCAAGCAAAGCTTTCCTTTATGAGACCATTAAACGAGCACATGCAATCCAAAATACTCATTAGAACTTAACCTTCTAAGTCCTGAAGTAGCGGTTTTATTATCCGGCCTGGAGAAACGCTCCCAGTCAGCAGTCCATCGCTCGCCCCCATCCATTCTCTTATTTATTTTTTTTTTTATGAGCCGGTACAATCAATAAAGAATGGTGTGGGAGAGCTTCATCCCGTCCAGAACATAATTTGTGTCAGAAATGTCTACTGTTCTGCAACGGTGTATTGACTTATTAAATAAAAGACGAGAAGGGAGGTTCTGAGTGGGAGTGCTGTGCTGGTGGAAGGTTCTTTTTTTTTTTTTTTTTTTTTTTTTAATATGGGATATTAAGTTTTGGTATTACGGTATTACGGTCTGCGCGCGAGCCGTAACGCGGAGGCAATTTTCCCGAGTTCTAATTAGACGCACATGCAAATGAAGTCCGCAGTCGGAGGAGTTCTGATGGAATTTCAGGACGCAGGAGCGCCGAGCTGGCGTTCTGCGCGGCGATGGATGCGGCGTGGCTGGTTGTCATGGAGACGTGACGGAGTGAGGGTTTATCAGGGTTAACGTGGAGAGAATCTGGAAACGGCACGAGAGACGAACCTCAGGAGAGACGTGATGTCGTGTGTGTGTGAAGGGATTGACCTTTGATCCTTGGCTGCTGAGATCCAGATGAGTGGCCTCTTAATGGCGATGCAGGAATAAACGCTGACGAAGATGCCTATGAATTATGTAAGTCGATGGCCCTTGGATGCTGCGGAACCCTGGTGTGTTCTCCCAAGTGGAAAAGTGATTCGACTTTGAATCGACTCGACTGTAAGAAGTGAATCAAACAAGATGTGTGTTCAGGATCACTGAGAAATGTCTTGTCGTACTGTAGGTGCGAACTGAGCCGAGAAATACACAGTGTGACATACTAATAACACAAGTTAAATATTTATCACATCTATTTATCGCCAACTTGGTGATCTTTACACTTTCTTCCTTTCTGGTTCATTCTTTCTTTTTATTTAAATTTTTTTATTTTTATTTTCTTCCTTCTGTCCCTTTTGTTCTTTTACTATTATCTACTTAAATTTTTCCTCTTTCTTTCTTTTTTCTTTCTATTTTTTCTTTTTTATGTCTATTTCCATCCTTTGATCCTTTTCTTTTTTTCTTTCTTTTTCCTTTTCTCTTTTTCCTTTTTTCTTTTTTCCTTCTTTCCTTCATTTTTCCTCTTTCTTTCTTTCTTTCTTTCTTTCTTTCTTTCTTTCTGTCTTTCTTTCGTTTTCATTTTTAGTTTTTTCTTTCTTTCTTTTTCATTCATCATTTTGTCTTTTTTTCTTTTTTCTTTCCATCTTTCTTTCTTTCTTTCTTTCTTTCTTTCTTTCTTTTCATCTGTCTTTTTTAATTTTTTCATTCTTTATATTTTTAATCTTTCTTTCTTTCTTTCTTTTTGTCTGTCTTTCTTTTATTTTTCATTCTTTCTTTATATTTTTAATCTTTCTTTCTTTCTTTCTTTTTGTCTGTCTTTATTTTATTCTTCCTTCCTTTCTTTCTTTCTTTTTTTCAATTTTTCCCTGTCTATTTTCATCCTTTCATCCTTTTCCCCCTCTCACTCTTACCTTCTTTTTTCTTTTTTCCTTCTTTCCTTCATTTTTCCTCTTTCTTTCTTTCTTTCTTTCGTTTTCATTTTAGTTTTTTCTTTCTTTCTTTTTCATTCATCATTTTGTCTTTTTTCTTTCTTTTTTCTTTCCATCTTTTCATTCTTTCTTTATATTTTTAATCTTTCTTTCTTTTTGTCTGTCTTTATTTTATTCTTTCTTTCTTTCTTTCTTTCTTTCTTTCAAATTTTCCCTGTCTATTTTCATCCTTTCATCCTTTTTCTCCTCTCACTCTTACTTTCTTTTTTCTATTTTCATTCTTTCCTCAATTTTTCCTCTTCCTTAGTTTCTTTCTTTCTTTCCATTTTCATTATTCCCTCATTATTCTTCTTCTTCTTTCTTTCTCATAACTTGGTTGATTAAGCGTTCCTCCCGACACTGTTCCCGTGACGTTCCTCGCTGCTGCGTTCCTCTGCACCGCCGTCAGCAGCTCACAGGTCCTGATTACCCACGCTCGCTTTTTTACATTTTGTCTCCGTTATGCAGGAGAACATTCTCAACTCATCCGCACGCTCCTCTCCGAGTTTTTCCATCACTTCATCACGAGGCAGCTGGAACAGCTGGAATGCTTGTGGCCCGCGGCGTGTTCGGGCCTGCGTGGGATGCTGCAGCGTTGCCGCGGCTGTCCGAAGCTCCTGCGTGCCCTCTGTAGGTTGGATTCGATTGCCAGCCCGAGCAGGCGGGGGAGATTAAAGAGGTCTCGCTGCAGCTCTGGCAGATCCGCTGAAGTGAGAGGCTGAAGTGAGCCGAGGCCATTGTTCTGCCCTTAATTGAGCCCCCTATAGCCCTGGGGAAAGACGCTCCACAGCCACGACCTCTCCACCAGCCGCGCTGCAGCCGCGCCTCCGAACCAACCAACAGACACGACAGGAAACGTCCGCACCATCTGCCGTAGTCCTCCTAGAACAAAGACGGAAGGTGACGAACAAAAAGACCTTTTGTTTTTTAAGGACGTCTCGTTAGACGGACGCGGCGAGAACTTTTAATCGCCATGGCAACCAGAACTGTCACACAAAACATGTTTGCTTTTTAACAGCTTCCTGTTACGTAAACATTGATTAAACGTCCACTTACATAAAAGTCTGTTTCCGTACGTTAGCACGTCCCCCATTCACGCACCTCTGAACGAACTGTTGCTATAGAAATGGTAACGTATTTACATAAAGCCGCGCCGTTGTCAGAGATGCTGTAAATGGAAATGAATTAACGCCTCGTGGCCAATCAGGATCCAGCAGTTTATTTAAATTACGTTGTACAGAAATTAACACTATTTTCAAAAATTGTGATTTTATTTGTTTATATTATCATTTTTATTATCGCTACAATTTCTTTGTCTGTGATTGGCTGAAGGGTCGTAGTGATAATTCGTAAACATTCCCAGTTTCTCTCCAGAAAGTTCTTTGGATGGTTCGAGGTTCTCCGCGTCCTCAGTGGACGAACCAAAAAGGTTTAGTTTTTTTTTATTTCTTGTAAAAAAGTATCCATTTATGAACACATGAGAGAATAATACGGTATATGGAAGGACATTTAGGAGGAATCCCCTCCGAGTGGGTTCTGTAAGAGATGCTTCTTTAAAACGCAGCCGTTCGGCGCGAGGTTTTTTTCCCGCTCATCACTGAAACGTGGCGCAAAATGATAGCGGCCACCGGTGTGATATTTCTGTTTGCTTAACATAAGCCCCTTCCCGCTGAGGACGTTTATAATGCGGAGGCAGCTGCATGCAAACGAGCCGGCGCTCATTCTCCTCCTGGCCGCGGTACGGATCAGTTCTATTATCTATTCATATGGACTCCCAGGGCTTTGAAGGGCACTTAATTAGTCTCCTCAGCGGTGACTGGATATTTGACCTTTAAAACTAAATTGAGTCTTTTACAATGGTTTCTCTTAGCTGGTCTTTCTAACATGAACGTGTGTGTGAGTCTGTAGGAGTGTGTGTGTGTGTGGGGGGGGGGGGGGGGGTTGACAATTTTATCAATTTTTTCT
>JAQMYI010000008.1:25324448-25338996 GCA_030014275.1 Clariallabes melas
ATTTGGTTTACGAGTGTTTTGGAATACGAGCCCACTTCCGGAACGAATTATGCTCGTAATCCGAGGATCCACTGTATATATATTTTTTGTTTGTTTCTGGAATAAAATAAAAAACATTTTTTTGTGTGCATTCTGCATTGGTTATTTTTAATTCTTGAAATCGTACAATTTTTGTTGTACACCTTGTATTTTCACTTTTTTTCCCCTTAAAATGTTATGACTTTTTTTTCCTCATTAATTAAACTTAAAATTAAGATCTTATTCTCGAAACTTTTACAACATAATTTTCAAAAGCTCAGATTATATTTTCCCTGAATGTTGGCTCTAACACTCCTAAGTAGAATGAACTTCTCAGCAAAAAACAAAACAAACAAACAAAAAAACAAACATAACTGGAAAGTAAACGCGATTTAAAAAAAATATATATATATTTAGCATGTATATAACGATTACTCGCATTAGTGTCAGGATTGTAGTGTGTATTGTCATGTGCGCTTCCAGTCAAAGTTTGGACACGCCTTCTAACTCTATGATTTTTTTCCTGATTTTTATTATTTCTTTCTACACTGTAAAACAATGCTGAACGCATCCAAAATAAGCAATAATCTAATTTGAACAGTTAATATTAAGATTTCAACAATTTTTTTTTATGTCTGTGTGTCTTCAAAATTCTGTCACATACTCGGTTTGATATGCAGTGAAATGCTTATACGACTGAACGTGACCTAAGAAGAAGAATTCACTAAAGAGTTCAATAAAATTACAAATAGAATTTTCTAGTAAGTGTAATATATGAATATGTAAAAAATATATAATACCCTAAATAAATATAATTAGGCAATATTAATATATAATTAGGCAATATTAATATAATTTATTAACAGCTGACCTTCATGTCTTAAAGTAACAACTGACTGCTGTTGTTGTTGTTGTCTAATTAACTAATTACCTAAGGCCATGTGCCTTATTCCAGTATTGTTCAAGAATATAGAAGATATTTCTCAAAACAACAACAACAAAAAAGGTGTGTGCAAACTTGTTTGACTGGAACTGTATCTTACAATCTGAATTGTAAGTTTCAAACTTGGGGTGGCATTTAAATATATTTAAATGTAATTAAATGTACTTGGATATTTATTGAGTTACCTCTGCAGAGTGCCTGAGTATCACCTGTGTGTGTGGGGGAATCAGTGACCGTATTGGATACTAGATGATTGGAGACGGTCCATTTTTGTTTTATAGAGATGTTAAATATGTTGTAAGTACTACAAATGCCATCCTTGACACCTTGTCGTCTCTTTGTTTACAGTCCTGCTGCGGAGAAGAGCCCTAGTGTCGGCGGGGTGATGGTCAGGAGTCGGTATTCACTGTGCAGAAGGACACACAATTCTGTTAAGTCCCTCAGCGGTGTCAGACAAGGTCACTCCAGAGTGCTTGTCTCTTTGGACCGGCGTAAACTTCAGCGTCTCTCTCCATCCAGCTCCATCACTGCTCCATGGAGCGCGAAAACGGGTACGTTCACGCTAAGATGCATATACAGAGGATGAATGTATCTTCTGGTGCATGATTACTGCCGTACAAGCTAGCAGTCTGCTTTACAGCTTATACTGTCAGTTTGAAAGGAAATGTATACAGGTTTATCTCCTAATCCCTAAATATAGATACATTCTCATAGGAGCGCTTTTACTTGATGGTTATCTGAAGTAACAGTCGTTTTTAACGCCGCAGTTTTTCAGCACGCTGCCTCTTCACACCGACACGAGGGTGTAAACGCTCCTGCTGAGAAGGCAGACAGATGTTTATTGTGCTCAACACATTAGAAAGGTTTGTGCTGGTAAACAGTAAACAGTACACACTTCCCTCAAACAAATAGACTCTTCCTGACACCCTCTGTGACTAATTGGCATAATGAGCAATTAGCACGAAACAGTCACTGGAAAATTAATTAACCCTGTTTGTATCCCGTATAGCTACCATAGAGACGCGAAGGCAGCGTCTGAATGTCGGATGTAAATTAGGTCACGGGATGGGGCTTTCATTTTGTGCTGATTTAAAAACGGAGAGAACGTTCTGGAGGATCGATGGCCTTCCTGCTTCTTGTACCAGGGCCTGTCCAGTAGAGGTCAGCATTTCCTTAGTAGCTGGAGTATAAAATGGAGAATCAGTGTGGTGGCTGTCAGTTTGTGTGTGTGTGGGATCAAGGGGGAGGGGGCGGAGGGGGTTAATGAATTGTCCACTCCGGCCATGATGGTGTACATGTGCCGATAGCGGGTAATTTGCAGCAATGGCACGCCGAATGTAGCCACGCTATCAAACCCTGCCAGTGCTCTCACTCAGTAGATAAAGAGGAGCTAATGCATAATTATCCTTTTGCAAATTGGATTGTTTTAACGAACTGGAGAATATAGGCCCCACGTGATGGAAAGCAATCACTGTTTTTACAGCCCGTTCCCCCCTCTTCCTCCTCCTCCTCCTCCTTTTTCACAGATAGCACGCGAGACGAGGCGAGTCTCGCCTCGCCGTTATCGCCTGCAGTCTGTTCGAGTGCGTTTTACACGCACAAACTCTGTTCACATCGCCATTAATGCACTTTCATCTTCCATTTACAGATATATCTCGCTCTTCCCTTTCGCTCCCCCCCCCCCTCCCCCGTTTTTTTTTTTTTTTTCCTTTTGGTAATTTTCTCCACGCGCTAGCGTATACGCTGGCTTTTTTTTTTCTTCCTCCCAGCAGTGTATGTGTGTGTGTGTGTGTGTGTGTGTATTGGAAAAGCCTCCCCCATCACCATCAGCATCACCCCACCCCTCACCGTCCACCTCCTCTCTCCTCTCTCTCTCTCTCTCTCTCTCGTTCCCTCTGTGTTACTTTGCGAGCGCACTTTTGCTGGACTTCCTCGCCTGCGCGGATCTTCGGATCTTCTCGTTAAACGCTCACGTCAAGATTTGTTGCCCGAGCCACGGATCGCGAGAGCTCATGAGCGAGAGCTAGACACGTACACGCTGAAGCAGGAAAAAAAAATCTCTCTCTCTCTCTCTCTATATATATATATATATATTTCTATCTACACTACGAAGAGATCTGCTACTAGAAGCACCTTTTTTTTTCTTTCTTTCTTTCTTTCTTTCTTTCTTCTCCCTCGGTGAAGATCCCGTTCCCTCTTTTTCTCTCTCTCCGAGCGTCCTCCTAATAATAAGCGCTCCAGAGAGATTCTCGTAAACACCAGACGAGAGCAGAACAGTGCTGGGAGAGAAGCAGGACGGATTTTAGAACTTGGGAGACTCTGCGTCGCTTTCGAGAAAACGAGTGCACCTGACCCCCTCGCTCAAGATGATGATGTATCTGTGGGTACGTATAACATCCGTCTGTGTCCCGTTTGTCAAGTGTATGTGTGTTTGCGCTTTCTGTACTGTGTGTGTGTGTGTGTGTGAAAAGCTTGAGTAAGAGTTTTTACGCTGGTTTGTTCTTTTTTGCTCGAAGACGACGCCGAAGGTTCTCTGCGCTCACACTTCTTGCTAAATTATGAATCCGCGAGACATGTCAAGTGTGACGCATCCCGCTGGAAAGACAGGAAGTCTGGTTTCGAGCGAGCGTTCTAAGTGAGTGTGTCCTGGCCCGTTCATTATCTGCCTGTTCACCTGCCGTTATCGCTTCGGGATCGGTCCGAGGCAAAGGAAAGACTTGGCCGCGCTTAATTGCCCGCGCTATAAATTTAAAGCGTCCCTGCTGTGCGGCTTTATCGGGAAATTAATCTTTTTTTAACCGCGCTCGTAATCTAACCGGCTCTAAAGAAATGAGAGAATCTGTTTTAATTGTGCTGCCTTTTAAAAAAAAAATAAAATTATGATGAGAAAGATTATTTCAGGAAACTTGTTAAGCAAAAGGTCTGGAGTTCTTCATAAATAATTAAATAAATAAATAGATGATGAATGCTGGATTTCTTTAATTGTTGTTATTTCTGTGATGGAATTAAGTCTTTTTTATGGCATTTTATTATTATAATTTTTTTTTGGTTTGCTTTTTAAAAAAAATTTTTATTTAATTTCTTTTTTCCTTTAATGCCTCACATTTATGTCTCTTCTCCGTCCACCGTGTAAACTCTCAGAAACAAAAAGGACGCCCCGAGAGCCGTCGCCTGCCTCCTGGTGTGACTACAGCAAAATGAATTTGTGATATTAAAGTGATGAATATTGAATGTTTAATTGAAACCTGGACGGTCTTGAAGGAATAGACGCAGACGGAGATTTCCCTCGAGGTGCCGATACCGCTCTCTTCCCTTTTTTCTTTTTTTCTTTTCTTTTTTCATTATGAACAAAATGCCACTTACTGACTTTCTTAAAGCTGAAAGATCATCACCTGCTGTACTTTGAGCTCGCTCTCGATCCTGATTGGTTGGTCGGAAGGTGGTTTATTTTATTTGAACGGAAGCAGCTCAGACTGAAGCGCGGCTGCAAGATAATAGCGTGATGCGTTTAGACACGCTGGGGAGAATACGTCATTGTTTCCATGGTAACACAGATAAAAAAAAAAGCAACACACTTTGATGGAAGGAGTCTCCAGTTTCAGCAAAACCACAAGCTAAAGTTGCACGTTGCGGATTCGTAGCAACAACACGAGCAAAATCACAGGAACCGCGTTCGCTGAGAAATTCTTTAGTAAACAAAGGAAAATTGTCCGTAAAAAGTTTCACTAATTCACGACTGTCTGATTGTTTCTGCTAATTGCCGCCGTTTTTAACGAAGCAGCTGGTCCTTGTTTAACATTGTAACTATGTACACTTTGTGTTTATTGTTGCAGTTTGTATTTTCACAGCTAGTCATTAACAGTCAGCTAGTTTGAGCGCAGTGCTAGCTAGAATCCAAAAAGATTAGCATCATTATCGCTAGTTTGCCTTGGCTCATGTTTTCCCGCCTTTTTTTAAATTATTTTTTTTTAACGTAAATGGAAATCAGTGTGTGACTTCAGGTGTCCCATTCAATACTTTCTTATTCCACCTGAATCGATTTTCTGTTCCAACTTTCTTCAACTCGTACCCGAGGATTTATTTAGATGAGTGTAGTTTTTTTTATTTATTTATTTATTTATTTATTTAAAACCAATCCGACTCGCTCTCCTTCTCAAAGTTCTGGTGCATCATCTGGCTGCAGGAGATTATTCCTTATCACAACTTTACAAAAGCAGCCCCGGCTGTTCGTGTGAAGGGCGCGTCCCGAACAATTCGCGCTCCTCGGAAAGCTGTTATTACTTCGCGAGGCGGTGTTTTATGTTGCACTGGATCAACGAGAAGCCTCCTACATGCTGGCGTTCGGCGTGAGAGTCGGCCTGATGGGAATAGAGCCTCCGACGGTATTGCGGTGTTTTCCTAGACAGATGGTGGAGTTTTTCCTTTGCCATCTTTATATACAGCATACAGTGTGTGTATATATATATATATATATATATGCAGTGATGTGCTGTGTGTGTGTGTGTGTGTGTGTGTGTGTGTGTGGTCTTGCTTGTGCAAGTCTCTCGTGAGCGAGTGTTATTTGTGCTGTCGGTTGTGGGTGTGGCCTGTGCAGTACTTTTAAAGCTTTTTATAGCTACTAAAACAAATCGCTTTTACTTTAATTCCACACGACTGATCAGGGTTTAATCAGTTGGTGCTGCATCAAAACCCTCATTGTCTATTATTTTTTTTTAAATCAGATTAGTTTAGCAGTCGGAGCTAGCTGAATTAGCGACGTACCTACAGTGCACCCACCAGACACCAACAGTCTCCGTATGTCTCTATATGGAAGAAGTTTTTTATTCAGTTTTATTAAACATAAAAAAAAGTCTAATTTAAGTCCTGACCCAGTGAGAAACAGGTGGAGATGATGTACAGATGTTCAAGCCGGTGATTAGTGCACTGATGATGCTGGACGTTGAGTGTCTGGAACAGACGAGAGGGGAAATGAGGTCGCTGCTGACGCTGGAACTGTACATAAACCACTAGTTTTTAAATTGTATCTTTAGGCACTTCGCACCCTGTCGCAGTAAAACACTTCTTCACATGTAGGCTATGCAAGTTATTTTAATAAAAAAAAAAAAAAAAATCTTCCTTCTTTGTTGACTGCCTTACGTTTGTCTGGTTGCCAAATTTGACTGGACTTCGAACGCACCTAATGATTGGTGGCTCATTAAAAGTTTTCATTTCACGCGTTTACATTCACCTGCCTCGAAATAAAAGTCGACCACGGTTTCGATGTCACCTGAATAAAGGACATGTTTTTACACGTCTTATGAGTTTTTACTCACTTTTACATTACGTTCTTTCTTACACTTTCTTAAGCATTGAGCTTAACAGTTGTGTCTCGTCGCTCACTAGCTGCGGATGCGATTACATACTTATGTTTTTTTTTTTTATTCCGTCGTTTGATTCACAGAAAAAGAAATCATATCCATAACACCTTTCTTATCCCTGTCCATCACCCTACCCGTAACCCTCTTAAAAAGTGTTGCATTAGCGCTTTCCTTTTCCTTTTTCTTCTTCTTCCTTTTTTTTTTACTGTCAGTTGGACCTTCTCCAGCTGGACTGTGGTTTTGGCGAACGATTTGATGCAGCAGAAACGCCATCCAAACTGGCCGGGCCTGACAGTATTGCTTCTCTCTCATCTTCGGCCGCCCCTGCTCCCGGCAAAAAAAGTGCTTGCGAAGGCACCTCCTGCTCGGAGTTGGCTTTCAATGGATGCTCTGAAAGCAGTTTATTCAATTGATTGATAAAGGTCGCCCTCGATTATATTGCATGCAGGAAGCGTGACACACAAGCGAGGTTGGTAGTTTTTTTTTTAGCCTTTCGCTTTGTGAACGTCAGCGTCCGAGCTTCCCAAAATTTTTTTCAAAAATGAATCTAAAGGTTCAGAGCAAAAAGCTCTTTTGTACAGTTTTGGCAAAATTCATAGCCGTCTTTCCCTCTTCCTTTTCCAACATTTCGGCCATGGCGTCTAGCGTTTAACTCGCATTTTGAAAACTGAGCTAGAATTGCTTGTGTATTCTATTGTGAGGCGAAACACCAGAGCTAATCCTGTGATCAAATCCTGAGATTCAATCAATATGACTTTAAAATTTCATAGTTTTATACCTTCAGTTCCTCGTTTACTTGTTCCCCGTCTCATTACGGTCCTGACCATCAACTCAGATAAATAATCACAAATAATCACAACAATTTAACCCACTTTTCTACTGGATAAGCATTAAAAAAAGCTATGGATTTTTGGCAATGTCGAGTTAATGCATAAATATGTAAACACATTAACGCGGAGAGGAGTTTGATGGTACCTAACCCGTAGAAAAGTCATTTCTGAAACTGTCATAGCTGGACGTAAAACATGTCACGATGGACTGCATTTCATTCATTTTCATCAAAAGCGTAAAATATTTTGAACAGCTTTTATCTCCAGCATCATGCTGTTATGTCACTTCAAAGTGTTTGCGTCATGAGCTGTCGTAGCGTCAAACGGTATAACCTGTCACGAATGTGCTATAAAGGAGTTATTAACACATCAGGACAAGCACAGATACTGTAACACAAAAAACATCCCTACGTCATCATGATGATGTTTTTTTAAATTATCTCAATAATCTGACATTGATAATATTTATAACCATATAACATGCTATAACACGTTTATAACATTTAAATGAACTAGTTGATAAAACGGTCTAGTCATTAAAATCTTATAAACTGAGAACATTGTAATAGAGCCCTAAATCATAAGACCATTATAACCAAGTCATAACAGTTCACATGCAGTGCAGTAACAATAATAATACCAGGTTATCTGTTTGACAATAATAATATCAGGTCTTATAACATGTCCTCATTATAGCTGTTATTAACACTTGAAAACGTTGTCACTTTCCGAATACAATATGGAAAAACCAGGTAGTGACCATGTATTGTATGAGGCTGTCAGGGACTTGTGTCATAAAAGTGTTAAGACAGTGTTATTAGAGGTTAGTGTAAAAGGACAAACATTACAAGTGACATAGGTAATGAAAACAGTAATAAACATTAATGGGTTATTGCAAGGCAAAACTAGTCACAGCGCATCATTATAGAGACACTTTACATGACAGTAAAGAACAAGCATAGGACTGTTATAACATCATGTCATACATCAATGAACGATAACGCTGACGTGACATGGTTATAACAACCGACATAAACTGCCATGACAGCATATAACCAACCTTTACTATAGCATAAAATAACCAAGACAGGGATGCTGTAACAGTTTATAACACTGTCATAACCATGTCATAACTATTCATATTCAATAAAATAATAATATCAAGTTACATGACAACCAAATATGTCTATAGGAAAGGTTGAGACTAAACCCAGACGCCTGGCTATGCCTGGCTATGTCACTTATTATGCACATCACTTATGCATGTCATAAGCACGTGCGCAGTAAAATCATGATGTCAGGTGACCTATGTTCTAAATGTCATCCTGGTACCAGTAGTATAATGTCATGGACTTGGACGTAACATGTCATAAACGTGGCGTGATGGACTGTGAATAAACAGAGCCATAATTTTCGACGGATGTCATGACCTGTCATAACTGTGGTTATACATAAATGCTTTAACCTGTCTTTAAAAACCAACACGCATATTATTATGGATTGTTGTTGTTGGATGGGGTTTAGGACAAATTATGATGTTCTGATCTGAACGAGCGCATTATAACTGTTTTACGTCATCCTGTTCAGCCGGGCTCGGCGTCATGTTATTCATGCTACTCTAAAACTCCCTAATCTCAGCCAGCGTGAAAGGTATTAATGGTAACGCCACGGTCCGCGGCGGCGCTGCGCGGATTTAAAAATGGCCCCTCTCGCCAGAGCTTCGCGGCGTATGACAAATCAATGCATAGCATTTTCATAACGAATGGGCTTGGCATTTGCGGTGCACGACGGCTTGCTGACCTGTGACAAGCAGGGCCGCGGCATTTCATTACAGCTCGCAAATCGAGATAGAGAGAGAGAGAGAGTAAGAGAGAGACTGACTTTCTGACCCCGCTTGCTGTCCCAGCATGCACCGGGGCAGGGACGAACAAGGCCCGTGGCACGGAGAGGCGATCTCATTTGATTCGGGTTTCGCTCCTGCGTGGTTTATATTAGATCTCCTTCTCACTAGGATGCTCTCTGTTTGCTCGGTGATCCCATGCGCCGTGATTGACGAGAGGAGACTGAGTTTTGGCGTTTGCTTCAGAGGTGACATCGTCGAAAACGACAAATCGGCTTTTGACGTCCATTGAAAGAGAAAAGTTCATCTTTTTTTTTTACATTTGAAATGCATTTTCTTTTTGATATATAATGCAAATCTATTAGCAAGACCCTACGCACTAGATGACTGGCAGGAGGCGGGGTACAGGTCACACACGCCCACACTATGGGCAATCTGGAAAGCCAGTTATCCTGCTCTGCACATCTTTGGATTGTAGGAGGAAACCGGACTACAGAGATGAACCCCACCAAAAACACAAAAGAGGGAGGTGGGAATCGAACCCTCGACTCTGGAGGTACGAGGCGACAGCACAGCGCTAACCACAACGCCACCGCGCCGCCCCTTACGCACTACTTAGCGTGATGCTTTTCTGATTCAAAATACACCAGGATGGAATGATGAGAACCGAATGTTTATCCTCGTCTTTATCTTTACCGCATTTTGTTTTCCCGCGAACCAAAGATGAGATACAAATGCAAAACTACAAGTCGGCTCTCGCAGTCCGTTACGCCCTGTTGCGCCGGGTGATGTGCCGCCGCGAACACGGGATACTCGAAGCGCTTCCATAAACACGTCTTTATTACAGCGGGTGTTCATCACTGTAAGACTGTAACACGGAAGGGGGGACGGGGGAGTTGCATTTGTGGTGGGGGTTTTAGCCTTTTTATTGAGACTATAAAACACACACACCCCAACGTCCAAGGAAGGACAGGAAGAAATCACATTAGAAAAAGAAAAGAAAAAAGGAAACAGAAGGGACTGGGAAACACCTTTGCGATAACGGTGGCAGCCGAGCGTCCGGTAAAGTCCCGGCTGAAAACCCGGAGATTACTGTGTGATTTCGACGGAGATCAATGAAGCTTTGCTAATAATTCACAGCGGGGAGGACCTCCAGGGACGTGGCATTTATTTACAAATATCAGCACCAGCCAGAGCGATCGCCTCCAGTCCTCTCCACTGGTCCTGATGCTTGGTTTATTATCGAATGCTTCCCTTTGACCGTAGTAAAAAAATAACACACACGCAACCAGATCATTTACGACCCTGGTGATGACCCGGCGTGTTTTGAATGTTGTTTGTCAAACCGTTCGGTGTCGAGATCATCGAGCACGATCGAAGCGGGTTTACAGACTCGCGGTGGCTACGAAATGTCAGACGGATGAAAAACATGGCGTAGGTGTCTGGAATGTTCTTCGTTAGAAGTAGATAATGATTATAATAGTGTCTGATATGATTGCATGAACACTGGCTTTAAATAACGTTAGAAAATCATTAATAAACGTTACTTTGTAATTACTCACATTGAACATGCATCAACACGTGTGATGTCACTATTTGCAGCACGTTGTGGAATCCTTACACAGTAAAGACTTTGTTTAAAGACGATTAATTAATTAAGATCCTTTTTTTTCCCTCATAATCATCCACTATAGTCCAGTTTGTAGTTGTTAATTTAATCGCCGAGCCTTCATCTGAAATCTCTCTCAAGAATATGAAGGATTAATCATCGAGGTCGCTTTCGACTGTCCCTGAAGTGAGCTGCAGTTCTGCTGGTTTAACCCCGTCTGACCCGAAATGGCACGAGATTATCTTTTATAATTAGCACGGCGTGGAATCGAAGTAGCTTACTCGCATCGTCCATCCAGGGGGTAAGAGGGGCAGCCGCTGGGTCTGAAGTGCCTCGGAGAGTTCCTCATTACAGCATGATAAGGTTCATAATATATACAAGGGGTGTTCATGTCAAAGCGGGACTTTGATTGAGCTGAATAACCGAATACCTTTATGAAAGTAAAACTTTCTTTACAAGCCCCTGCTACACTCATGCAGTCATGGTAGCGTTTCACTAGAGTTTGGATAACATCAAGGTAGAAAGTTTTCTTTTGGACTTCACGTCTGAAACACTGGCCTCCCAGGAGTTCCTTGTGGAAATGGCTTGAAGTCAGGTCAGGACTGTACGGGGAATGTGGCAGTAACTCCAAGCCATGTAGTCTGCAAGTGGTGTTGTTTTCAAAGATCGTGCCCGCAGTGGGCTCCGAGCCACTACGGCTTCAATCGTCATTCAGGGCCGTATGAACGTTCAAATGTCACGGATTAACTCAGATGCCCCCCAAATTTTGTAACAGTTGTAGTCAGTTGATATTTTTAATGCATTAATCTCTCTATAACAGTTAAACTGTGCTGTCGATAGTAGCACGTACAGGTCACTGGTGGATCTGTTCCTCCTCAGTGTCACAGGACAGTGGAGAATGGAAACAGTTCTGAGAACAGTTTAGAATCACAGAACTGGTTCACTCGAATAGACCCTGATTCTAGAACTGTTCCCAGAACTGATCAGCTCAAAATCCCCCCCCAACACATCACCAAGCTGCTACTGTCGGCCCTCGATCCCTAAACCGCTCAGATGCAGAATGAGTTACAAACGTTCTGTACAGTATGTGTGTGAATGTAATGTAAACGTAACTGAGGTTCTTTTTGTTTGATTTGTTCAATCAGTTACTCCCCTGCATCAAATCCATGAAGCTTGAGGAATATTCATTAATTTATTTATGTTCAATAATTTTAATGCTTTTAAAATGCTTTTAAAGTAATCGCAAGCGTCCATGTGTTAACCTTAACAACGAGCTGGATATGATATTATCCAAAAATAATGCTATTATTATTCTGAGAATTCTACATAACTGGAATGATTTTTATAAACCAGTAACCAATAAAAATGTGCATGATGTTTATGTATAATAAACATATACGTATATATATTTTATGATAAGATCAACAACATGTTACATTTTTATTATTAATCACACCTGCATCAGTAAATGGTTCTATAAACCTTTTTTCTTTTGAAAAATTTTTTTTTTTGGCAGAATTATTTCACAGGAAGATCACAAGGTGTTCCTCTAGTGACACGTCTAAATTATACATAAAATACAGTGGAACCTCGGATTACGAGCATAATTCGTTACGGAAGTGGGCTCGTATTCCAAAACACACATAAACCAAATTGAATTTCCCCATAAGAAATAATGGAAACTCAAATTATTCATTCCACAGCCCCCCAAAATAATACATAAAAATAATTAATACAAAATATTAAGTAAAAAAAAAAACTTTACCTTTAAAAAAAGTAAAAATAAATCCCGACAGATAAGTGTTTCCGTTTGTGCAAGCAGGCGCTGTGTATGTGTGTGTGTGTATGTGTGTGTGTATGTGTGTGTGTGTGTGAAGCTAAAGTAAGAAGCCCCTTCCCCCTTCCCCTTCGAGTTTTACACAGTTATCTTCCTCCACTCTTTTCACACACACGCACACACAATGGAAACACGGTTTTATCGGAAAAATAAACAAGAAATCTGTCTAATGACACTCGATTGAGCGACACACTAACGGAATCACTGCTGTAAAGTAAAAATTAAACAAATTAACCTGCACTTTACCTTTAAAAAGAATCGCGACAGAGCAGTGTTTCTGTGTAGGGGAGAGAGAAAGAGTGTGTATGTGTCTGTGAAGGCAAAAGTAGGATGGGTCTGTGGTGTGTGTGTGTGTGTGTGTGTGTGTGTGTGTGTGTGTGTGTGTGTGTGGCACAGTCTCCAATGACGTGCGTGCACACAGACACAAAGAGCAGGCTGAACCTTGAGCAGAGAGTGAAAATGGATTTTTAACCTCTCTAATGAGACTTGCTTCTGCTGGGTTAGGGTTAGGGTTAGGGTACACACACACATACAAACACAAAATAAAATATGTTTTACGCGCACACACATGGTCACAGTGCTATAGTAAACAGTACACGCAGTAAAAGACTAAGGCCCAGCAGGGGAGACAATTACCCACAATTCCGCAGCGCAGACAGACAAACCGTTGGCTCAGTTGTGATCACGTTAAAACAAGAAGCGCATGCTTGATACATGATACTCGGTACTTGTAAACCATGATTGCGGAACACTTGCAAACCACAAGTTTACTCGCAAACCAAGTTAATCACAAGGTTTCACTGTAAATAATTTTCATAGTGTAGATTGTGTATTTTGTTATTTAATAGATTATTGAGTTTATTAAATAATTTATAATTATTTCGCTGTTTCACTGTTATTGTTTTATCCCACAATAATGGATTGCTTGCCGGATTCAGCTCACCAGCTAATCACATTATTAAGTTGCGTGAGGTCCAAAATGCCATCCTGCTACACTTAAGTCTTTGTGTTGGTGAATTAATTTATTTATGGAAAAACAGAAATATATTTGTGTGTGGTAATTTATTAATTTGCAAAGTTGCACTAAGTTGCACATCAAAGGTAAACTTTTTTTAATATGCTCTATACTTTCAGTTATAATATGCTCTATACTTTCATTTGTGAGTGTATGTGTGAGAGAGAGGAAGTGAGATGGACTACAGAGAGAAAGTGTCTTTTTCATGAGGATGCCTTGATCCTTGTATTTGGATAGGTCCCTTAGAGTACATTACAGTACTAGCTCGTTCAAATCCAGTGTGTTCCACACATAGAGTATACTTGGGCAGGCTGCCAAAGTATATTGACGGCCACCCAAGCATATTTGCTCACCCTTTTTAAAAATCTGTCTATCTGTCCCCCACGATTGATTAACTAGTAGCTGACAGTTTCCTCTCACAATAGCAGAATAAACCGGTACAGGAGCAGTAGTGTGAGAGTGGTGTACTGAGAGGCAGTAAATCCAGCCGATGCCAACTTTCATGCAAAAGAATAAGAATGGCGTACCAAGGGTCGCACACGCTCTGCAGAGAAACACAGATTCGCATGGTGAGAGAGCTCTTCGTTGAACAAAAACCCCAGGGGGATTAACCCTTAAAACTCAGGCAGCACAGATCCATGCAGCAGCACGGATTTTTGAAAAATCTACTGCTTATACGGTCCTGCCGATGTGTGTGGACGAAGGAAGCTTCATTCGGGTTTTCTGATATGTCGTGTAGAAGTGAGAACTAAAGTTATCATTACATTGTCAATAAAACATGTCAGTTTTACTGCTACTGGAATATGGGAATGACATCAGAAAAATGTAGAACTCACTAAATGTGCGTATTATTATTATTATTATTATTATAAGCATTATTATTGGTTACATAAATAACCATAAAACACGTGATCTTATGAATTTCTTTCTGTGAAAAATTTAATAAAATTCAGTTCATCATATTGCCTAGATTGGGTTGAAAAAAAGGACATGTCACTCTTTTGCACAATCCTGACCCTATGAATATACAGTGGAACCTCGGATTGTGAGTAACGCGGTTTGCGAGTGTTCCGCAAGACGAGCAAAGATTTTTAATAAA
>JAQMYI010000008.1:25376652-25386925 GCA_030014275.1 Clariallabes melas
TGAGTGATGATGGTAGAATAATTATAAAGGTCTTGACTAAAACAACATGCATGAGGAATCACAAAGGAGTTTTCATAAACTTGAGCAGAAACTGCGTTAAACTTAAAGAAAAGATTAAACCAGCCCTTGTTGTGTAAGTAATGACGTTTAACTGGAGACGTCCTTTAGACTAAAAACAGCGTTACAGGGAAGGAGTTTGTCGACGTCCTTTAGGGACGCTCCTGCAGGCAAGGTTAGCCGTGTGTGTTTGTGTAAGGTGTGTATTGTTTAATTTGAGCGCGCGCCGTATGGAGCGCCCGCTCGCTGTCGTGTGCCGCGCTCAGGTTTCCGCGGACCGCAGCAGTCGATGAAATGAGCGATAGTTTTCGTGTCATCAGGAGATGATGAGCCTCCGTAACCTTCAGCAAGCAGTGAGAGACGCGTGCCGAGCCCAGGGACCCGAAAGGACGCCGGCTTTTGTCCACGATGTTTGCACGCGCTCAATACGCCCCGGTTATTGTTTGATTGCAAACAGGAGGGACACGCGTGTGTGTGTGTTTGTGTGGTGTGGTGTGTGTTTGTGCCTGAACGATTGGTTTAAAGAGAGAAAGTGTGAGAGAGAGCAAGTGAGAGAAAGGTGATATATGGATGGAAACGGGGGCGGAGACCATCTGTTAGGCCTCGCCGGGCTCATGTGTTTCTGTGTGTGTGTGTGTGTGTGTGTGTGTGTGTGTGTGTGCGTGCACGCATGAGTGATTAGTCTCTGGCATTCGTAATAATGTTTGTTTGCTTTTGCAGCTGTTGCACTATTTGGCACCGCATCGCCGTTTCTCATTTCACAAAACAGAGTTTGTTTGTTCGTTTATTTATTTATTTTTTAATTGTTTTCCGCAGAAAAAAAGAAAAGACACTCTGCGTGCGAACGAGTGACAGTGCATTTAAAATTACCTGGGACGTTATGATGCTTTTTTTGCTTGTTTTTTGTAAACGATGTAATGCTTTCATAATGATGTAGATGTGATCAGGGTGTAAAAATAATGTTGTTTTATTGGGCATATTAAAAAACAAAAGTTTACATAAATTATAAATATGTTGCTACTAAAACAATTAAGTCTTGGAGCTATCGCATTAACGCAAACCTGTTATGAAATCCTTGCGCCGATATTCTGACCAGACTCGAGAATTCAATGGAAACGCATACCTGGGGGTGTGCAAACTTTTGCACTCCACTGCAGTCTTGATGATTAGTTGTACGACCGGAGCAAAGTTTTTACTTTGACAAATGTGAAAGCGAGAGGGATGACATACAGATGCAGAGCTGACGCCTTTACCGTGTGTGTGTGTGTGTGTGTGTGTGTGTGTGTGTGTGTTCCGCCCGTCCCGGAGTAATTACAGCACCGCTGAGAGATTGGCTCCTCTGTGTTTAACACATCTGAATGAAGAAGTGTCAGCTTGCGACAATGTCAGATCGTAACCCCTGTCCAGTGTGGATCTCGCTCCTGTTCTGCGCGGTTCGCTCAGTGGGGGACGAAACGGCACGAGGACCGTCTTTCAGTGGTAGATTAAAGCTGCCTTAACCGTTTTCCATGAAAAAAAATCCATCTCGCTCCAGCCAGCAGGCAGCTCATTAGAAACGAACCCCAGTGAGAACAAAGTGAGTAGGGGGAAAAAAACACACCCAACCAAAGGAACCCTCTGGAGCTCAGGACTCGAAATGTCTGCTTCAATTCTTTGAATCTTTACGAGAGAAAATCTGTAGTGAGGTTTAGAGTAGCGCCGTCTCATTATCGCTCGTCAAAAACATTGTGAATGGACTTAAGTTTTGAGGAAGTACCACAAGGCAAGCTTGTTCATCTGTACACAAATTCTGGTGGTGTTTATGAGGAGTTCTCATCGATTGCTTCCATGTACGACGCTCCTTTCATAACAGGCGCTGGAGGCTCCTTCCCTTACTGACCCTGACCCATAGCTGATAATGTAGACTCCTTCCATAACTTACACCAGGGACTATTTCCATGACTGACCCTGGAGACTTCTTCCATGACTTAGCCTGGAGACTTCTTCCACATCTTATCGTGGAGACTCATTCCATGTCCGACCCTAGAGACTCCTTCCATGACTTACTCTGGAGACTCCTTCCATGACGTACCCTGGAGTTTTCTACCATAACTGATCCTGGAGTCTCCTTCCACGGCTTACCCTGGGGACTCCTTTCACAGCTTATGCTAGAGACTCCTTCCATAACTGACCCTGGAAACTCCTTCCATAACTTACCCTGGACATTCCTTCTATAGCTTACCCTGGAGACTCCTTCCATAGCTTACCCTGGAGACTCCTACTATAACTGATAATGGAGACTCATTTTATAATTGACACAAGAGACTCCTTCCATGCCTTTCCCTAGAGACTCCTTCCATGACTGACCCTGACACATAGCTGATAATGTAGACTCCTTCCATAACTTACACCAGGGACTATTTCCATGACTCACCCTGGAGACTTATTCCACATCTTATCGTGGAGACTCTTTCCATGTCTGACCGTAGAGACTCCTTCCATGACTTACTCTGGAGACTCCTTCCATGACATACCCTGGAGGTTTCTACCATAACTGATCCTGGAGTCTCCTTCCACAGCTTACCCTGGGGACTCCATTCACAGCTTACGCTAGAGACTCCTTCCATAACTGACCCTGGACATTCCTTCTATAGCTTACCCTGGAGACTCCTTCCATGGCTTACGCTAGAGACTCCTTCCATGGCTTACCCTGGAGACTCCTACCATAATTGATAATGGAGACTCCTTTTATAATTGACGCAAGAGACTCCTTCCATGCCTTTCCCTAGAGACTTCCTTCCATGACTGACCCTGACACATAGCTGATAATGTAGACTCCTTCCATAACTCACACCAGGGACTGCTTCCATGGCTTACCCTGGAGACTCCTTCGATAACTGACTCTGGAGACTCCTTCAATAACTGACCCTGGAGACACCTTCCACAGCTACCATAATTGGCAATAGAGAATTCTTTCAGGACTGACACTAGAGACTCCTTCCAGAAATGCCTTTGGAGATTCCTTCCATAACTGACACCAGGCTCAAAACTCACACTTAAGACTGCTTCCATAACTGACACTGAATATTCCTTTCTTAACTATTCCTGAGGACCTCTTCCATCCTTAAAACCATAGACTTATTCCACAACTGAACCTGGAGACTCCTTAAATGTCTGACACTGGAGACTTCTTCTATAAGTAATACTGGAGATTCCTTACTCCTTCCTGACATGGAAGACCCCTCCGACAGGTTCCACTGAAGACTCCTTCCACAGCTGGCAGTGGAGACTCCTTCCATATTGCCCAGTTCCAACTTACCTGATTTTTGCTACAAATAGCTCAGAATGGTTTCAAAATGGTCGCCATGGCTACAACATGCTCTGCTTTCGCTAGGTATTCCTGTTTACTTCCTGTTTGCCCCAGACTTACCGTAGCTCTTCCTGGGTTTCCGTAGCCCCTTACCGTTTGGTGAGTGGTAGCTACTAATGACTATAAGTCACCGAGACGCACCCTAGAGGGCCACGATCTTGCTTTATGACTATGACTGTAGTGAATTCATAGTGATTCTTAGCAAAATGCTATAAATGACAGTATAGACTCCTGCTGTAACTGACACTGAAAGCCTGTGATTTGAAAGTTTATTTTAATACCAAAGGCACTTTGACAGAAAACGAATCAACACCTTCTGACCAATCAGAGTCCAGAATTCACAGCACTGTGGTTCAGTATACGTGCGAATATACTATGTTTCCATCTTGTTTTGCGTCAGTTATGGCCTGCTTTGGTTATTTTCCTGCTCTAATTTCAGAAGCCCCTGTTTTCCGAATCTCACGTGATCATTCCGAGCTCATCACGCTTTCCATTCATTGTAATGCACAAAGTCATTATGAAGTCGTTTCCACAAAGGATGACAAAATGCTATATATCCATTTGAGCAAGATTTTATGCGCAGATCTTTAACCCAGCCCTTAAGGAAGCTTTTTTTTTTTTTTTGCCTTGTGGAGTGTAATTAGAGGCATGCAGTCATGTTGAGACATCAGAGTCTGATTCCAAAGGCATTAGTGCTTTCCGGAAGATACACTTTGTCACGAGTGATGTTTTCCATGCTGTTAAGGATGAATATCATTTTCCGATGATACAGTATCATTGCATCAGCCCTTTCTCAGCCCAGGGTGAGTGGAGTGTACTCAAATGTGTTCATCATATATGTTATCTTATACAGTAAATGATGAAAATGTAACAAAAAAAAACAAACATACAGCGGCGTCTACGAAGAGCCGCCGTACGGAGAATGATGGACGAAAGATCGGAAAATGAACTTTCTGTCCATATTGTCAATCAGGCAAGCTTTTTACTGCAGACAGTTGCCCAGACGTCAGTGGCTGCTCATTTCCCAAACAAACAAACAAACAAAAAAATCACCATTTAAATAGGTATATATAGCGCTATCATTTTGCGCCAAAAGACCCAATAATGCAGGAGCCAGGTTTTAGCAACTTTCCAGCACGAGCCTGTTCAGAAATAAGCTCCGCCTATTTCAATGTCAGGTCTCACTCTGAATTTAACTTACCTCCGTAAAGTAAAGTCGGACATGACTTCCATGCGTTAAAGCTAACAAATGACCGACAAGTAAACTTGGACAACTCATTGTTTATCTTTAATATTCTGTAATCCGTTACTTGCTGAACGTGACGTATCGCAGGAGCGCAGGAGCGCCTTTCCGCGATCCCGCTCTGGGCTTCCGGGTGTTCGACAGTCGTTCAGGCGCTGAATAATTAAAGGATTGCCAACGTTACGAGAAGCCTTTTTTCCCACCCTTTAATACCGAGCGTAGCCGGAGGAGCAGTAATCAAATTCCTGTCTTATTGGAAGAGCGAGAGAATCTGATTTGATTAAAAGCAAAACAAAAATAAATAAGCACAATTGGCTTTTCTTCGTTTTTTTTTGTTTTGTTTTGTTTTTTTGTCAGCTTTCAGATCTTTTCAGTGACCTAATTACTTTGTTTTGCATCTTTGTTGTGCTGGGAAGGAAAAGCGGAGAGAAAACGGAGGAGGAGGAGGAGGAGGAGGAGGATGAACATGAGGAGGATGAGGAGGAGGAAGAAAACAGCCTCGCAAGCTCTGTCGCTATTCAACCTCATTATGTCTCCTGGCATTTTAACTTCTTTTGATGATTAAGTGAGAGGAGAAGCGAACAGAGCCGAGCGTTTTCCTGACACTGGTTTGAATGTAACGTGTAATTTAAAAAAAGGGGGGGGGGGGGGTCAAGGGGCGAGGGGTGAGAATTTTTTTTTTTAAAAAGGGCGAAGAAACGTTTAATGTTGGATCTCGAATGCATACGGTCTTTTTACTTTATCTGGGTCGACCTGCCTCGAGAGCCTCATCAAAGGCCAGAAGGCTACCAAGGTGCTGCCGGAGAGACAAAGGCGAGCCTCAGGAGGGGAGGGCTTTAAATAATTCTGCTTCCCTTGTAATTTTTTTTTTTCCACTGTTCCAGAAATAGAAAGTGTAGCGTCCAGTTATTTTATTTTCTTTCATTCTCTGAACCGATCCCGCCTCCTTCTATTCCTCGTCCTGGTGTTTTTTACCAGAAAAAAAAAAATAAAAACAACGCCTGCTAGGGTTCACCAGGCTCCTCGTATACATAAGGTGCCCGCAAGGTGTATGGGGACACGCGGACAGCTGCGTCTTTGTCTGCTCTGTTTGCTCACAAGCCGCTGCGGTATGGGATTATACGCCGCAGCGGTCGGGGCGAGGAGGAATAATAGGAAGTCATGAAAGGAAGGATGAGTCCCACACGGCTACGTCGCTGCAGCTGCACAAAGCCTCCAAACAAACATATGTGCTTGACAAGTGGACATGTTGACTCTTATTTTTCCTTCTTTCTCGCTCTCTCTCTATATATATATATCGTTCTCCCTTTTTCTGGCTGGTTTGGTAAATATTTAATACGAGGCCATTATTCCAGGCCATTTTCCCTCTTACGCTGTGTTGTATTTGCTGTTGTAAAATTACAGTACATCACAGAACTAAATGAGGTTCGTACGAGGCTTTAATAGAAGACACAAACCGGCGGTAAATAAACAGCGCTGAAAAAGAATCCGCATAAAACACGCTACAAATTGATCCCACTGTGGGCTTGTTTGAGCTGCGGCTCGGCGCGAGGAGAAAAAAAAATTAAAAAAAGTATTTTCATTTAAAACTGTCGCAATGTTAGGGAAGAAAATGGCTGTCATGGTGCGGTTGTTAAAAAAACATATTTTATTTTTTTTTCACTTTGTAATTTCTTGATTTGTAGCACGGATCCGGGAAGTGTAGGTGATTCCGGACAATCATCGGGAAGCTTGTGTTGGCTGGGAATGCCACAGGAGAGACAGGTGACAGGTGCGCGTCTCGGTAGGCGTCGTAATCCCTCGGTCACATGGCAGCAGTGTGCAGGCTCTCAGACAGACGGCTTCCCCAGACGCAGACGGACGGCAACACTGACACGAGAATGTCCTGAGAATGCACTCTCGAGCAAGGCTGAGTAAGGAGTAACAAACTCAATGTCGTGGAAAGCAATATAGGAAAACAACGTGATGTAGTAATGATATGATGATGCGTGATTTGCACTCATTTCTTCCTTTTTCATCTACGGCGACAGAAATATAGCACTTTGTTCGCTGAGGAATGCTGTGTTGTGCCTTTTGTTCAATTTATAGTCGCGTGAAACAAGTTGGTTCCTCGTTGCAGAAGCGTTCACTGTGAAATGATAGCGTGTCAGAAAGAGCGCATTAATATTTATGCGCTATGAACTTGTGAGCTATCAGAATCCAAACCTCTGTCACATAACGCCGTGATTAGTTAATCAAATGGCTAATCATTGTGTGTTCGTATGTGTTTCTTGTTTCCCCGGAATGCATCGGGTTCGGCACGTGCGATTGCGCGGCTTTAAGTGCTGGATCTGATAACGGTAAATAAATTGATTTTGGCTCAGTGGATAGTCATAAAAGAACTTATCTGAGGCTCGTAATCCAGGCGCAGGTCTTTCTCTCCAGGCTTCTAGCATAGCGCAGGAAAGAAAGTGAGAAAGTGTGTGCTCGCGCGCGTGCGCGCGAGAGAGAAAGCGAGAGCAAATGAGCGTGACGTACGTAGGAGCCATCCATTCCCTCTCCGTCAGTATGCAAATGCTTTACGACGTTCACCTGAGGAAGATTCATGGCAACCTTGGGAGCGATCACCGCCGGAACGCACCTGAGCACGAGTCTGCAAGTTTTGTCGCGTCGAGTCCGTCGCGAATTTGCATGATGACTCCCAGGGTCGTTAATATCGCGTTTGATGAAGTGGCGGACTTTTTATCCCTGCCACATCCCGGCCCTCGTGGCGGAACCTTGCGAGACTGGAGCTTAGAGACGGCGTAAATAATTCGAGCTAATCCCGCTGTGACTGCACCGTCACCTCCATCCACAGCATACTGTCTCTGTGGGTGTGTGTGTGTGTGTGTGTGCAGAGACAGGCTGAGCTCCTTGCATCAAACCTCAGAGCTGGATAAGAAATGATGGCTCCGAGATGGGGATTTTCAACAGCCGGTACAAATCCGCGGTTTGTCTAAAGCACAGGCGTCTCCGAGACTCATCAGGTTATTCATATATTTACTTCAAGTGCGACCTTTCTGTCTTCTGAGAGAAAAACTACAGCGAAAGCATATCAAGTAACTCTACAGAAAAAAAAGCAAAAATCCAGAAGTCCAGAGTTCACCGAGATGACGAGCCTTAACTTTAAATTATTATTTCACTTCTAAAATACACAGAATGTATGTATACCAAAAATATATATCTGTAAATCATATACAGTACACAGAATCAGACGCTACCGAGGGCTTAAGCAGAAAACAGGAGGTTGTTTGCGGGGTGCCAAAACTTTTGAAGAGCAAACCATTCTCAGAGTGAACCTTGCGATTTGTGTTTTAATGTATCATCTTATTAACTTTATAACGTTAAACTTCTTACAAGTGCTGTTCAAGTCAAACCGGGACTGACCTCCTGACAGTCCACGAGGAGTTCCTGGGAGGCCGGCGTTTCAGATCACGGCAGTCAGCAGGCAGTCCGATCATGGCTCCATCATACTGAGAGAACTTTCTACCATGATGGTGTCCAAGCACGAGTGACACCCTGGGATAATTCTGCACAATCAAAAGTCCCACTTTCACTCGAATGCCCCTCGTATAAAGGCAAACGAGAGTTCGGAACTTTTCCGCTTAATATTCTACTTTGAATACGCGCCGCTCTCATCTTTTCCGTCTTACCTCACTGAGTTCGGAGGCTCGTTAGTCTTTAGGCTCGGTAAGTGTTTCCTCGCTGTAGATTTCCTCGCTCAGCTTCCCAGAGCCACTTTGTTAGTCTGAGGCAGGGTGAAGGCAGTCGTTTAACGGCCATTGTTTAGAGGAGAAAGGAGTGGGCCGCACCGGCCACTTGATTCATTAGCCGCTCTCTGGAGTGGCTCTGCCGCCATAATGGGACGGAAATTCAGTTACGCACGCAGATGGCCAGCGTATCCGCGCGCAGACATGCGAAAGGCGCCGAAGCTAGCTCTCGGATCCTTCTGATCTAATTAGCTTTGATTGCGGTGGCATAAAACGCGAGCGCAGTCGCGTACACCCCGTGTTTACAAGCGCGCAAAGCAGACGTGCGCATGTACGTATCATGTGACGGCTATGCTATTGGCATGTTTTTAAGCACAGGCAGAGTGCACTCAGGATGCGGATCGCGTCCACATAAGTGATGGGAAGCTCTTAGCTAGGTTTAAAGGAATGCGTTAATGCTAATGGAGCTAATGAAGGAAAGCAATCGCAGACCTCTTACTGGCCTTCATTCTGACTCGGGCGTCATTAGCATTTGTGGATGAAGGCACTTCGGTTCATAATGAACGATCTGAAGTGTGCGTGTGTGTGTACGTGTGTGTGTGTGTGTGTGTGTGTGTTGGAGAGCCGAACGCATGGATTCACATAGAATGGTGACCAGTGGGTGCATGTCAGGGTGGGTAGCAAGGTAAAAGTGGGTGGGCAGTGGGGTAGGTGGAGGGTGGGCAGGGGAGTGGGTAGTGTGTTAGATACTAGCAATATAGCTCCATACTGGATAGCGATATTGGGACCAGGGTGGGCACCAGGGTGGGCCTGTATATATACTGTGCATTAAGGAATCAGCTTTTGTAAAATACCGTAAAAATAGTCTAAATAAGACACAGACTGACCCGAGACAACCCTGAACATGAGTAAGAAATTGCTGAAAAGTAAGATGTTGGTAATTGAAGAGTCAGAGTGACTTCGTTCTGAGACTGGCGGCACTAATTAGGTCCCTTCTGTAAAGCAGCTCGCTTTATACATGCGGCGCTCTCAGAGAAATATAGGAAAAAAGAGAAGAAAAAAAAAGTAATTTAGGGAGCAGCTTGAACATGGCCTGTGGAAGACGAGCTAATTAACTCAGGCTGAAAAATTTCATCTCGCGTTAATGCGCATCTCTGAAGATCATCGTCACGGTCATTTCCCCGCCAAAAAAGTGCAAATGCATTATTATTAATTGTTGTTTTATCATTTAGGCAGATTGTTTAAGCTGGAATGTGTGTGTGTGTGTGTGTGTGTGTGATGTGAAATGTGAAGACATGTTGGGAGACGGACAGTACAGTACGCCTGCTAATTAATTAGCCCAATAGTGCATCCTTTGAACTTTTACAGTGGACCACATGTTTAACACAGACACACACACACACACACACACACACACACACACACACACACACACACACACACACACACTGAAGTCAGATGCAAGTGCAAGCAATTTATTTCTAATTGAAAAATCAACAAACATAAATAATATAAAGACTAGGAGCCTAAATATGAGTAATGAATAGAAAACATAAACCATAGATACAGTTGTTTCAGTACTAACATGACATGATATTAGAAAATATCAAAAATTCACCATGTAAATGATTTTACCTGGCCGCCTCACAATCATAGCTTAAGATATATTAAGTTCAAATGTGAGAATAAAATATGCAAATTTGACAGAAAATGCTCCTTTTATGAAGAGCTTTATTTACTAATCTGTGTAATTATAGCAAAGCAGTGTCTCATAAAGTTAATTATCCTATAATTAACAAAGACCAAATCTGTTTTTTGAATATACAGTCCCGATCAAAAGTTTAAGACCACTTGAAAAATGGCAAAAAATCATATTTTGCATGGTTGGATCTTAAC
>JAQMYI010000008.1:25436963-25452489 GCA_030014275.1 Clariallabes melas
AGCCTGGCCGGGAATCGAACCCGGACCCTGGAGGTGCAAGGCGACAGTGCTAACCACTACACCACCGTGCCGCCCAGAGCTAAAGATAGCATATTTATTTTCAGTTATTTACAAATTTGCGTTTATTCACATAAAATGAATAAATCATCAAAAATAAATAACTTTTTAATACAGCTCTGTCCATGTTTAGATAGTGCTCATTGAATGAAACCACTCGTGCATGCATTTACACTACCGTCCTTTATTCATAAGGAAATCGAGTTAAGTGTTAGCCTGCCAGATGTGCCTAGCTATTAGGTAACATCAAAGTGATAAAAAAAAAAAAAAACTATAAGCATTTGGTAAAATATATTTGTTTTGTTTTCATTAAAATCCCTTAAGTACCTGCTAGCGGCTAATCTACATAGCAGAGATCACTTTGGGATTTCTCAAAACATCTCCGCACCTAGCTAGTGTGTGCAACTAGCATTAAGGCTTCATTTTAACTTCCCTCCTCTTGATATTTTAACAAAGCACAGTTTGCAATAAGTTTCTGCTTCTTTGATTGTCAGTGTTAATCGTGGATCGAGTTTGTTGCGTGTCGTGTTCGTGTTAGTCATTTGTGCAGCAACGTGAAATATGAACTGCTAATTACTAGACCTGGTCCAGTTCACTGTTTCAGGTCAATATCAGATCTCCGAACAAAGTACATGATCTACATATGTGACAAAATGAAACAAATATTCTTTTGTTATTATTATATTAAGCAAATAGTGTGCGAGTAGGATATCAATCCATTTATCATTCGTTCAATGTTTCTTTTTTATAAAAAAAAAACAAATATAAAAAAAAGAGAAAACCAGTTTTTTTTTTTTTTTTTTCGATATTTGATTTCAAAACCAAAATGAAAAAATGTTAAGCGACTCATTTTAACGACTTGTTAACGACTGATTTCCAATTTCGTGCTTTCTGCCACTTGTTTGTGTGCAGTGAAGAAATGAAAATGGAAAGTGAGCACTTGTTGTCTGTATTTTACATTTTTTATTTGAGCACAAAATTGGAAATCAGAAAATGAGCCATTTTCTGTGGTTTTTGTTGTTGTTGTTGTTGTTATAGAAAAAAAGTGGGTTGAAGAAATGATACATGGATTGATATTTAGATCTATTTCAGCTTCCCAAAATGATTTCTTGTCTTGTTTTTTAAATCACTCCTTGATGATAAACCAAATCAGACACCCCCACCCCCCCAACAAAACCAAGAAAAAAAAAATGTAATAAATAAATAACGTTCTATGACCCCCTTGCTCATGTCCCCTTCGCCCCCAGATTGGGCTGTATCGCTGCAGTACCATAGGATCACTAATTGGCCCTGATCCGCTCAGTGCGGTCCTAAGTGGCCTGTTCTGTCTAGCGCTTTTTTCTATTAGTCCCGAACCTTTCCTTTCCCCCTCCGCCCCTCCCTCCTACACTTTTCTTTCTTTTTTCCTCCGCTGCCTTTTTAGACCATTACCTAAATGAACCTGCGCCATCAGAGAGCCAACGAGCTCCACGCTATTGATTTGTGGCTTATAGGAAGCGATGATATCTGCGTCTCTAATCCTCCAGTGACAGAGGGAAAATAAATAAATAAATAAGAGTTGCCTGAGAGTTGCGTTCTGCATTTATCACACGCACGGGTGATTATAGGTTTGGTGATAATACAGTGTTGGCTTGCAAAGGGTTCACTTAAAGGCTAAAGACTTTAGGCAGAGGGAAGTGCATGAATATTCATGAGGACGGGGAAGTGCTCAGCCTAAGTTGGACTGCTTAGGCTGCGGTTTTCACTATTACAACACAACAGAGACAAATATTAACATATCTACAGTAAGGATTCAGGCATTGGTTATACATAATGAACATAATTCTCTAAATGATTGCATTTTCACTGCCATTCACAGGACGTCCCAGGTGCTGACATCTCTTTTGCGTCTCTTTTGATTTTGATTTTGAAATCTTAAAATGTAATCTCTATTAATTTTCAGAAACAGAACAGTTGTTTTGAACGTGGCGATGGGCCTGAATGTAAATAAGAGATTGAGGATGTATGGCATGGAATGAAAGTAGCTTTTCAGGGACTGGCATTCGATGTTTTTTGGTAGACAAACATTGGCATTATTTCTGTTTAAAATAGAAATTATGGCATAATGACTACGATTTACGGTTGTTACTTATCCGTGGCCACGGTTGGTGTTGATGACTCTTCACCTTTCATTGTCTTTTTGCTTTTTACAATTGAAGGTATCTGCATCTCTCCATTTAGCCTTCCTCCTGTAACCAGTCTTGGGACATATAGACACACTGACTTGGACACTTTGGGAACTGACATGGACACTGTGCCGCCAAGTACTACAGCATGGCATAAAAATGTTAACAGTAGTGTTAATATCACCAACATCACCTTTTTTGTTAGTTGCCTTATAAGGACAAAGGGTTGGGACTAAGCAGCTATGCTATGGCTGGGGGTGAGTCAAATTAGTTCTTGTATTTTTTTTTTCTTGAGTTATGCTTAGTACAAAATGAGCTAGAAAAAAAAACATTCCTGCCGCACCATTAAAATGAAAAAATCTGGAAACCGAGCACATCCAGGCTCGCAGACCACCACAGCCGTCCAGCGTCGGACTGTTTGAGCCGGCGATGTCTGATCCCGTTCAGTACTCAGCCTCTCCGAGTGCGTTATTGTGCATTTGACAGTTCTTGACAGTTCAATTTTAGCCCGCCGTCGGGCTGACATTATTCTATCAGCGGCCTGTATAATCTGCGGGCCGTAATATGCGACGCCTGCTTATTTTCCTGGACCTCTTCAGCACCGCCTGGCCACCTCCATCAATCATCTCACCATTACCTAATCTTAATCTAATGCATCTCGCTTACTGTAAGTGCCGGGAAACACGACGACGCGCAGACACGGGGAGAGAGAAGGAGGAGGAGAGAACGGAGAGCGAGAGCGCGAGAGAGAGAATGAGACTGGAAGAGAGGAAGATAGCGATCAGGAGAGGAGAGACAGTCGTGGTGAGATAAAAAGAGCTTAAGGGAGTTGGGAGGGGTTAAAAATAGAGCTGAAAAGAAAGAGTAAGTGGGATTTTATAACAGGAAACGCTGTGTCGGTGCCCAGAGAGAGATTGGAGTATGAAATGTGTCAGCGGATGTATAAACAACAAAGAAACAAGATCTGGGTTAGGATTAAAGCTAGTTTTTCAAGCAGTGCTAACAAAAAGCTGGAATCACAACGATTGAAAACAGGATTCTGGAACAAATATGGTAGATTTTAATTATTTAAGACTATCAATGGTAACATTACAAAAGGGTATTGTTTGTGAGAGCTGCACAAGGTTATACAACTGACACACACTATAAACACACGCGGTTTGCTACTCTATTAAATACAGTTGTTCCTCGAGCAGCCTTTCTTATTTTAGGATATGAATGGACAAAGTGATTAAGGATTGAACACAGAACTGGTGGACACTTTAGGGAATCGAACCAGTAACAAAGGGGTGGGGACAAAAATAAAAACAACACAAACACAACAGAGAGAGCAAATGAAGCAAAATAACAGTGCTGGCCATGCTGGAGCCAAGACGGGGGAGTTTGTGACACTGCCAGTTTACAGCTACAGGTCAAGACTGAAATTGAGCAGAACCTCCACTTTCACCCCGAACTTGCACAGTAATTCCACACGCTTTCATTTCACCAGGGTTATTTTTCATCGAAATTTTCTGAAAACCTCCTATACTTGCCTTATAACTGTGCTCTGGCCGTGTTTTGTTTCTTTTTTTCCCCAAGTTGTCGTGTTCTGGCCATCAGATTCCGAGGAGTTCGTTCCTGCCGTCTCACGTTGGTGCATAAGGCGGAGATAAAAGCGGCGTCTTATTTGTTCTCTGAAGTTGCGGGTAGACCAATTAAGAAGGCTGCGAAAGCAGAAAAGTACAAAAGAGACGGAGACAGCAGGGCAGAATCTCTCCTCCTCTTCTTTTGATCTCTGTCAGCATGACGGTCCTCGCTAAACGCGCTAACAAACAGCGTTTGGGAATCTCAAATATCAGGAAGGCTCACCAAAATAACACAAAAAACAAATAGAAGTGGAGTTGCCTAGGGGATTTTTTTTTCTGAGCTACTAGTTTTCCGGGTCAAAGCGTGAAGCCGGTCGGCTGCTTTTTCCTCAAAGAGCGTCATCGCCGGAGGATTTACAACGCTCCGGATAATGCGGCCGTCCTGAGCCGGCTTCTAAATCATGTTTAAAACTGTCAAACCAAATGCTTTCCAGTAAAACCGGCACACCAGCACATTAGGGTTGCCCTGGAAACATGGGGGGAAAAATATTGTTTGATGTGTCCTCGTCAGGCTTAAATTAGGCTAGGTTGGTGAGCGCGCACATGCATGCGCTTAAAGGTTGTTTTGCATTCGTTCTGCCTAATTGTCTTGGATGGCTCGTAATTAATCAACCTGTTTTTGTCAGGTCGCCGCTCTCGCCTTGCGGATCTGTCAATAAGTCGTCTGCATACATACCGGCGGCTCACTACACAATTAGAGACGAGTTGCACACATAAACACAGTTCCAGCACTGGGGTGTGTGTGTGTGTGTGTGTGTGTGTGTGTGTGTGTGTAAGCAGGTCCTCTGTGAGTAAAAATGTAGAGGTCGGAGCCGAGATCTCCAACGTTAATGTGCTTTGTCAGCGACTTACGTATGTGTGTCAGTTTGAATGTGTGTAGGTGGTTATAGCGACATTTTCAGCCGTGATTGTTCGCTACCTCGATCAGGATGTCAGAGCTTCCACAGCCTTATGGTCGGATCCCCAGAATCTCCCAAAGCCACGGATTTCCTCGACTACCGAGCGAACAAGCCATCGGATTCGTTCCTGTTTTGTTTACTATTCAACAAGAAATATTATGCTGAGCCAGTCTGTCTGCTTTTATAGCAATACCTTACATTTATGGAACTGTATGCCCAAAAGCACCTGCGTGAACTCCGTGGTTCTGAACATGTCGACGAAACACAATCAAAACAACAAAATCAGCATTTTGTTCATTAAAAAAAAAAAAAAACTTTTGGGATTGTTCCACTTCTAGTACAGCGTGTCATTTCGACCAGAACACAACCTTCGGATACAGAAGGCACAACTTTCGGTGGAGAAGGAATGTTTAAAATACTAATACAGAAGGACAGAAAGGACTATGAGACAGCTTCTAAGCATGGGAGTCCTCAACCCCGGGCAGAGAGAGATGCCATCTGACAGTTTGTGGCTTTTCAAAGACACGTGGTGGGGAAATCTGATAGGTGCAGACCTTCAGTAAGCCAACTTTAAACCCTGGGGCTTCCAGCAGTCAGACGTTGAACGCACAGCGGTTGATCCCCATCTTTTGCTTTAACCCACGAGAGTTGTCCCTCTGAGCAAAACTGACACTTTATATAGAAATCAGATCTGATGCATACGCACTGGGGAACTGCGTCCGGAAGAAAGATGGCAAACTGAGACTATGCGTCGATAACATTCTGCGCATGCACCACTAATATGTGCACCGTGTTGTACAAATGATTCCACGTAGCACATTTTCAAAGCAATTTGGGTCATTTGTAGGCTAACAGATGGGCCGCGTTCAGAGATGCAGCCTTCTCCGGTGAAATTAATAGCGTGACTTTTACAGCAGCTGACGCTAATGTTTTTATGTTGTGCTTGCTTTTGGAGTATTTTTATGTTACAAGTTCTAAATTAATAGCTTGGGTTACTACATGGCATAAACATTCATAACAAACATCTGGCGGCGACGGGACGCGTCTTGTTAGGCGCTACAAAGCATCCTACAAAGTGAACGTAATTATGACAGATGCCAGTCTTGTGGATTCAGTCGCGCAGAAATGCGCGGAGCGACGTGACTCAGAAATCCGCCTCGGGATTAATTGGTTAAAATTAAAAACAAGCGTGATGATTGTTGATAAGATGTTGACTGAAAGCATGAAATGTAATCTGTATGTGTGTGTGTGTGTGTGTTTGCATGTAGACGGGTGTGATTGTGAATTCTTGTGTTTCTCATTCAGATTTTGCTAATAGACATGTTGACACAATGCTCTGTTGTGATTGGAATAAGTGATTGGAGACAGGCCTGGTTGGCACGGAAACCACCGACACGGACATCTGTGCGTCCTGGCCCGATCACTCCATGTGTCCATCTGTGACTGATTAGTCTTGCTCGTAGCGTACCTGTGCGCCTGGTTATAACCTCTCGCAGTTCTGCTTCGCAACATCTGCCACGACATGGCCTGCAGAGACCCACACAACATCTGGGGTGAAAGCTCAGTCTTTGTTCTTGGCAGTCTTTGTTCTTTAGGGGAGAAGGAAGAGAGAAGATGAGATCGGTTGCGCAGAAGCACTTAGAGACTGGTAACAATGGACCATAAAAATCTACTAACATCTTGGTCAGCGTATCCCGTGATTACTTGTAAATATTTCCGGACTAAGTTTAAACTTCGTCTTTGACGCAGAAAGCCCTGCTCAAGAAAATCATCAGGAATGCGAATTCACATCAAGCTGAACTTCATCAGGCCATGAGCAGACAACCGAGCTAGACGAAGCGACACGATTTCAAGGTTAACAGTGATGTGTGATTAATGTTCTTTCAGCACGTTCTTTTCAGAACAGAGAAAGACAGCACTATGAAAAGGGGAAGGCATGCAAGGTACCAGGGGGTGGAAACGAGCTTCGACAGTCTGGTGCAGAGCCACCTTGCCACCTTGTGTTTCAGCTGTGTAAATAATGCCTGTAATTAACGTCACCTGTACCTGACAAGCGTTGGCCTGATGAGCACTGCGTGTTCGGGTCGCGTTCGCAGCTGTGACAGCAGCCATATTGTTCAGCGATTCGGGGGGGGTGAGGATCTGCACGACGTCACGACAGGTCCTCATGTGGGTCGAGCTAAACATGGTAACATGCAATGACACCGAAACGTTTTATCAGTGCAGCCACAAAAGCGCTGCGGTGACTACGATACACAAACACACACATGCATAAAACTCAAGCGCGCTCTCTCTCTTTCTCTCTCTCACATCCTGACATTAAGCAGCTAGCCTTTGTGTGTCTGATTGCTTGAGCTAAGTAGAGAAAAGTCTTTTAATAGCTCCGTGTGTGGGTCTCCGAGAGGTGAGTGTGTCTTTCATTGTGTGCTGTTCCCGCTCCCGTTTCAGCGCGACTGCCTGGCTGATGACTCAGGCCTGATCTGCCACCGCTCTTAGCATTCATTACTGTTAGCTGCGTCTAGTGTGCCTTTCACATGGACTCTAACCCTGCACACATTCACGCTGTAAACTAGTCGATAGCCGCGGCGCAAAACAAAAAGTTTTTCCGAAGACGAAAGATGAAAGTGCGGTTCTTTTGAAGGTACTTGAACTTCTGATCTCCTTAGAGAATATTCACCCAGAAAGACATTTCTAGCTATTAGTGATATACACAGTCAATTAGGCCTGTCCTCGGTGCTACGGGGTTATTAAGGGATCACAGACCGATCTTTACTCTACCTTGCATCAGGTTCGGTATGCTAGTGCATTCCTGAGCCTTTCTTGCTAGCTTTGTATTCTTGAAGTTAGACCTTTAGCTTGGAATGGAATAAACAGACACTTAGGGACCCAAAAGGCACAATAACAACTCTGGAAACAAGGCAGATAACTTTCAAGGCTGCACAAGCCAATTTTTTTTTGTATATTCCATCAAATTTGTTGTATTGGTATATTTCAAAGCCATTATTTTTGCTAGATTCAGCTCTGTGAGTCTGTGAGCCTGTTAGATTTTTAGCCTGTAAACAGTCACTTAGGGCCACTGAGCCAGCAGCTTTGGGCCAGGGATGTCGCTAGAATGTAATTGAGGCCTTAGAGACTTTCTTGGATAACTTTCGAGGCCTCACTGGTCACTCTTTATTGTACGTTGCGTCAGGTTTGGTTTGCTAGCATGCTTCTTTTTTGATGTTAAGTAAGCTTCTGCTCTGTGAATGTGCTGCGTGTTAGCCTGGAGCAGGATCGCTGAGCTCTCCCCCATCCTGCCCCATTTCTTTCATGCTCTAATGCAGCAAACGTGACAGAGGAGTCTAGAGCTCCCCTAACTAGAGGCTTCAGAGGGAGGAAAGAGGAAAGAAGGCAGGCATCGAGAGTCGAAAAGGTAGTTCGGGAAGTGATCCATGTGCCATGTCGATCTTAGCCTGAGGACGTCAACGAGCATGATGCGTACTCCTCTATGTGCTGTCACACTTCAAGACAAACATACTGTGTTTGCAAAGCTGTACTCGTTTTTCTATATAACTACACAATTTTCAGTCAGGTACAATCCGTAAAAGCAAGCACGACACGTTAGATTTGGCCTCCGTATGACCGCGCGAGCACCATTCGCTCCACCTGCATCATAGGACTGTGAGAATAAATCATTACAGATGTGTATATGCATGTGTCCTGCGTGGCTGATTAGCAAATTAAGCCCAAACATGCCTGTCTAATGACCTTGCTTTATTAGCGACCGTGACAATTTTTTAAGCCAACATGCTGAGATTTTTCTGCAGTGTGCCAAACCCGGCAGGGGCTGAAGGTCCACAGAGAGCACCAGAAAGCAACAGAGGCGTGAGAGACAGAGAGAGACAGAGAGAAGGACGAGTGCACAGGGTGGACACAGCCAGCTGAGCTGCTCCAAAGTTCACTCTGGTTTAAAAACGTGAGATTTGCAGCTTGGGATTGAAAGCAGATTTGTTCCAGTGCAGTGGCTCTGAGGAAGGTTACAGGCCTTCACTTTGGAGATGTATACACCCTCGCTGTGTGGAGCGAAGCAGAGCCGCTCAGGATTGATGTGTATCAAAGGAGAACTGGAAGAGGAACAGCTGCAAAGGACACTCAGACTATGTATCTACCATCTGGTTCTCTCACTCCCTCTCCCACATGCATATTCCCTTTCTTCTCCGCATGATGTCATTGACATTCCACTCCTGTACTATCGCCAACTGCTTCTCTCGACTTTCCCGACAGAGAATTTCGAAAAGGCCTACAGAGTCCAAGTGCCCAAGTGAGTGAGACGCAAAGTGTGATAGATAGATAGATAGATAGATAGATAGATAGATAGATAGATAGATAGATAGATAGATAGATAGTTTCATTGTGCAGTGGGTGGGTAGATAGTTTAAATGGCGACTAGGTTGGTTAGGTGTTTTAATTAAGGTTTTATGGTGGCTATATATAGATATATTCTAGAATTGTTTGTTTGCATGATGTCATTATCGGCTGAACTGCAAAAGGAGGGCAGGAAGGTGGCAGGAGAAGCTGGGTCAGATAATACTTGTGCCTGCAGTGACTGCTTCATTAAAAATAAGGTACAGTATGGTTATGTGTATGTAGCTTTCCAGTTTTTCTACATTAAGCGAAAAATTAGACCATTAGACACACAAGGGGCGCCATACATTGAATATTTGTTGCTAGGTTACTCCAGAGGACAGTACAAGAAAGGTAATTGTGGAGCGCCTTGCTACCCTGCAACGAGCAAAAAAGTTGTACACCTCGATACTTCTGTATGTTTCATTTGTTTTCTTAAGTCGGAGGCTGTCTGGTGGTTGAAATAGCTGATTATCCATACTGTCTCGATATCAGGCAAGCCTTGCAGTTCAGTTGAAAAGTCACATTATCACATTCAACATTGCATAACATAACATAACATAACATCCAATGTTATGATTTTCTGTTTAGAACTTTCTCGCAAAAGTGGCAGTGCAGCATTCCTTTCATCTCATCCTTTCTTGCAAACGAGCTATTGATGACGGATACTTAGGGAGGAAGATTAGTTGGATGTTGTTTGGTAGGTCGACTGTTGCATCAATAAGCAGGTCAGGTCATTGGTGGATGCCCTGGGTGGTTGGCTGGTATCTTAGGTTAGTAGGACAATCATTTACTTGATCATCAAGCATTGGGTGATGTGTTGTTTGATTGGTTAAATAGGTTGGTAGGGTTATTAATTGGACTTTGAGAGGATTGCTTGGTTGATTGCTCGGTTGTTGGTTTCGTAGATTATTGGTTCGTAGATTATTTTATAAAATGCTTGTTTGGTCGGTGGACTGTTATTATTGGATAGTATGATGCCAGGGTTTGTTCATTGATTGATTGGCTGTAAATTGTGTTATACATTATTTGGTTGATTGGCAGGCTGCTAGGTTAATGGTTTGGTTCATTGCTCGAAATGTACGTTCTTATATTGCCTTTCATTGTACGTACTGTAGATTCATAAATGAATAAGTAACTATTTAGGCTGTTTGGTGGGAGAGTGGACCGATTGGTTGGTTAGATATGTTTGCATTTGAGGTGGTGTAATGTTGCAGTTCCTCTTTAATCCTACAGGTGGTGCGCTCTCAACTATTCACACGTTGTCGGGGAGTATACCATCCTGCTAAGTTTGTTTAGAATTGCAACAAAATCTGAAAAAATAGTAATATTTATCAATTCGAAATACCAATCTAATCAGCACCTTGGGTATCGCGATAATATCGTATCAGGTGCTCCCTGGTGATTCCCATCCCAAAAGTCCAATGAAGCAAAATGAGAAGGCCAAACAAAAGTTCTGAGCAGAATTCCAGCATAAAGGTGATCAGATCTCCATCTCCTCTGACTGAGAACTAGTTGGAAAATCAAGGAGAAGGGAGCCAATAATTCTGCTCATCTGTTTTTTTTTTCCTATGCTTCAGACTGCGTCTGAAATAATGAGGCCAGGAGCCAGCGCCTTCCACGCTCGGAGACATCATTACTGTTTTTCCATACACTCTGTATCGACTCCAAACTCCTGACTGGGGTGGAAAAGAAAAACAGTGGAATTCAGCCAGCAGTGTTTGAAATAGAAACTCGGTTGTGATTGCATGGTTTTGCGTGTTTGAAATAGACTCCGGCTTGCGACTCGCACGAAACGCCCGCTCTCGAGATGCTATTTTTTGCATCTTTGTTGCAGTGCTAGGCCGAGCCAAAAGAAACGGCAGAAAGCCTACCTCAAATTGGTAGTCTCCTTTCGCGAAATGTCACGGCGCGGCGAGATGAACAAGGGGTGTTGAGGCTTTCCCCGGAGTCGCGAACAATAGAGGGCACTTGGCTGGGCGCCAGGGGAGAATTTGAAATGTGTTTGAACTTCGGAGAGGTGGGAAATAATATGCGCAGGGGTTTAACCATCTCATAGGTCACGCCGAATCTCAGCAGACGCATTTCGCAAGGATAGACCTGCACGCAAATATCCTAATAGAGCTGATAAAACTGCTTGTGTGTGCCTGCGGACTCGGGAAGTATTGAAATGTCAGCGCCACAGGCAGGGTTGATGGGCAGGTGCTTAATGCCGGGTGAGGATCCGGCTGAATGGAGGACGAGTGTTTGGGTTTTTTTTGGCGGCCATGCCTATTTTCTTTGCGTGATCCTCCGTGATTGACGGGATTTACGTTTGTCGCCGCGCGGCGCTTAATCCATATCAGCTCTTTAATTCTAATTAAACTGCTCAGGGACGCAGTTCGGTGCCCGCAGTGGCTTTGTCTCAGAGCCGGGAAATGAAACAGGACCCGGTCTTACGTGGTAAAAAAAAAATGGACCGTAAAACGGAGGGATGGCCAAAGTGTTGCAGAATTCAATAACTCAAGACCTCCTTTTTGTTTTTGGTTTAATTTGATCTGAGATGCAGTATATATAAACATTTCATTCTGGAAATGATGACATCTCATCTCATCTCATCTTGTCATTTTTTTTTTGTTTGTTTTTTTAGTTTAATTATAGTCTGTGTGTGTGTGTGTGTGACAGGAGAAAGACCCCGTGCAGGGTCCGGAGAGAGAGAGAGAGAGAGAGAGAGGACGCGGCTAATCCTCTTCCCGCGCTGTGTTATCCCCATGCGGTTGCGATTGATGAACTGATTCCACTTTACATCTTCATCTGCATGAGCGAGAGAGAGAGAGAGAGAGAGATGTAGAAAGAGAGAGTAGGCGAGAGAGATAGATAAAGAGAAAGAAAGAGAGTGGGAGAGATAGAGATCAGTTGAGAGTTGCTAATGCAAGCTAATATGATAATGGGGAAAGAAGGCAGAGGGTTCCTGGCTCATGCATTAACTCAGTCCACACACACACACACACACACACACTTACTATGCATACACCTGTGCACATGCATATGCATACACAAGACATGTACATAGATCTAAACATACACGTGCACATGAGCAAACACAAACACGCCTTCTTATCCATGCACCCACACACACACACACACACACACACACACACACACACACAGACCTACTCCACCCACTCACTCTGAAACCTCCAGCCGCCGAGATCAGCCCGGGTCATGTCAGAGTTAAAACACACACTTACATTAGCGCTGCGTATTCCTGCACCGGGCTCGTCTCATTTAAAAAAAAAAAAAAAAAAAGGCTGGGAATAAAAAGGCCCCCTGCTGGGAAGCGGGTTACTTTTGGATCGTTTCGCTGCAACGCGCTACAAAACCTCCTGCATTATTAATTTGTTTACTGCGGGAGAAAGCGAGTCGATGTTCCCGCCGATGGTGCTGCTCACAAAACAGTCACACACACACACACACACCACGGCTACGGACGAGATTATCTCTCTGTCCAGCACAGATAGCGATAGTGTGTGTGTGTGTGTGTGTGTGTCATCGCTCGTCTGTCTGTCATCACGCCACTCAGGGAGGTGTTTCAATCCACAGTCGCTTCTGACTCTACAACACTGTCTGTGTGTGTGTGTGTGTGTGTGTGTTTGTTTTTTGTCGGTTGGTTTATCAGATACTTTGTGCACTAAGGATTGTAAGATGAAAAAATATCTTCAGCCTGACAGTCACTTTGTTAGTAGGGCACTTGGAATAGGGCACTTGGAATAGGGCACTCTATAGTGCGCGAGATGCGGTTTTGGACTTGTTCTGATAGAATCGGAACATGGATTGCTCTGAAGTGATGGAGGTTGAATTGATGTTTGGCACACAATGGGAATAATGAGAGTGTGTGTGTATATGTGTGTGTGCATGAGAGAGAGAGAGAGAGAGAGAGCACAAGGTATCGAGGGAGCAATTTGCCCTTTAAATCAATGAACCGATGGCCAAAGTGGCACCCTGTGGGTCTGGACGGGATCCAGCTCTGTGTTGGAGAGCCTACAGGTTCTTTTTGTCTCTATCAGACACACACACACACACACACACACACACACACACACACACACAATTAGCGAGAGGAGGTGAAGGGCAATCGAACGTCCGAGCCATGGGAAAGCGGACGAGCTGGCAGGATCTTGGGACGGCCTTGCTTCAGCCTGTTTTCCCCGGGTTTTGTCCAGGATTATACCCTGAGTGTGTGTGTGTGTGTGTGTGTGTAAGAGAGAGAGAGTGTGTACTGTATATTCAACCTGCTCTTCAACTCTCGCTCTCATCTCAAGCAGAGCATAAGGTGTGTGTGTGTGTGTGTGTGTGTGTGTGTGTGTGTGTGTGTGTGTGATATATGACAGAGCCACATGGTTTACAGCTTTACTAAATCAAGCGGGATGGCGTGAATATCACAGGTGATCCATCTTCACACACAGACAGCTGGACCTCAGCTGAGTCTCTCACGGACTCGCGCCTGGAGCCGCCGTGTTACCTGCTGTAGGGTTTCGGTTCTTTCTGTTAAAACCGTTTGAGAAAGGTTAAAGGTCACAGCAATCCATTTTTAAAAAAAAAGATATTTGAAACAATTTTCAGTTTTTCTACTTACTAGCTGCTATTTCTTTATTTCTTTGCTTGCTTTTTTGGTAATTTTGTATATTTTATTTATTTATTCATTTATTTATTCTAGGGGTTTTTTCTTTATTTGCCTTTTTTTATTTCATCACCAATTTGTTACTTTTATTCCTTTTCCATCTATTTACATATATATATATATATATATATATATATATATTTTTTTTTTTTTTTTTTCATTTCAATTTAAAAAACATTTTTTAAATTAGTCAGGGTTTTTTTTTTCTTTTCTTACAGTTTATTTTATGATCAGTTTCAGTTTGTTTTGTTTTTTGTTAACAGTTGTATTTATTTATGTATTTACTTATTTATTTTTACTATGATCTTTTTTTTTTTATTTTGCAACAATTTTTTTATCTTAATTAAATATTTTTATGTATTTAGTTTTTATCAATCAGGGTTTTTTTTTTTTTTTGCCTTTATTTTCTTACCCTTTATTTTATGATCAATTTCAGTTTCTCTATTTGTTTGTTTGTTCACTTTTACAATTTGTCACATTTTACATTATCTTTTTTGCTTATTTATTTTTTTATTAAATCAGGTGAATATTATTTTAATTCTGGTTTTGTTTTTTTTCTGGCAGATTTGATTTTTCTTTTTTCTTTTTTTGGACGACTAGTTGACATTTGTTGTTGTTGTTCGTTATTAAGTATTTTACACATAATTAGTCATTCAATATTTTGCTTTTTTCCATTTGTTATGTAATTTTTGAAAAATAAATTTCTTCACACTTATTCATCTTTATTTATTTTTATTTATTTTTTTGCACAGCAAACTCTAGTCGTTCCTCTCTATCCTCCACTCACTGCACTGTGTTTATATCACTCGTAGTCTTGAAGTGGTTTTAAACTGATATCTGTTCTTCCAACTTTCAAAACACAAACAGAATGAACGGAATGAAGGAAAAAAAAGCAGCGGAAAAACAAAAAATGTCAGAGCGTGGCTCTCGTTTACTTCCTCCTCCTCTTCCTCTTTCTCCTCCTCCTCCTCCTCCTTCTCCACCCCTCACGTCCCTCCCACATGCACTCACGCCCTCATTCATACTCTCTCTCTCTCTCTCTCTCTCTCTCGCTCTCTCTCATCTATAATTGATGCTCGCTCGGGGCCGATGCTGCAGGGCTCAGGACGAGGCAGATACTTAGTTTATGGAGGAAAAAGGGAGCAAGATGGTGGAAGAGGTATATTATTTATTTTTTTGTTTAGTTTTTGCTTAGCGAGCATATTGTACAGAAGCTGCAGACTATGTGTGTGTGTGTGTGTGTGTGTGTGTGTGTGTGTGTGCGCGTAGACAGACAGAGAGAGAGAGAGAGAGCATGCACCATCAGCTTCTCGTATCAGCAGCTAGTTCTCTCTGTGTGTGTGTGTGTGTGTGTGTGTGTGTGTGTGTGTGTGTGTGTGTCGTTATTACAGACGGGTTAAACGCTGAGATGTCCACTGTTGTGTCCACGAGTAATGAGTCTGGGTTTTGTTTTGATTTGCAAATTTTCTAAATAAAAAGAAACGCGTTAAAGCACGTCTGGTGTCTCGGCCCCGGCGTCTCGTCTGCCGCTGCGTCTGGAGCGCGTTGTGTGTTTTATGGTGCTGGAAGCGGAGGGACACCGAGTCCTGCACGCTGCCACGTAAAACACAAGTCAGGCCTCCAAAATGTGGTTCTCATTAGGGAGGAGGCTGGAGCGCTCGAGCCTGACTGTCTGCCATCTCTCTCTCTCTCTCTCTCTCTCTCTCTCTCTCTCTCCCTCTCTCTCTCTCTCTCTCT
>JAQMYI010000008.1:25467248-25483825 GCA_030014275.1 Clariallabes melas
ATATATATAGATATATATATATATATGTATGGGTGAATATGAGGAGTAATATGATCATAAAATCCTCTCAGAATGCTGACAAGCTATCTGGTCTAAGTTATATATAAAATATATTTATATAAAACTACAAAATTCAGCAGTGAAAACCAATGAAAAATTATCTTAGAAATTCTATCAGGTTAGCTGATGTTAGCTAGCTGGCTAGCATTAATGATTAAAAATATCATACATGTTCATAAACATAAGTAAGTGATGGAAAAATGAATGATAATTTGTTTTTTATTTGTTTGTTTTTCTTTCAGCAATTTGGTAAAATCTTAGATGTTGAGATCATTTTTAATGAGAGGGGATCTAAGGTATGTATTAGAATCTGTTTCCTTTGCATGCTTTTTTATGATGATGATGATGATGATGATAATAATAATAACGATGATAATGATGATGATAATATTAATAATAATAATAGTAATAATAATAATAATCTGATGCTATATAAAGTGCAGTATTGCTAATATACTTGATTTATTTATGAAAAATGACATCATGATTGCAATTTAATTCAGTGTTTTTCTTTATTTTAATGCACAAGCTATTTCTGGAGAAAAGTTTTTTGCTAACTGTATACGCAAGCTGCTGTAGATCTGCTGTTAACTCCCTGCGCAAGCCCAGATTTACACTAGCCACTCACATTAGAACAGTTGTAATAAATATAACAGACATAAAACTTGTACATTTTTTTAATTAAGAGGCTGAGCATCATATGAAATTCATCATTTAAATTGTTAACACAGTCTCACGGTGGCAAATTTGTCAGAATTAAGAAGTGAAAATGTGACGTGTGATTGGGGATAAAGGTAGGAAATAAAATCCAAAGATTAAGGGCGGGGATAATGTTTGAACCTTATTGAACAACTTCATTGATTGATTCATTCCAGCTTTTATATATACAGTAGGTAGATATGTATTATAGTCATAACTGTAGCTCGTGACAGACAGGTGTAACTAAAGCTACAGGTTTACAACAGTCATAACTATTAAATTGTTTCCATTATAGTGTTAGTAAATTATAGTAAATGAATTCATGTACAACTGCGATAGCTAACACTTTCTTAACTAACAATAGTTGTGAATGCTTCAGTTATTTAAATTAGCTTAAATTGTTTCTTTAAGTTCAGTTTCACCTTTGAGCGGTGAAATTGTTGACGTCGTCTTAAAATGAAAATTTTACTATACAAGTTTGTCAAATGAAACTTTATGTACAGTATGTTTGGCATCAAAGAAGCCTTCACTGTTATCATGTTACTATGCTATTTTTTGGCGACGCACATAAAATAAGAAAAAGGGGCGGGGTTAGGCACATTCACTGTTTCTAATTTCTTGCAATTTGCCGTGAGATTGTGATTACAGTAAATCATTTGTTGTTTAAGTTGTAACGCATATGCCCCAATGAAATCCTGAAAATTTTATAATGCTTTAGTCTAGGTTACTGTTATAGCTATAATGACGAGACTCTAATGACATTAGATAATGTTTGGTTGTTTTTTGTTTTGTTTTGTTTTTTTCTTTTTTTTCATTGTTTTCTTTAGAGGTTCTAACTGAACTGGTAAATTATTGTTCACGCCTTTGGCTTAATGGTTGCCCGTCTTGATGCTTGCATGGCGCAGGGGCAAATAAAAAGGAGCAGGGAGGTCTGTAAAAGCAGCAGCAGCAGTAATGTGTAAAAGAATGGCAGCGAGGTAGAGCTCAAGGGTTTTGTTTTTATTACTCTTTACCGTTTGTTTGGTTGGTCCTCGCAATCGTTTTTTCTGACTGAATTAATGATGTGCATGTTGTTCTCCCCCCTCTCCCACCTGCATGCAGGGTTTTGGTTTCGTAACTTTCGAAAGTAGTGCTGATGCCGACAGGGCGAGGGAGAAATTACACGGCACGGTGGTAGAAGGCCGTAAAATAGAGGTGCATGTAACAAATATTTCCCTTCTCGAAAAACAGTACTCTATATTTTATCTTTGTTTTTTGTTGTTTGTTTGTTTTTGTTTTTGTTTCTTTCTATGTTGCTTTTATCAGTGTTTTCTCTGTGTCTGCTTTACTCTCATTTAATACGTCGATTCCTCTTTTACATGTGTGTGTGACACCCCTCTTTCCTCTTCCTTACCCCAAAACCCTGATCCTCACCCTCCCCACACACTCACTCACACTCACTCACTCACTCACACTCACACACACACACACACACACACACACACACACACACACACACACACAGAAACATACCTGTTTGGTTTCGCCTCACTCATTGAACTCTGAAAGTTGTATCGCTTCAATATCCGTCTTCTCTATTGTTGCTTATCACTTTTTTCTTTAAGTTGCCGTCAGCTTGGTTTTTACCTCGTTTCGTTTTTTTATTCAACAAGCAAACGGGTGCAGTGTGTTGTTTCGTTGTTAGCTTCCCGTCCCACTTCCGTCCGATGACGAGGGGATATGCCGCGGCTCCAAACGTAACCCACCTACTGTATATCCAGACGGAGCCTTTAATTGGACCTTTTCCAATTTTTCGTCCTCGACAAAAGAAACGGACAATAAAAATCAAATTTTTTTGAGAGAGAACTTGCATTATGCAACTGCGAGGAAGCAATGAGTCTCGCCACCACTGGTTTCCCACTCAACACTGTCTCCACTTCTTTCTTTCCTTATTTATTATTATTATTTTTTTATTTTTTTTTAATAAGTTTCCAATGTGACTTGTTGTCGCATTTTAGTAAGACATTGCATATTTTGCTTCTCATCTCCTCCCCTCCCTTTCTTCTCCTACGGTAGCCCGTAGAGCCCTCACCAAACTCTCACTAGCCAATACACACACGCTGAAATCCGAATGGTAAGTGGAGAAATCCATCTGCCATCTCGCGCTGCAAACCACGTGACCTTTTTTTTTTTTTCCTTTTTTTTTTTGACTTTATTATTACGTTCTCCTTGATACTGTTTTCTCTTGGTACACGTGGAACTTTAATAGATGCGTGACAGGCACTGATTGGCTTGGACTTGACTCGTTGCACATCTTACTCCGACTGTTAACTCCATTTATTGTGTTAACCAGTGCACCCTGTTTTTTAGCTGTCGTTCAATCTGGAATGCGTTTCTTTCTTGATTTTTTTTTTTTTCCTTTTCTTTCTTTTTTTTATTTATTTATTTTTCTTGATTTGATATTCTTGCAATGAGACGGAAAAGGCTCTTGGCCCGAGTGTTTGAATGCTAAATGTTGCTTCCTTTCCAACAATTCCAACCTACTCTAAAGTTTTCGTGTATGTTGCACAATGCCTCACTTGTTTGTTCCGTCTGTTTTCCTTTCGTCTCTTTTCATTTTGAACTTACATTTTTCCTTTGTTTTTCCTTTAACCTCCTCCCTCTTTCCACTGCATGCACTTTTATGTGAGATAAGCATTCCGTTTGTTCAGTGCATTTTGTGTTTGTGTGTGTGTGTGTGTGTGTGTGAGTTTATTTGTTTTCTTATATTTTTTCATTTTTACATTTTCTTTTAAGATGGTCTTATGTTTCGATGACGCATGCTGATCTCTTCACGATGACACTGTTGTAAATGTTGATTTATTTTGCTTTGTATGTCCTTTTTCTTAGTATTGATGAATGAGATCTGTTTAAAGTCAACTCTTGCTTATGACAACTGTAATTATTCGGATTATGTTCATATATATTTTAGCGTAATGCATGCGTACTGTTGACATATTTGAAGCCGTCCTGTCCTGCCATGTCTGTACTGACTTGACTCTCGCTGTGCTCAGGTGAACAATGCAACAGCACGAGTAATGACAAACAAAAAGACAGTCAACCCATATGCAAACGGTAAGAGTCCCCTAACACAAACACTCACTGTTCAAACACTGCTCCAAGATAGTACTCGACTAGTCACTTTTATCTCCAGTTAAAGTGTGATGTCACTATTTTTAGGTAGTTTTTTAATTACTGCCATTAAACCTGATCAACAACATCAAAGAGCAGCATTCTTTTTTCCATTCTTTTGTTCTTTCTGTTTCTTTCTTCCATTACATTTCCTTTCAACCATCCTTTATCTATCTATCTATCTATCTATCTATCTATCTATCTATCTATCTATCTATCTCCTTTCTTTTGATTTGAATCTTCATTTCTTTTTCTACTTTTCTTTCTTTCTTTTTTCTTTCTAGCTTAATTTCTTTCTTCTTTCCAACCGCCCCCTTTTCTCTACCTTGCCTCTTTCCCTCATTCTTTCTTTATTCCTTATTCTCTTTCTATCTATCTATCTATCTATCTATCTATCTATCTATCTATCTATCTATCTATCTATCTATCTATCTATCTCTTCTTTTTTCCTTGATTCCTTTTCTTTCTCTCTCTACATCAATTTCTTTCTACCTTATTTAATTCCTTCTTGCCCTCATTCCTTTTTCTTATTACTTCCTTCCTTCCAACCTTCTCTATTTCTCTTCCTTACTTGATTATTTCCTTCATCCCTCTTTCTTTCTTTCTTTCTTTCTTTCTTTCAGCCTGTTTTCTTCGCCGTCTGTCTCTCTCACCACGTCTAACTCAGAAAGGGGCCTAATGATAATAAAGTGGCCTCAAAGCCAAATCTTTATTTTTCGTTCTCTGTGTTTAAAAAAGCAAATGTTTGTCAGATGAAACCAGTGACGAATGAAATGATCCCGAGAGCTCTGGTTTCCTGTAGGATTAATCAACGCCCAGCTACGGCCTTGCGGCTTTAAGTTATCATGATTGAACTTCGTCAGACAGATACGGCTGAAGTCTGATCTCTGTCCTGTCTCTCTCTCTCTGTGTCCAGGCTGGAAGTTGAATCCGGTGGTAGGTGCAGTCTACAGCCCAGAATTCTATGCAGGTGAGTGTGTGTACAGGGTGTGAGCTCTGATCTGTGAAAATCAAGTCACCAAGAGAAAAAAAAAAAAAACTAAAAGCCTCTTTAATATTAGTTAATATAATTTGGTCAGCACTGTGGCCTCGCACCTCCAGGATCCGGGTTCGATTCCCACCTCAGGTCTGTGTGTGTGGAGTTTGAACCAGGAACATGCTCAAAATAGGACATCTGTCCAATCACTAACCCAAACACTGGCATGTTTATGTGAGGGTGAGGAGATCAGGAGAACCCAGAGGAACCCCATGAGAGAGCTCAGGATTGAAGCTTGGAGCTGTTTACTGGATGCAGGTAGAACCATGAGCAGCTAGTCACAGTGAGCTTCAGGATGAAGGCTGCAGGAGCACTGCTTTACATTTGAACAGGATGAAAAAGTCAAGAGTTGTGCACTACTATTGGGTTAACGAGGTGAAGAACATCAGGAACTGCAGCACACTTCATCATTTATTTAAAAATTAATCATTTTCCAGCACTCTGTATTGATAAGTTTCTCTTTCAGCTAGTGTGAAATCTCCGGAGTGAACCACAGGCTTCCCTGGCACGGGGTTGGGCACAGACTTGGTTCTGGCACTGAGAACGTGTGTGTGTGTGTGTGTGTGTGTGTGTGTGTGTTTGTATTTGTATGTCAGTGTGTGTGTGTGTACCCCACCAGCAGGGGGCTTGTGGACTCCGTTGCAAACCCAGCATGCATCTGTGAAAACAGTGGGATTAAGAAAGGATGCATGCGTCTGGGGTCTGAATTCATTCCCAGCTCCAAGAGGAAGGAAGCGTTTTTTGTTGTTGTTGTTTGTTTGTTTGTTTTTTTAACCTCCCTTTTCTGCTAAAAATGATAATCGTGATTAAATTTGACAATAAACGAAGGACCGGTTTAGGTAAGCAGGGGTCGGAAACAAAACAAAACAAACAAACAAACAAACAAAAAACCTAAAGGACTCATTTCACGAGGAAATCGAGGAGCTCGGATGTGTTTTTTGGGAGGAATTGAAATCAATATTTTCAATTTCTCCAGTCGTTTACCTAATTTGTTGCACGATCGTGAAATCGATCCGCTTTCGTTTCACTTTTCCGTCCGCTCAGGACGAGGCATTAGAGCGAAAGGAACCCATCAGATGCTCTGCCGTTTCATCCTAATTATAATTAGTGGCTCATTAATGTGGCATGATTGGCCTGACTCTGAGAAAGCACTTCGAACCGCTTCGCTTGACTGAGGGATTAAAAAAAAAAAAAAATGAGCGTCGACATTGCAGTGCATCTTTAATCGCGGGGCCAAATAAATTAGCGCGAGTGGCTCGTTCTGGAGCGGCCAGTGTTTTCAGAGAGCTCTTGTTCTGAGTTTAAGCTTCTAATATTAACGAAATTAACGAAAATGCCTCAAAGCCCTGATTATTCAAATCTAAATTATTTCAATTATTTTTTACAAACAAATTATTTACAAACTGAAAATACCTTTAAAAATATTCCACAGCTTTGGCAGATAATCGAGACCACTAGCACCTTCCGCAAATACTCTCATTTTCAGAGAGTAATGCCGGTGCTTCTTTTTCTTTTTTGTGTGGTTGGGTTGGTGTAATAGTGCCCCCTACTGGACTGGAGTAGATTATCGCATCGTACGATACACAGCATTTAAATAAAAAACCCAACAACACAATCAAGTCACACAGCACGATACCTGTAGTAGTTTTTAGTACTTTAAAACCTGTAAGAAATATACTTGCTTGAGACAATTAATGCTGTATCGAATTGAAAACCATAATGCACACAAATGTTTTTCCGCAGCTAAGAGTGTCATCGCCGCAGCACGCTTGAAGTTTTCTATAAATGACGATCGCTTTTACGCCCTCGTTCACTAGAAATTTCGTCACAAGTCCCAGTTTGACTTGAAAGCCCTCGTATTTGCCATAATTTTCCAGAGAACGTGACACGTCCTGATGTGAAATTGAGAGAACGCTCAGCATGCGAGGAACAATGCGTCCCGACCCCGACACGTGTAAGGAGACGATTAAACGCCTGCGTTAATTAAGTCCTCTTTTTTCAGAACACATTTGAACAGCGTGCACGCTTTGAGATAAAAACGCCATTCGGATTACAAAGGCAATAAAGACAGACAAGAGGAGAGACTCCGGCTCCGAGCCTGAACGTCGTCTCCTGAAAATATTAAACAACTAAATAAATAAAAAGACGCTTTTATATTTAATTTTATATTACATTTTTTATATTTATAATTTAATTGCCTCTCATTTTGCGCTCTCACCTTTCACACGCAGGTTTGTAAATGTGGAGGTTTTTAAAAAATTTTTACATCAGTAACAAATTCAAAGCTAAACATTTTTGTACGGCATTAAAGTTTCAAGAAAGCAACTTTACTTTTGAATTTACTACATTCATGGTTCAGTATTTACGCTGCTTCGTCAATCCTATCGTTTGGTCACGATATCATTATTCCCACCGTTTTTTTTTTTTAAAACATACATTTCACAAAAAACAATTTTGAACAATTATAAACATTTCTGTCTATAACATTTCTAGAGAAGGAAGAATGCAGAAAGAGGGGGAAAAATGTTAAAATATGGACAAATGTTCTTAAAAAAGAAAAAATAAATGACGAGGAGTTGAATCCAAAACGTCAACTTGCACTTTAGTATGACGTTCGTACCACCAGAGTGAGGGATTCTGGTAGACATACAGTAGAAGGTGTGTGTGTGTGTGTGTGTGTGTGTGTGTGAGACAGTGAGATGGACTTTTATCGTTGGATGACGGCCAGCGACTCTCCACCAACTCCACACTGTCACTATTCATCATCATACTTTCTCCCATTCTGTCTCTCTCTCTCTCTCTCTCTCTCTCTCTCTCTCTGTCTCTGTCTCTTTCCTTATTTTTCTGTTTTTCATTCTCTTACATTTGCTCTTTCATTCTATCTTTTGCTTATTCTTTCTCTCTCTTTTGCTCTTTCGATAGCTTTATCCCATTCTCACTTTCTCCCTCTTCAATTTGCTTTCTCTTTCTTTTCTTCCCTCTCTGTCTGTCTCATATTTCCTTCTCTTTCTTTTATTTTCTCCCTGTTTTACTGCTTGACTTTTTTTTATTTCCTCTCTCCTTCTCATTCTCTCTTTGATTTGCTCTATTCTTGTTTCATTCTCTATCCACTATTTTTCATCCACTATCTGTCTCATTCTCTCTCTCTTCTCTTCTCTTCTCTTCTCTTCTCTTCTCTTCTCTTCTCTTCTCTTCTCTTCTTTTCTCTCCCTTATACACTCTTTCTTTCTCACTTAATCTGGCCTTAATTTTGTTTCTCCTTCCCTCATTCTCTTCATTTATACTTCTTTAATTCTTCTCTATATGTTTCCTTCACTCTACATTCTCACTCACACTTTTCTCACTTCCGTTCTCTCTCTCTCTCTCTGTCTCTCTCTCTCTCTCTCTCTCTCTCGTCTTTCTCATTTATGGTTGTTTTGCTTCTTTCTTTCATGCTTTATTCTTGCCTCATTGTCTTGCTTTTTCTTCCTCACTGACTGTTCTGTCTTCTGCTCTCATTTATTCTTCAGCTCTCCCTCCTTCATGCCCTCCTTTCTCTTCCTCACACTTCCCCTTCTTCCTTTTTGTCCTTTTTTTCTCGCTTGTGCTCTTTAACTTACTTCCTCAGTCTGTCTCACACACACTCACTTTTCTTCAGCTACTTTTTCCAGTATCTTGTCGTTTCATCTCCCTCGCTCTCCACAGGATTCTGTCTCTCCATCTCTTTCTCTTTTCCCTTGCTCTCAGTCTTTCACCACTCCTGAATGATGGAGAGTAATTCAAGTTACAGTATTTTGTGATGCGACTGCAGATACACTTGCGCACCAGACCAGAGAGAGAGAGAGAGAGAGAGGGAGAGATGGAAATCTCGAAGATGTATAATGATTACCTGTAATTTCATATTTTTGATTGTTGGTCTGTTATCTAAATCTAGCTCGCTTTTCTGGCAATTGTTAAACTTTGGGTAATGTTTAACTCTCAAAATATTTGCTTTATTTTAGTTTAGGTAGCTACAAAATATATGTTGGTTAATTCAGGTTAGCTGGTATGTGATAAATGTTTGTATTTGAATTAACTTTGCAAAAGAATGTCAGTGCTAATTAGTTAGCTACTGTAGGTGAGATTTTTTTAAAATTATAATTCAAGTTACTTAATAATATTAATTAGTTTGCTAGCAATATTTTAGCTTGTAGTTTCAATAATTAAGTGGCTGAAAATAGCGAAGTTAGCTATGTGGTTATTGTTGGTTAATTAAAGGGTAATGCAAATTATCCAGTATTTAATGTTGGTTAGTTAAAATTTAATGTAAGTTTATTGAATAATATATGATGGTTGGGGGTTAATGTTGTTTAGTTAAAAGCTAATGTAAGTTTGTAAGGTGTTAATGTTGGTTAATTAAAGGTTTCTGTAAGTTAGTCAGCATTTAATGCTCACTAGTTAAAAGTTTTTTAATGTATAATTCAAGTTAGTTAGCGCTAGCTTATCAGTTCATGCTGTTTAATGTCACTCATGTTGCATTGTACTTGTTATTTGGCAGCTGAAATTAGACGAGCTAGCTGCTGGTTAATGTGAGTTAGCTAAGGTGGTTCTTTAGCAGGTGAACTTTAGTGTAAATAAATCCTGTTGTCTTTTCTAGCCGCTGAGCTCTCAGTGCTTGTTTTTAAGAAGAGAAAACCATGTGATGTTTTTTTATTTTTATTTTTTAAATATAATAAAAAACATTTTTAAATGAGTTCAACAAAGATGTAATGAACAGAAAATCCATTTCTACTGAGTAGCTCATTTTTATAATGTTTTTTTTATTAGCATGCGTATACAGTAGGAAATATCTTTGGGGTGATATGATTATGGAAGTAGGTGGCTGCTTTCTTTTTTGTTAGCATTAATTTAAAAAATGCACATCACTGTATCTCTTCTTCTTCTTCTTCTTCTTCCTCTTCTGTGTCTTACGTAAGTCACTTTGCATAAAACCCATCAGATCAAATTAACAGATGAAATATCTCATAAATTCTAGAATCTTTGTTTTTGATGTCCTTGATTTAAAAAAAAAAAAAAAAAAAAAAAAAAAACTACAGCTCGAAGGCCTCGCTTGAGGGTTAAACACTTGAAGGTGAAACAGAACGATTATCGTGTTCACCTTTATACCAGAGCTCTTTTCTTTCACTAAATCTTTCATATGCCTAATGAATGATTCAGGGTTTCTGTTATATTTTTATTATATCACATTGTTTTAAAACTGTATGATTAATGGATGAAAGATTCTCATCTCCTTCCACCTCCTCCTCTCATGACCATCATCACCATTGTCGTCACCATCAGCATCATCATCAGCACCACTCCATTAGGATTAATGATTTTTTTTTTTTTAAATAATAAAAAACTGTACTTTTCTCTCTCGCCGTGCTCATAAATCTCTTTACATTTTACTTCTCTGCATCTTTTATATTGCGTTTCTTTCTAATTTGAGTTTTAAATAGATGGCGTGCCTTTTTTTTTTTTTTCAATATATAAGTGTATTTGAGAGACGCTTTAGAGTCGGATTTATTGCTTTGTGCTTCAATTAGCATGCTTAAAAAAACAGACTCATAAAAATAAATTGCATTTTCTTTCATTGTAGTTTCACTTCCTGTTATGTAATGCTATTCGTTTACCTCCTGCTTTACTTCCTGTTATTTTTACTTTTTGTTATATAATGAAGTAAACAATGCTTTTATGGTTTCGCATTGTGCCAGTTTAGTGGTTAGAATTTGTGAGAATGCTGTTGCTAGGCAGCTGGGCAATCTGAACACCCAGTAGGTAAGCTAGCTAATGACTGAAGCTTGTTTGTTTGTTGGATTTTTAAGATGGAAAGTTGGAAAGAGAGTGGAAATGAGATCAACATGTCCAGAATATCAACATTTTCCTCAGATGTGTTGATAAATTGCCTAGAAGGAAAAGTCTGTTTGATTGAACTTAAGCTAGATATACTTAGCATTGACTGCTAACACAATTCAGACTCTGAGGGGAAAAAATGCTGCTAGGCAACTCGGGAATGTGAATGCCCAGTCAAGTAGTTAGCTAATCAATAAAGCTAGCATGAGTCAGCAACTACAAGTTCAGAATGATGGCAAAAAGGAGACAAAAGTATTTACCTCAGAAGTGTAAACATACTTGCCATTTTCTGCAAACTGAAATTCTAATACTTTCTGAAGTTTTATTTTCTGAACTTCTGACCTGTGATAGTATTTTAATTGTTTCTTGAAATAATAATTAAGAAATTTGATATCTCAACCTGACCCAAGTTACAGCTGTGAGTTTGCTAAGTTAGTCCTAGCTAGGTTGAACAGCTAGCATAGGTCACCCTGACCCAGAGGTCAATCAGATCTCTTACGACTGACTTTCTAGCATCGTATCCTACTGCGGAAAGAAAGTGAAAATAATTAGCTACTAAGCTAACAGCTATGCTAAGCCTGTCAGTGTTATTTCAACTTTATAACTAAGCTATCCTGGCAAGATATTTAGCTAGCTATTATTAACTTAACATAATGGTTTTTACTATTAAAATGACATTTCTGGGGGGGTTTTTCTACAGTTGAAAAAGCAAGTTTTAAACTTTTAGTATAAATGTAGTAAGCTGGGATTTTGTGAATTGTGGCAGTTCAGTATGCACACCCTTCTAAACAGTTCTCTCTGTGTGTGTGTGTGTGTGTGTGTGTGTGTGTGTGTGTGTGTGTGTGCGTGTGTGTGTGTTATACAGTGCCAGGCTTCCCGTACCCAGCTGCAACGGCGGCTGCAGCCTACAGAGGGGCGCACTTAAGAGGGAGAGGACGCACAGTGTACAACACATTTCGGGCAGCAGCTCCTCCACCACACATCCCGGCATACGGAGGGTAAGAGACCACGCACCCGAACACCTGATATAAAATATCAAATACAGTATAGAGTGAATCTCAGCACCTTTGTAGAGCCGCCCATTAAAAAGAGAGTTGTTCAAGTCAAACAGGGACTTGTGATGACATTTCTGCTGAATGAAAAACGATTGATATTTTGATATTGCCGCCAGCTTGCAGAAGAGACGCAACTGTCTGTGTGAACTATACACACACTAATTCACCAACACCACTTGCACATTACGGAAACTCGGCGGGAGTTATTGCCACATCCCTCGTACAGTCTTGACCTCACTCCAAGACATTTCCACATGTTTGGGCCATTAAACTTTCTACTCTGATGGTGTCCAAGCTAGTGAAACACTACGGCAGGGGATCATATAGAGAAATAAAGGGAGTTTTTTTTTTTTACTTGTATAACTGTGATCTGTTATTCTGCGCAATCAAAAGTCCTGCTTTGACTTGAACGCCCCAGACATGTTGTTTATTTCCCTGTCAGACCTCCAAAGGGATGAAATTGTCTTTCTTTCCCTTTAATCATGTCGGCTCAGTGCTTCCTACCGTTTTTATATTTCGTACTTTTGTTGAAGCTGGCTAAAATCAGGTTTTAAATGATCTGCTAGCCACACATGGCCAGGAGTGCGAGAGAACAAAATTGGTCGTGCTCTCTGGGTGCTCTCTTCCGTGTCAGTCAGAATAACACTAGCAGGAGTCGTAGGCACCTGTCAAGTCTTGTATATGGAACAAGGCAGATTGTGACATGTTTGATTCACTTCCCGAGTCGATTCAGAGTCTATTCACTTTTCCTTTTTAAAGTCTTCATATAAACGTTTAGGCTTCCTATTATATTTTCACTTCCTGTGTGAGAAATGTTGGCAAATATTCTCCTCCGATCTTCACCTCCATATTCTACCTGACAGAAGCGATTGTGAAGACGCCGAGGCTCACTCCGAAATTGTTTCCTCTAACATTGTTCCCGTAATACAGTTACCGCGTACCTTGGCCGTATTTTAAATGACTCATTTGGACTTATTGCTCTTTATGAGAAACACACTCGCGCTCTCGGGTGTGCTGATTTCCGACGGGGATCTTTTTCACGCCGGCATTCTCCAGGGTTCTGGAGAAAATAAAAATCACATAGCAGTCTCTAAATCAATAATACAGTCAATAAACGAATATAAGACGCAAACATAGGATGGAGGGGGAAAAAAACCTTCATTCAGTTGAAGACATTAAATAAAGGCTTCCATTCTGTTTGAGTGAACACTGCCGCATGATATGGTTTTCCTTTCTATTTGTTATTCATTTGCTTTGAGCTTCTTCATTTAAAAAAACAAAAAAAATAAAAAGCAAAATGCGAGTGCCGTCACTGTGAATGGATCAATCTGAAAGAGGGATTGTATTGGTGTTTGAGTGTGTCTGAGTGCAGTTATGAACGTGCTCATGTTACTTAAGGCCAGATTATTAGATTGAACAGTGTTTGCACTTGAATGGGAACATGCACTTACGTGGAGTTTTTGTCACTTTGTGTGTGTGTGTGTGTGTGTGTGTGTGTGTGTGTCTGCAGCGTCGTTTACCAGGACGGATTTTATGGCGCAGATATCTATGTAAGTATGAACAAGTTTTTTCTTACACCACTTGATTCCACCTCATCTCTGATTAAAACATCTGTTCCAGTTTAACCCTCGTGTTGCTGTAAAAGCGGCAAAAAAGGCATTTCATGCATTTGTGCTAATAAATCTAACAGAAACTTTCTAAAATATTCACAAATAGACTTCACAAATGACGACATGTCCAAAATAATAATAATTCAGCTACATAGAAAAAAATATGTTTAAATGTGGGGCAATTAAACATAGTTGGAACTTTTGGGATTTTTATTTTTTTTTTCATTTTAGTAAATATAGCGTATATAAAACAATTTATATTAATTGTCAAAGGAGAATTCTGATTAATATGTTTATCACAATGATAATTTCTTCTTGGTTAATCTTAAATGAAAATAGATTTTAGTCACTGTGATAAAAATATTATTTTAAGATGTGTTTTTTTTTTCCCCCACACACATATCAGACCTGAACAAATGTCATGCTAATTAACATAGAGCGATATAAATAATTTCAATCATGACTTCAGGTCAGTTTGTTTTCTCAAGTCAATATAAAACAATTATACAATAGATAAAAAAGTTATTGCAATAAGGATATATAAATATAGAACAAGTTTATGGTTGCTGTCTATTCGGGGTCTGTTTCATTTGGATTGAACTTTTTACACAAAGACTAGATTTAAAGGTGCTTGTTTGTGCACATTTGTTTATTATAATTGTTATTGCGATTTGCGATTCATTACATCATCAGCTGTTCCATTCTGCCAATGAGGGAACCTGCGCCTGATTAGCATTTTTGCACAAAAGCTGCTACATTGTCCAGATGACTGCTAGCCCATTCAGTGTGTTTCTACATCTCAAAGAGAAAACATTTCTAGTTTTAGCTATCCTTGGTTTCGGTGGAGTAAAAATTTGTAAATATGTAACACAAAGGAAGATTTCTTTATTCTGAAAGTTTGGTGTTTTCTTTGAGGAGACTGGTGTGTCTTATGTTACATGAACCGAGGTTACAGAGTATTGAGTCCTGTATTTGCTCCATCACAGCTTGCCTACCTGTAATATGAAAACAAATGCTTCAATATACCACATAAGATCTACTGGAAAAGGCCCACTTCCATCTGGACTACAACACCACCACAGTTAAAAATCACTTGTTTAAAAACATCCAACCTCCCCCGCTGAAAGAGAAGATGAGAATGATGCAGGTGGACGTGCAGGTCCACTTGATACTGTAGGTAGATCCCATGTTGGTCCCTGTCTGAACACTTGCCAAGCAGCACTGGAGCACCAAAAGGAACCGTGTTCTTCTACTTTCCTCTTTACTTTGTACACCATGAGGTTTCAGGGCAGGTCAGATCTTTTGCCATTTTCATGAATTTTCTGATTGTTTTTTGCATCATGGATGGACAGGTTAAGAACTTCATGGAGTGGTATGGAAAGAACCATCTACACCTCAGCATGGTCAAGACCAATAGGGTGGTAGTGGACTACTAGAGCATTGAGCTGTTGATGCCTACAGATACCTTGGTGTCCATCTGGACCACAACCTGGACAGAAAAGTCTACTGGAAAAGGATGAGCAGACTCATCTTACTACTACTGTAAGAAGCTGAAACACTTTAATGTTTGCAGCAAGGTGTTTGAGATCTTCTAACAGTCTGTGGTAAAGCTGAAGATGCAAAAAAAAAAAAAAAACTAATAAAGGTTGTCTTGAGCTGCTCTCTGGAGAGTTTTGATGTGGTGGTGGAAAGACGACACTCACAGCCATACTGGGTAAAAAATTAGATTAGATTTATCATCCTCACTAATGCAGATAAAATAAAGTTTGGTGTAACTGATGATTTGACGGCGAGGTGGTTGTTTGTCTTCACTGCTTTGGCTACAACCCAGCTCGTGTCTGCTCCCTGGCGCGCCCTTTCCGTTGACTCCAATACATCGTGCACACCAACAGATGGACTGCAGTCAGTAATCGTACACTTACAAAGTCAAAGGCTCCCACACGTCCCGGAAAACCAGGACATTTATAGACGTGTTTTACAGTCATGGAAGAGACCTGGAAAATAACACAAGCAATAAAACGTCCTGGAAAAATCAGTGAGATCGTTAAAAAAGTGGCTGCGGTTGCAGCGTTTCGAGTCATTTCTCTTCAACTGGAATGTCTTTCTTCTATAAAAGCAAATTTTCGGTGCTTTGTAAGAAATTAAATGCTTTTAGGGCAAACAATCCACAAAAGCTTGGTGAAATGCGAAGTCGAAGTCGTCCTTGTTACTAACTCCATGTTGATTATTTTCCTATAAAAGCACATCCTGTAGCGTGTACACGTTTCACTTTATTATTATTATTATTATTACTATTATTATTATTGTATATATATATATATTTTTTTTTTTTGAAAAGACCATCAATTGATTGATTGATTGATTGATTGATTTGTTTTTGTTACCCAGAAATTTGCAAAGCAGACTTCTGTCCTGAAGATGTGATAAAACCTAAAGTTACAATTTTACCTAACACTGGAGACTCCTTGCATAAACACTAAATTTTCGTTTGTTAAAAAACACACACATCTATCTATCTATCTATCTATCTATCTATCTATCAATCTATCTCTTTTAATTATGCAAATTGCTCCTCGTACATGGCCTCTTGTATGAGTTGTTACTATGGAAATGATAACATTTTAATATTAATATATTTATAGAAAAGAAATCTGCATCTTCTTCTGATTTAATGCAACTCTTACAGTAAGTCTCAGCATCTTAAGTCTCTTAGGGATGCGCCGTTATTGGAAAATAATCAACATGTGGTGTTTTATTCCTTACTCGTTTTATACACTTACGTGTCACTCTCGTATCTCGTCTCTATAAATGTCACGGTGAGAATTACAGAGAAATTACAAACACGGCAGCAGGTGTGACAATTATCATCTCTTTTACACAACAGCACTTGGACAGGCAAACACACGCCCACACAGGAGCACCCGATCCCCAGCAGCAGGGTTTAGTGGTGCAGATATGCCTCATGTGTCCACACACACACACAAATGGAGCACTTCACTTTCCGTCACCCTCTCTCTCTCTCTCTCTCTCTCTCTCTCTGTCTCTCTCTCTCTCTGTGTCTCTCTCTCTCTCTCTCTCTCTCTCTCTCTCTCTCTCTCTCTCTCTCTCTCTCTCTCT
>JAQMYI010000008.1:25483925-25495601 GCA_030014275.1 Clariallabes melas
TGTCCACACACACACACAAATGGAGCACTTCACTGTCCGTCACCCTCTCTCTCTCTCTCTCTCTCTCTCTCTGTCTCTCTCTCTCTCTTTGTCTCTCTCTCTCTCTCTCTCTCTCTCTCTGTCTTTCTCACTTTGTCTCTCTGTCTCTCTCTCTCTCCTTGCTGCAAGTCATAAAGATAAATGATGGCCTGACTCTGGATCGGTATTAAACTCCTGACCGCACCGTCACTCCTCCTGAGCCAGCGGCTCTGTCCCAGTGCTCAGAGTGGCCTCGGGAGTAAAAGGAAGCTTTAAATACTGGTTCTAGATGTTCCCCCGTTTCCCCCTAAAAAGCCCAGCCGTTCTCTGAAACTGCGTGAGCAAATGATTTGGCAAGAGGGCTAGCTGGAAAGAGATGCTGACTGAATTAAACAGTGAGTCATCATGCCATGGGATGCCAGGTCTTTAGAATCCCAGCATTTATTTTTCATGATCATGCACCAATATTTAACAGCACTGCGATGTGATGAGCAGAGTTACAATAGAGCTTCCGCTGTGGTTTAGATATTTTTGTGTGTGTGGTGTTTTCCGGCACCAGCATAATCTGGATTGTGTTGATCCTCTTCTTTCACAGCAAAAAAATAAATAAATAATAATAATATTAATAAAAATTAAAAAACAAGTCAGTTCCTGTTATCGCTTATGTTATAGCAGCTGCAAATAGTGATCACCTCACCAGCCCTTTATTTTGTCTTCTTTTACAGTTAATAAGTTTCAACAACAATAACAACTTTCTGCTTGCAGTTTTACCTCGCACTGACACTGGAGACTCATTCCATCATTCATCTTCTGACAGAAAACTTGAAAAAATATATATAACCATGGATATAACCACGGAATAGATATAATAGATACAGTAGAGATATAACCACGGAAACAATCGCCTTTGTAGCAAATTGCTGTTAATGAAGATTCATTCACATGATCTGACCAGTCAGAAAGCAGGATTTAATAAGCAGCTGAAATAAACTAGACATTAAATTAAAAAATGTGCATGTTTTAAAATATCTCCAGAATATTACCTTGGTAAAGGTTTCAGTATCTCTAGCATCATTTGGTGATTCTTTTTATGCATACCTGGCAACCCTAGTCAAGCAGGGAAACCCCATTTTTGGAGCAGAAAGGAGAGCGAGGAAGGAGTGATGCAGTGTTATGGCCTGAAGGGAAAGAGAGAGAGAGAGGGAGAGAGAGAGAAAATGCTGCAGTGTAATTTCTTAGAGTAGAAGAGAGTTAAAATGAGGATGCGGAGAAGACTGAAGGACTTTTGCTAGATAAAAATCGAGAGATGTCTGCGTTCTCCAGTTTCACACAATCAGCATGTTTACGACGATGTAATTCTGTACGACAAATACAAGAAATCAGTTCATTTTTTTTGGACGTTTATTGGATGTCACTGGTCGATCTTTAACGGCTGTAAAGCGCACAGTCGTCTGAATGATGTCTCGCCACACAAGTACTCTCATAATAATAATAATAAGAAGAAGAAACTTGTAATATCTAGGTGTTGCTTAGGTTACTTTGTCTGGATGTGGGTGTGGGTGTTATGTCAGCAACATAAGATCATTGTTTCGCCCAAGGATGCACTGTATTAGTTTTAAATAATAATAAAATAATCTTACATTTTACAAAAACAAGACGTGCTAATAGGGGTATGATCGAAAGAGCACCTAGTCACAGGGCTTTTAGGATCAGTACACATGCAGTCAAAATAATAAAAATGTCTAAAATTGGTACAAGACTGAAATTGTAGAGCAGAAATGAAGAGAGAGAGAGAAAGAGAAATGAATAATAAATAAATATTTTGCAAAGAAAAGAGAGGTGAAGAGAAGAACATGGTAAGGTGAGAGGGCAGTGATGGAGAGACAGTGGAAAAGGAAAGAGGACAAAATATAAAAGGAAGAAAAGAGAGAGGGGGAGAGGGGAGCGCTGAAGTGTGACAGCCTGGAGGACGAGTGTACCATCCTTGATGAGGATGAAGGAAAGAAGAGCAGGACCGCAGAGAGAGAGAGAGGGCAGGGTGAAGAAGTGAAAGAACAGGACAGAAATTGAGTTTGGAGAATGGAGTCTGAGGAGTTGCTTCACTTCTGTGTGAGATTTTTGTTTAAGAGAAAACGCGGAGACAGGATGGGTCCGTCCTCTCGGTTTGAGATTTAGATTCAATTATTTGAACCGCTCACGTTACACTTCCACTCGTCTATAGAAGTACAGTATACAGTATATAATATCAGAGACTAACTACAGATGTGCAGTGAGGAGTAGAAAGAGCAAACTGGGGAAAGTAAAGAAGCTAGCTAACGACTGAAGCTAACCATAATTTAGCTACAAGCCCTGTAAGGAAATGGAATGGAGCGGGGACACTGGCAATGTGTCAAACGTGTCCGGAATATCAACATTTACCTCAGATACGTTGATAAATTACTACGAAAAGACTAACATTTTGACGAATGCAGATATCATGGAAGTTAGCTAATGACTGAAGCTAGTGCTAATAAGTTAGTAATAAGCTACATGGCTGAGTGAGAGTGGAAACGAGTCTAGGATTAACATTTTCCTCAGTTGTGCTGGGAAATGACTAATAATAGAAACTTGACTAAAATAACACTGTAAATATACTTAGCATGAATCGCTAACCAAGCTCTAAAGCTGAGTTGCTAGGCAGCACAGAGTTGCAAAGGGAGTTCGCTAATGAGTGAATCTAGTGTTTACAAGCGTTCTGTGTTTTTAAAAGACTTCTTAACGGTGGAACGATGATGGAAATGAAACAGAATCAACAACGTTTTTGTAGTTTACTAAGAAATGGGTAAAGTTACAGTAAATATTAGTGATGCTCCGATTGATCGGCCGATATTGGCTAAAAATAGCTTGATCGGCGAACCCCAAAAGCGGCGATCAAAAAAGCCGATCGCTTGACGGAAATTACTCGCGCGACTTTTTCACACGTGCATGCACGGCGCACAGGTAAACAACAGCAGAGCGGAGCGTACCAGTGGCAACATGAGTTGTCCCGTCTGGAAGTTTTTCAAAGTGTCCGATAAAGACGTAAAGTTAGCCGTTTGCAATGTATGTCGTGATGAAATCCCTCAAGGTGGAAGCGAGCAACGGCATTTTAACACCACTAACATGATTAGGCATCTTAGAACACGCGATACAACTGAATATACAGAGTATGAGAAACTAAACCAGCCGACGCCAACAACATCCCCATCCCTCAACCAGCCGACTGTGAGTGATGCATTTAAACGACGTGAACCATACAATTATATTTATATATTATAATTATATTTATATTTTTATAGATCTTTTATCTATAATCTAGCAGAGTGCAAGCTCTGCTAGATTATAGATAAAAGTTTCCCATTCCCCTGCCATTCTGTGATCGGCATCGATCAGCAATCGGCAGATCATGATCTTGGTGATCTTGGTGATCGGTGATCGGCCCCAAAAATGCTGATCGGAGCATCTCTAGTAAATATACTTGCTAATTGAGCTTGTATGGATTCTGCAATGTTGACAGAAAACAATGAAAAGTATTTGAAATGTTGTTTGTAGTTTTTTTTTTATTATTATTATTTTACCATTAAAAAAATATATTTGATTTAATTATTTGAACTGCTCACGTTAACGTAAGTGTAAGTCTTGTACGAATGTGTAAGTTAAATAGGAATTTCATTAATAATATTTAAAATCTTCTCTTAATATTAAAAAACTATACTGTAAAATTGGCTCACTCTCACCAGAGGCACTAGCAACCTCTGCTACTTCTTTCTAAACTTGGATTTTCTTTAATATTTCTATACATATTTAATATCTGGGTAAAAACCTCAACCAGAACCTGAACAAAGCTAATGCTTGTGGTTTCCATAGAAACATGTTTGATTGTCTTAAATATAGTTTATGATGTTAAAGGACATTAAAATAATGATATGATTGCGGTGGTAGTGGGTGGAAAGCAACAAGTGTCCCTTATAATTGTTCCTTTGTATGCTTTTGTGTGTACGTGTGTGTCTTGTAGGGCGGTTACGCTGCCTACCGATACGCCCAGCCTGCCACAGCTGCCGCTGCCGCCTACAGTGACAGGTAAGACACACTCTACTACTTACACACACACACATTAGATCTCCAGCAGAGCCTTGCACTCCAGCACGGATCAGTTTTGCTTCACTTTCTCTTTTTTTATTTTTTCCTCCCGAGGTCAAACCCCCCCCTCACCATCCTCAGAGAGGGAAAAAGGCCACGCAGATTTATTAGTCTAATTCCCATCTCGAAGCAAGTTAATTGGCAAATTAAATCAAATGAGATGTCACAGCAAATGTAATGGCAGGAGGTATCCGCGGTGGACTGCGACTACCAAATGAACCTGCGGTACCAAGTATCACTAACCCAGTCTTCGACTGTCTTCGTTTTACAGCATTTGTTTTTTTGCAAACAGTGTTCGTAATGTAGAAATAAATACCCAAATCCATTCCTATGATATTTACACATTTCACCTTCACCTTCATTTAGTATCATATTACACTATTTAATTTAAAATCATATCTCTTGAAAAAAAAAAATAGAAGAGAAATTAAATTAAGGCAAGCACAACATTCCTTTCTCTGAGACATATTTTGGTATTAAATGACTGCAAATTGATGCAAGTTAAAATTATAAAAATGTACACTCACTCCAAAAGTAGTATTTTTTTTTTTTACTGTCTGATGTTTGCTTTTTTCCATTGAAACTATTTAGCTAACGTCTCATCCAAAATGAAAAAAACAAATAGATTATTTTATGTTATTTTAACTGGTTTACGGGGAATCTGATTAAAACTAGACTTGTTTATCAGAGCTGGGATTCGTTGTTGTTTAGGCCACACCCATTACTAGTTTCATATTTTGGCATTAGGTAATAGGATGTGTACCCACATTTTAAACAGTTTTGTATTAACAAATCAAAGTTCCATATTGAAATTCATATAATTTGCACCTTTTCGCTACAATTTCTTTGTCATGTTTTTGAAGCCGCTCCATGTATGGGTGGAGTCACGGCTAGTTGAGCTCAGAGAGAAGTTACGGTTTTCCCAGATGCCTGACTCGTAATGTAATGTAATTTCTTTTTCTTTTTTTTGGGTATTGGCCCGGGCCTTTAACACACCAACAAGATTCCCCCTCTAATGTTACCTCATAAAAGAAGAGCCCCTAGATGTTTCATTTCAGAAACCCTCTGCTTGTTGCTCAGCTCTACTGTTCTCTGGAGGGGTGCGGCTCAGGAGTAGCTCATTTACATAGACACTGAAACAGCACTCGCAGATGAGGAGTGAATCAGAGGGAGTTTAAGGTATGAAAAATGCCTCACTGAGGAGTAGTTCAGCTGGGGCGTTAACACACACACACACACACACACAGAGCTCTGAGGCCTGTGTTTTAATTGTTAAAGAAATAGTCAACTATGCGACCTTTAAGGGCTGGGATTTTCATTAGGCAAAATTAACCTTGTACTGCAGCTTGTATACAAAACTTTTTTTTTTTTTTTTTTTTTGAAAAAGCAAACATCAAACATGTCTTGAGAAATAAACCCCGTCCACTACAACCTACCACAATTAGATCCATTTACTCAAACCGCTTGCTTACTTAGCTCGTTAGATAAACTGGTAATGCTTGCTAGGTATGGTGACCGCTAATAGACGTCTCGCTCACAGCTACACTTGAATCATTAGCTTTGTTTTGACATTGTTCACCTTATATCTTAATGCCGTTCTCCTAAAAATAATCTGAAACCGTAACCCGAGGAGATAATATACCACAAAACACATTTGACACTTACATACTACAGAAATTATTAACACGTGAAAAAAATTAAGTAATTAAAAAAAAACAGCAACACAACACCTGCATTGAAGGATTTCAAACGTGAACATGTGAGTACACGGTAGTTTTCTTTTTGATCATGTATATATTTTTGTAACATAAACAATCTACTCTAATTCATTATTCACTCCCATGATTATTTATTTATTCATTCATTCATTCATTCATTCATTCATTTTATGACCTCCTATCTTTCTGGACAAAGTTAATTGCATAATTATTATTATTTGTTTAAATAGCTGTGTCATAAATGTTGCTGTGTACAAGCCCATATTCGGATAAAAAAATTTAAACTGCACATTTTCTTGAAGGGTGCCAATAATTCTGAAATTGACCGTGCTTCTTGAAGGAAGATCCTAACATGAATGAATTATTAAATGGCTTGTCAAATATTGACATTTCATTGACATATATATATTTTTTCCAAGGTAGTAAATTCTGTACATGTAATGTTTTGTTTTTTTTCCTCATGTCACGAGTGTGACTTCCTGTTAAAGCTATTACATGTGATCTCTGGATATATATATATATATATATAACAATTGTGCTAAGTGACTCTGTATTATTCTGTCATATTTGAGTAACAGTGTCATAATCTGTCAGCGTTTCGTTAATTTTATTTGATTTTTTTTTCCTGCATGACTCGAGTGTTTGTGCTGTGAAATGTGCTGACTAATTAATTGTGAATGCCATCATTACGTCACACTTTTATTTTGTGTGTGTGTGTGTGTGTGTGTGGTGGTGTGTGGTGTCCTCCTGTTGCTCTCGGCTTGTCTTTTTCACACTCTCTCACACACACACACACACACACACACACACACACACACACACACACACAGAGTGCCCAGTGTGTTCGCACTGCGAGTAGCACCTCTAACAGACCCTCTCCAGAGGCGGCGGCGGTGTGATTGTTTGTCAGGTGTGAGATTCGAGTAGCGAGATAATTAAATCCTTAATCACGCGTTTGCTCTTTTGTGGACGAATGTGCTGGAGCATAAAGACAGTCTGCAGTCTCTGAAGATCAGAGTGGGGTAGAAATGTGAAAGTCGATTGCTAATTTAATTTAAGTTTCAAAAAAAAAAAAATCTAAGTTAAAAAAATACACTGGGGAAGAAAAGAGATTCTATCTTCAGTAGTAAAACAAACTATTCAAGCTAACCATATCATTTATAGTAAAGTAACATTAAGCGTAATTTAAATGGATTAAAATTAATCTGACTTTACACTTAAACCTTTTAAAAGACCAAGTCTGATTACTTAATCAGCCCCCCAAATTTGTGATGTCACAAAATAGGCTCAATGGCTTGAACCTATATATCGTCCGCTAAACTAACTGGCTAGCAATCGTTAAGGTAATGCTAGTGACAGATACAAACGTGAATGTTAAGGATCTATCATCTTAATGATTTTTGTTTGTTTGTTTTGTTTCGTTTTAAACAGATTTAGCTTGAACTTGGAGAAAGTTTACTAGATGTTAACTAGTTGCTTGCTCGCGGTGATGGCGAGGATGGATATTCAAATATTCCGATTTGCATATTTATGCATATTCATTTAGCATGGCATTATTCATCAGGGAAATTAAGTAGATTTGAGATGCTCCTAGGCCTTATGTATTCATTTGATATTTATATAATTATTGTACATGGATTTACCTTAATAATAATAAGAAGAAGAAGAGGAAAAGGAAGAAGAAACATAGTTGCACCTACTGTACAACTATGTTCATGGGGAAACCAAATAGTCAGATATGACCGTAATATCTTATACAGTTTAATAATGTTTACAGCATCATTGTAATCCCTTAGCCTCCCCCAAGACTAACTTTTAATGGTACGATCCATTTTCATTTCCATGGTTCATGCTGTTAACAGAAAGTAATTAATGCTGAGTTTAAAATTAATTTCCTAAAACCACACATTCCCAAGTGTTTTATTTCTTTTACACTGCAGTCATCTGCTAATTAAAACAACTTTAATTAGTTACACACTTTTTAAAATCTTTCTGTAGTTACATTTAATGTTGTGGAACATCTGTGAAACAAGTTATTCCCATCGCTGTTGGGAAGCTTTATTAGTCAGCCCTAAATGTTAGATACAAACCGCTGACACTGGAGACTCCTTCCTTTAACATTCCATAAACTTGACAGCATCAATGTTTACACGTTTTTCTTTGTTATAGAACCAAATCTATTTCCAGATGTGTTTACGGTTAGTCAGATTACATCTAGTGTCCATTATATAGTTACTGTATATGTATGAGCTATTACTATAGAAACGGTAAAATATAAAAAGAAAGGTATTAATACATAAAAAGTTAGATTTTTTGTTGTTGTCAGAGCTGCTGTTATAGAGAAATGAATCAAAGCCTTCTGATTGAAGTGAGAAATAATTTGAATTTAGGATGAAAGTAGATGTTTGTATCGTGATCAGATATACTGTGTGTTTTCTGATGTTATATCATAGATTTTCGCCCTGAGCCCTGAGATGATTTCTGCAAAATAATGTTGTGATGTTGAAACTCCATTACATCACGTTTCTTACGTAAATCGTTAGGCTCCCAGTCACAATTCCGCTCTGCTGTTTGCCCACGGCGGCGAATAAAAATAGTTTTTATTTAAGAAAATGAAACTTGCTGTAAGATCACCAAGCAGTGAAGTTTTAAGGAACTGATGCAAATCTGAACTTTGCCTATGGTAAACAACACTGTGATGGATTTTTGCTTTACCACGTCAGACTTTTTGAAATGATACTGAATAATAAAAACAAATTACTGAGCACTGTAATCGTCTGCATTTAATTATTCACATTCTGCCGCCGAGGAACTGAGAAGCGTTCATGGCAACGAACAGATGTGAAATTGTCTGCAAATCAAGCGTAATTAGATATTAAGAAAATAAGGTTTTAATCGTTGCCAAGTCTTGGCGTGTCGACCTGTGGCGACTTTTCTCTCTGTTCTGACAGATCTCGTTTGTCAGAGTGCTGAGAATCAAAAATTACTCATTTTCATCTAATAAGTGATGATGAGAGCATGCTGATTATGAAGACAGCAAGATGGAATTCATGATAAAGTAGACTTTATGCTCATAGACCTTATACTAGATACATTTATACAACTAACAACAACCAAAGCAAGGTGGCCAAACCAAACTACAGGCTACAGCATCAGGTCTTAAAATACTGACACCCTTTAAATTAAAAATAAATGTATAAATAAAAAGTGAAAACAGTTGGTGAACCAAACAATTAAAAATGCTTATTTTTTAAATTATTGTACAATTACAGTACCTTTTTGTGCCGGTGGTGTTTTTTTTTTTAGTTGAGAGTAAACATGGAATCATTTGTATGTTTTTTGGGAGTTTAAAACATTAAATTAGCTAAAAATATTGCCAGTGATTAGATTAGTGCTTGTTTTTACATTCTTTGTTTGGAAAGGGTGCGAATGGTTTTGGATGTGCATTTTTCAGATGATGTCAAGCTCTACGCTGTATGTTGTTGATTGTTGATTTCGTAGATGGGCTCAATGCTTGCTGCTGTTTCTCTGGAGGAAAATGGATAGAATGATAAATATACCAGGATTAAGACTAGCAAGACTACTACTACTCCTAATAATAATAATAATAATAATAATAATAATTTAAAAAAATTATAATAATATATCAGATTCCAGGCTCACTCTGCTAAGTGTGCCAAGTATAAAAACTTTACAGTAGATTTATCATCAATTTGAAGTGTCTTCCTTTATAACATGTTGTTGTTAGTCTTTTGGCTTTTCCCGTCGAGGGGTCGCCACAGCGGATCATCAATCCGCACAACAACTTGGCACAGGTTTTATGCCGGATGCCCTTCCTGACCCAACCCTTCCATTTTTTGCTGGGTGGATGGGGGTGTGGCAACCCACCGATGGCGGGGCTCGAATCCAGATCCTCAGATTCCTAAACCAACAACCTAGAGCCTTTAGCCGCCCATGTCTTCCTATATACTATATAATGTGCTATAAATAGTGTTAAAGTTATTGTTTCCAGCCATGTGTGGTTCATTATATACCAAAATTTCCCAAATGTTAATTCAGTGTTCATAGGAAACAGGTGGAAAGGATTTGAATTTCTGATCACGCCATCTGGAGTGCCCTAGGTCAAGGCCAGATGGGTCAGGACAGCATGTTGCCGTTCTTTACCTCACAAAGCCCTCTAGTCCAGCCTCGATGCCTGCATTAGCCCACTGAACTTTGTGACCTTTGACGTTCCATGTTCATGCTCTCGGTTATCCGACGCTCCCAGAATCCACGGGCGAACACGCCAGCTGTGTTTCTGCGCGCCACAAGCACTTCCTCGGTTTCTTCGTGTCGAATAGCCTGCTCAGATACGAAACAGCTTGTTGTGCTTGACCTTGCCGTTGTTGCTTGACTGAGAAAGCTTGAATTAGCTGTTCTATGCAAATGACTAAATAATTGCTTCATTACTATTAACTTTTTATGCTCCTTTACATTCATGAACCATGAAGCTTCTTATTAAGCGTATAAAAAAACGATAACAAAGTGAAGTTGTTTGCTGGTTCCAAGGTTAAATGTCCTGTTTTGTGCCCAGAAAAATGACACAAGTGTTTTCACGCTGCTGTTCAGTCACGTCTAACTGGCTCTTCAGTTAACGCTTGTGTTCTGCAGCATTATGTAGAGGGTCATGTTTCCATCACGCTTTTGTAAAGCGCAACAAAAGTTGCTGCTTGGTTCATTTGTTTGACTGCGTACCCGCAACAAGCTGCCTTATTTTCCTTCCGGTCAATAGTGCCACGCTGAATCGCCGTGCACATAAAAAAAAAACAAGTCCACTAATGTGATTAAGAGGGCTGATTTTATACAAACACTCACAGCGAATGAATGATTCATTAAGTTATTAAATATAGCTGCGAGCAGCAATTAAAAATATGGCTGCCAAGACTGTGTCCCTAATTAGACGTGAGATCGAGGTCGTGATGCGTCATTTGTCACACCTGTGCACTGAGTCATATGGGCTGGGTAATGCAGCAAATGATGCGGGTCGCATTCACAGTGTTTGTTTATGTAGCATGCTAACTGCTAGATTACACTCTCCCTCCCTAGTAACTGCTTTTACCCGCTTCCCTTAGATACTGACTATACAATCCTTCAATATATATTAACTATATATTCCTTTCGTAGACACTGACTTTACACACCCTGCCTCAAACACTGACGTTATACTCCCTGTCTTAGACACTAACTTTACACTCCTGTCTTAGACACTAACTGTACACTCCTGCCTTAGACACTAACTTTACACTCCCTGCCTTAGACACTGACTTTACACTCCCTACTTTAAACACTAACCTTATGCTCCCTGCGTTAGACACTGACTTTATACTCCCTGCCTTAGACACAGACTTTACACTCCCCCCTTAGACACTAACTTTACACTCCCTGCCTTAGACACTGACTTTACACTCCCTGCCTTAGACACTGACTTTACACTCCCTGCCTTAGACACTAACTTTACACTCCTTGCCTTACACACAGACTCTACACTCCCTGCCTTAGACACTGACTTTACACTCCCTGCCTTAGACACTAACTTTACACTCCTTGACTTACACACAGACTTTACAGTCCCTGCCTTACACACAGACTTTACATTCTTTACACTCCCTGCCTTAGACACTGACTTTATACTCCCTGCTTTAAACACTAACCTTATGCTCCCTGCGTTAGACACTGACTTTACACTCCCTGCCTTAGACACTGACTTTACACTCCCTGCCTTAGACACTGACTTTACACTCCC
>JAQMYI010000008.1:25495701-25513845 GCA_030014275.1 Clariallabes melas
GACACTGACTTTACACTCCCTGTCTTAGACACTGACTTTACTCTCCCTGCGTTAGACACTGACTTTACTCTCCCTGCGTTAGACACTGACTTTACTCTCCCTGCGTTAGACACTGACTTTACACTCCCTGTCTTAGACACTGACTTTACTCTCCCTGCGTTAGACACTGACTTTACTCTCCCTGCTTTAAACACTAACCTTATGCTCCCTGCCTTACACACAGACTTTACTCTCCCTGCCTTACACACAGACTTTACTCTCTCTGTGTTAGACACTGACTTTACACTCCCTGTCTTAGACACTAACTTTACACTCCCTGCCTTAGACACTGACTTTACACTCCCTGACTTAGACACAATTTTTACACACCCTGTGTTAGACACTGACTTTAAGGCAGGAACCGAAAGTCAGTGTGTAAAAACAGTGGCTATGTTAGACACTGACTTTAGGTTCCTGCCTTAGACACTGCCTTAGACACTGACTTTAGATTCCTGCCTCAGACACTGACTTTGTGCCCCTGCCTCAGACACTCTCTTTGCATTCCTGCCTTAGACACTGACATTAGAGTCCTGCCTTAGATACTGACTCTACACCTCCTGCGTTAGACGCTGACTTTACGCTCCTGCCATAGATACTGACTCTACACTTCTGTCTAAGCAACTGACTTCACATTCCTGCATTAGACACTGAGTTTATGCTCCTGCCATAGACACTGACCTTTAAATTTCTGCCTTAGACACTGACTTTTACACTCCTGTCTTAGACACTGACTTTACGCTCCTGCGTTAAACACTGACTTTATGCTCCCTGGCTAAGACACTGACTTACACTTTTGCCTTAGACAATGATTTTACACTTCTGACACTGACTTTAGGTTCCTGCCTTAGACCCTCCCTCCCTTTTACACTACCTCTCTAATACACTACCTCTCCTTTACACTACCTCACCTTTACACTATCTCTCCTCCCCTTCTGTAAATGCTGACTTTACAAACTGACTTCCCTTTGTGCTGCCTTTTCGTTCCTTCCTGAGCCCCTGCATTTCTGCTTCTCCTTTAGACATTAACTTCCCTCCTTCCCTGGCTGCTGGTTTTACGGTTCTTCTTTAGATTCTAGCCTTCCGTTTTATTTTTCCTCCACAAATAGAAACTGTTACCATAGAAGTAGAACTCTGAGTGACGGCTAGATGGATGGCTAGCTTGTAATGATTTGTACATTACTTTAAAAAGTCTTTTTCTTTTTTTCCCCATTTCTCAAACGTTAGTATTTTGGTCAAAAATGTTATTCATGACAAATACAGTATGTGCTGCTGATCTCATTAATCTACTGTGGCTTTAGTGGGAATATATGTATATCAGTATATTTTTAATAAATATAAACATATTCCATATTACACCACATCCTGTATTATGAATTATTCAATATAAAATTAAATAAACCTGTTTTCTAGCTTTTCTTTTTTTAATTTAAAGTATCAGCATCAGCATCTTGTACTGTAAGGGGCGTGGCAATGTTGCATGATGGAAATATGATATAAAAGATAATCCCAAATAATCATGATTATTATGCTAAAAAATAAAAAATACTACATGACATCACATAAACTATTTTAAAACCTTGATCATATATGTTCCTTAGAAAATACCAAAGGAAAAAAAAAATCACATGTTAATCTTAACAAGATTTACAAATTCATGCTGGTGATAAATGGTGTTTCTTTCATGCTGTATTTGAAATGTTGCAAAAGAATTGAGTTATAAACCTGATATACGTGTGCTTTGTTTGGTTATGATACTGTCAAACTTCCATAACGCTCCAAACATCCCGGGTACGATGTGTAGTCCATAACCTCTTACATTGTGTCTTACACTGTGATGTTACCATTTAATACTTTGTAGTGATTCAGTGTGGTTGGATGTTATGCAGATGCAAAATGTTATTCTGTCCTGTTTTTTTATGTTTTGGTAATGCTTTACATTAGGGTTTTTAAATAATGTACATATAAATGATAAACTTTAGCATTAATAAACCTTACGTCAAGTACCAAAGTTGACATTTGTTAAAATTTAAGTTGAGACTACCCTTCAAAAATCAACAATTAACTTATTATATTTGATTTCCTTGTAAATTTTGGCAATTATTTAATTAATCTCTTGGTTATTTTAATTAGTTTTTTTTTATTTGTTTGTTTGCTTTACATAAAATCAACAAATGACTAACAAACGTGTCACTTTTACATTATTAATATCACTGCCATTTTATTTAATGCCAAAATTCACCTTAACTAAATTTACCTTAACGTAAAGCATTACCTCTTCTCTCTTAGTTTTCCCGTGGCGTACACATTTCTACGCATGTCTCAGTTTTATATTTATTACTTTCTTACTTTTGTTCGATATGTAACGCTCCGGATCTGGTAGCGCTTTGATTTACGCCACTATGCCTGCAGTGGTTTCAGGAGCCTTGACGCGCTCAGGAATAGACTTAAGGCCAACACAATCCCTCCAAAGAAGGGCACGGTTAAAAAAAGAGCAGATGCCCGAGAGCCGAACCGAGCCAGAGCGCACTTCGCACTTCTTTATTGAATCGGACGTGTGGATTGAGTTAAGCCATGTGTGCTGCGCTGCGTGCCTCACTTCTGATTTGATCTCATCTGTCATGTGATTTATATATATATATTATTTATATATATACAATACAGCAGGGTCATCTGGTGAGATATAGACGGAAAAATCTGAAATATTTTTAAAAAGGTGTAGAAATCGAAGGAGAGTTTTTAAATCCCACCGTTCTTATAACCATTAACGCTTGATTGTTACTGAATTTCCTAATTTTTCAAACTCCGATTGACCTTCCTGACAAGATTCATGAATAACCTCGCGTCTCATGCTCTCGGACCCTGCTGTATTACATATTTCTTCCCCCACCCCCTCCGCCCCCCGCCCCCCACCCTTTTATCCTTCCCAGCATGCTACATGCTTTATGTCGAGTGTAAGACCGCACCACGCTCTTATTTGTGTGTGAACTGAAACCCATTTGCCATAAATCAACCCTCCACCTCCACCTCCTCTTTTTCTCCCTCTTTTTCTTTTCCTCTCCCCCCTCCTCTCACTTTTACCGCCCATACAGCCAGTCAGCAAGCGGCATTGTGAATTTTATCTTCTCTTGCAGAAATCATTTCGTCCTCGTTGCGGCAGATGAAATTTCTTGTAACACCTCTTCAGGTAAAATAAATAAAATATGAAAATGAATAACAGCTCACCCTCACTTTCTCGATGCACCCACGAGGGAGCGGGCATATCCTTTTTTTATGCACCTCGACAGTGAGTGCTTTTATTGCTCGCCTCTCTCTTGTTTCCGCCCCCTCAATTAGTAGATTTGACTTTCTTTTTATTTGTTTTTTTTTTTTTTTTATATTTACATATATTTATATATATCTATATATATATTTTATTCTTTTCCTTATTGAATGCACATTTATTGACAGAGTGAAGTAGTCGTAGCATTTTGCATGAGGACAGCCGGCAGACATTGCAACCCCGTTTTTTTTATTTTTTATTTATTATTTCTTTATTTCTGTTGGTTCCTTCCTTTGCAACTGGCACTGCTTTCCGACAGTGCATGCGTTCCCTCTCAGGAGTGAAATGAACACGCGTGCGTGCGTTTGTGTGTGTGTGTGTACGGTTATGCGGGTTTATTTCCTTTTCCTTCCTTTCTGTGATCGATTTTTACTCCTTAACAGAGCATCTCCATCTCGGGTTGACGTGTATGTGTGTGTGTGTGTGTGTGTGTGTGTTGGTGATGATGGTAGTGGAGTGTTTGTCATGTTAAAGCTCGCTCGCTTGGTTTGTTACGTCTTGCACACCTGGCTGTAGGTGGCTAGACATCCGAATGTGTTCTGGCTTTTTTTTTTTTTTCTTTTTTTTTATTCTTTCTTTTTTTTTCCTGAGGCATTGTTGGAAGAGAAATTGACCTGTCCATCCATCCACATATTGATTTCTCTCTCTTTTTTTTTTTTTTTGCTTTAACGACCCCTTTCCTGTTAACCAAGGGCAAATTAATATGCTAACAGGACGACGGTTTCTGACGATGTCAGCCGTTTTGTGGAAATCTCGAATTCGGACGAGCGATTAGCCGCATGAGCCAAGTGCGGGAAATTATACGACTCCGGTCTGAGCTTAAGTGCTTTCCATAACAGCTCGGTGCTTAACGTTCTGTCTTAGTGACTAGCTGGAAAAAAACCCACAACTGCCGCTTCTACCTCATCATAACACTGCCTTGAGATTCATTAATACATTTACAAAAGAAAAAAACGCCATCACTGTAGAGCGTGTTATCAGTAACCTCTAGCATGCAGCAGTCGCCGGCATTAATTAGCAAACGCTAAACTCGTGAATCTGTTTCACCTTTGACCCACGTCAGTGAAATCCTGAAAGGTCACACGGGGGAATCTACAGGAGATAACGATCTCGGATTATTCCTGTGCTCGAGAGATTTCAGTTCACATTTACGCTCAGGCCGTTATTTCTCTTTGATTTTAAACCCGGCTTTATTTCATCAGTTGATTAAAAGATGCTTTAGTGAGGATCATTAAATTGTAAGATATCGTGTTGGATCCAGGATTCTGATTGGTCAGGAGGTGTATATCCACGCCAGCATCCTAATACAGTATCGTTTCTACAAAACAACGACTTGGAATAGGACAGGACAGCACGCAGCCTGAAATAAGGTCATGTTTCTGTTCAGGATTTTTTTGGAAGGAGTCTCCAGTTTCAGGGTCATGTTTTGTGATATGGTCAGGACAATCTTTTCTTTTTTTTCTTTTTTAAATGACATCAGGGGCGAACTTGTTTTTCGTGATCATCACGCACCACTAAATTAATTATGGATGAAAAGTGTACTGTCGGTAAATAATTACTACAATTCATTGGCTGTTGTGAGAGAGGAATCAAACTCCTTTTGTTTTAACTTGTGGTAGCTCCGCTTCATCACACCACCTAGTGGTTGATTATTTTCCCTTGACAGCATGACACGGAGTGTTTTATTCTTCGCTTAATAATCTCGACGGACTTTAAGACGTGAAGAAGTCCACGAATTCATCAGTGATTAATTTCATCAAGATACGAACAACCCTTTATTTCATTCATTTTCAAGAATCGTAATTATAATTGGTAAATTTCTCATAACTGATGAAATAAACTCATTTCGATCGAGACTTTATGGACTCTCTCAGACTCCGTTTCAGATCTCAGCTGGTCGACCTTCCCGGGGTTAATTTAGCAGACCTGGAGAGAGTGTGCTTTTTTTTTTTTTTTCCTTCTTCATTCTGAGAGTGCGTGACCTCGTGCCCCCTGGCTCTCAGGTTCATATAGATTAAAACTATCTCCCGTAAACAGGCTTGTATAAATCGCTCGAGTGCGAATAAAAAGGAATAACGCGGTAATTTAGATTAACTTCTTAATCTTGATCCGGTATGCGAATATGCAAACGAGCTCATCCTCCGCAGGTCGTGCGCTGCCTCCTGATTGGCTCGATCTGGTCCAGGCCTCTGGTCTTTAACGAGGGCAGCAGATAAAACCTGGATTATTTTGCTTAGCCTCGGGGTATTTCTCACACACACACACACACACACACACACACACACACACACACACACACACACACACACACACTCCTCCCCGTCAGAGCCGCGGCAGCAGGAGGTGCTTGTGTGTCTGTCTGAAGTGAAATCCTGATAACGGCGTTCCACTTAAGACAAGAACAACTGTCTGAAATCATTTTTATCTTTTGTTTTTTTGTTTTTTTCCCCTCAGCACACTCGTCCTTTATTTCAGCCAGACGAGAATGATCTCGGTTCTCGCCGTTGCATGGATCGACATGCTATCTTGTCATCTTGCGTTTTTTTTTGTTTGTTTGTTTTTGTTAAAGATTGTAAGTAGCGATGTTCCTCTGCATTCCAGAGCATGACGGCAGAACGCCTCGCCGTTCCTCTTTCTGTGATTCCATCTGATTGTCATCGTGCAAACACTTTAACATCGTGTTCGCCTGTGTATGATTAAACGCTTCTTTCTGTCTCGGTGTGCTCATTTTCATCACTCAGAAGGTGTGTATATGTCTGTTTGTGTGCGAAGAGTGCGAACGTGACACGCTTGTGCTTTTTTTTTTTTTGTGTCTTTACAGTTACGGACGAGTTTATGCTGCCGACCCCTACAACCACGCACTTGCTCCAGCAGCCACATACAGCGTTGGTGCCATGGTGAGCCCTCGTTACGTCTCTCCTGTCTCTCGGCTCGGCCTCTCACCTCTCTAGTTCTTTTCCCATTTAGGCATCATTTGCTTCTCGTTGTTGCTGTTGTTGTTGTCTTTTTTTGCGCTTTCTCTCCCCCCCACCCCAACCAGCGCATGGATTTTAGCACAGCTGACACCGGCTCGCTTAAACTTAATTGAATTTGTCTTTTGTGCTAACGGCAGCCGAAATGCCACATTAATCCTCGCGGTAAACGTGATGAATGTCTTAATTTCTTGGCAGTGTAGTGCGTGTTAGTTATTATATTTCTAATTTTGCGAATATCACCTAGCCGAGCGCTCGGCTTAATGAAATAATTAGTCATTTTGATAATTGAATCCATCACCTAAGTGGCGGCGGCGGCAGCGGTGAGAGCTAAAAAAAAAGGGGGGGGGGGGAGGATTGATTGAGAGAAGCAGAGGGAGAATGAGAACGAACGCATCGAGTCGAGTGAGCCGGAATTAGCCTGTGGCGTCGTGTGATTTCCATCACGATGCAAATTTTATTTAACTTCATACCACTGTATGGATTATTATAATATAATCATAACAGTACAGGAAGTCCCTGGAGTTAAGGACTCACCTTCTTGTGTGTTTTTATCTGGACAGCAGAGTAGGGCTAAGACTAGGATTTGACAGGAAATGAAAGCCACACAGTATGTACCTGTTCTGACCTACCTGCGGATTCGATTCACAGTGGAACCTTGGATTGCGAGTAACTCGGCCTGCGGGCGTTTTGCAAGACGAGCGCAAAATCTTTAATTATATGTTAACTTGATAAATGAGAGAGGTGTTGACTCACGAGTAGTACGCATGCGCTTTGTCTGCCGAGCGTCACGTGATCACGACCGAGCCAACAGCTCTTCTCTCTCGCGCGATGCGGGATTGTGGGTAATCGAGCTCAGTCTCAGTGCGCGTGCGTCTCTCGTATAGTCAACTAAGTCTAGTCAACTATAGTTATTATCAAAATATGGACCAATAAGGAAAGTGGGAAAATTTTAAGAAGGTATTAAAAAAAAAAAGATTATTTAAGGCTAAATACTAACATTTTAATAATGTCAGGAGAGTTTAGGAAGAAAGCAGGAATTCAAAATTTATAAAAACAGGTAAAAAGTTGGGAACAATAGAAATGGTTTTTATTTTGAAAGTGTTAAAAATTTTGTTTTTAAAAAAAAATAATAATAATTAAAAATTAAAAATTTTGAGTCTCATTTAACTTTTTAGTAAAAGATTAAAAGATTAAAAAAGATTTTAAAAAGTGGACCATTAAGATCAACCTTAACAAAGAAAAGTATGCAAAGTTTAAAAAAAGAAGAAAGGGGCCTCCGAGTGGCGCAGTGTTCGCAGTGAAAGTGATCGCCCTATCATCCTGAGATCGCTGGTTCGAACCCCGGGTGATGCTGTTGCCTCTCGCAGCCGGAGGCATAGAGAGAGCTGATTGGTACTTCACGCTCCCACATTAACGACGGCTCTACAAGCCAATCAAGGGCATCTGTGAGCTCGCGTAAGCGGAAGGAGAGGATAGCGCTTTCCTCCGAGTGTGTTACGCCGCCCCCAACGGTGCGTGAGCAAGCAGTTCGAAAAAAATGGTCGGTGACGTCACGTGGGTCGGAGGAAACACGTGGGCGGTCTACGGCCCTCCCTACTGAGTGGCGGTAGGAGCTTAATGTGGGAGCCCCCTAGTGACTGGGAGGAATTGGACACGACTAAATTAGGGGAGAAAATCGGGCAAAAATTGGGGGGGAAAAAAATAAAATAAAAAAAGAAGAAAAAGTTAATGCTAAAAGGGAAATGACCGGATAAAAGAAAAAGATAACTGGAACATGACTCGAATGTAAACTTAAGTGAATGTTAGCATGCAAGCTTTCACATTACGAATATGGTTACGTACCCGAAGGAGCTTATTTATACTCAGATAAATACTTCATACTGTAGTTCGCAGTGTGCATGTGTTCGGTTTGCTGACCGCCAATACTTTTTTAGCCTTTAGTAGCTTTAGCTTTGGTTTAGCCTTTAGCTTAGCCTAATATTACTGCTATTTTGGCAGAATTTTCAACAGCCTGCCTTCCTACTTTATCATCGTGCAGTTCAGAGGAATGAGATCAGTGCATGCTGCACACACACACAGATTCTAAACAGCGGTCCACTTCCGTCTTTTAGGTGCAGTTGGCTTTCGTAATTGTGTACTCGAACCCTTGTCCGTTGCATGAAAACACCCTTAGGAACGGAACTGGTCCCTAACCCGAGGAGTTCCCGTAATGCATGTCGTGTAATCCTGTAATGGATGCCGTGAAGTGCATGACATCATTCACGGCTTTGTTTCATCTTTTTTGTTTGTTTTTAGCTCATCTTTTTATTTGAAGTAGCTACTGTAAGCACGTTTCTGGCATGCGGTATCTCGGTGTTGCTTGCTGCATGAGGATCTTCGTACAGGTACAGGAAAAAAACATCGTCTTCATGTCGAACGTTGATTGTTTTTAAAGTGTAAAAAAAAAAAAAAAAAAAAACAGCACGCTGGCGGTTTGTCTTCGCAGAACGCTTTCGCACCGCTGACCGACGCCAAGACCAGGAGCCACGCGGACGACGTGGGTCTCGTTCTTTCTTCGCTGCAGGCTAGTATATACCGAGGCGGATACAGCCGCTTCGCTCCATACTAAAAAAAAATAAAATAAAATAAAAGGAAATGTAATACACACACCTAACTCAACTCAACTCAACTCAACTCAACTCGAATTCTTCCCGAGGGTGGTACAGAGGGAATCACTTTTTTTCCGAGGCCTGGGTATTGCAATACAATGCAGTCGTGCATCATTTTTCAGCACCTCTTGTGGAGAAAAGAGAGAGGACAGAAAAAAAAAAAAAGGAAAAAAAAGAAAAAGGAAACACACACGGATATTTTTCATCTTATACCTCAAGATATTTTGTGCTGTGTATTTTAATATTGTGGGTTTTTAATTTCTAAAACATAGAATCGTTGGCTGTAGAGGTTTCTGTGGTGATCTAGAGAGCTGCTAGATTTAAAAAACAAAACAAAAAAAAACAAACAAACAACAAAAAAAGAAGATGTTTAAAGGAAAATAAAATTGTTAGGGCTTTATTGTTTATGTAAATGAATTATGTATGATAAATATTTAGTCCCTTGGGGTGATCATATTTTGTAAGTGACTACAGTAGTACTGGATTTCTGCTTTTTGTTGTTCGGTTCTTCTTTTGTTTTTTTGTTTGTTTGTTTGTTTTTTCGGGGGGGTTTTTTATGGTGGATTAACGGCCCAGACACCCACGGAAGCAGCAGCAGGACGGGGCAGGAAGGAAACCGGCCCCGCCCTGAGTGGCACGAAGACACAGCATGGGAGGAGCGAAACCACTAAAGCGTTGATTATTTCCTCCGTCTGATACCAGTCATTACTCCAAACCAAAGTTTACTTTTATTACCTTTCTTTTTTTTTTTTCCTTACGTGTTCAACAGAAGCAGCTCTTAGAGTAACTCCAAAACTTCACCATGACAGTATTTCATATTTAGTTTGTAGGTTTAGATCCTGACTAGTTCACGCCAACCACAAATGTAAAATACACATACATACATACATACATACATACATACATATATATATATATATATACACATAAATAAATATATATATATATAAAAATACATACATACATACATACATAATTAAGGTACTTCCACTATACTGACTGATTTGCTGACATTTATATTATGGAAGAGATTTAAAAAAAAAAAAAAATCTGTAAAGGTATTGGTGTTTATATTTTTTCTTGTTTTTTTTTTTTTTCTTTTCCAAAAGTAATGATTATTTCTACCAGGTAAAAGCGAGGGATGAATTATAACAATACGTATAATAATTTATCTTAATAATATTAGAGATAATAAACCATATTACAGTACATTTGAGCTGTTCAGTGGAAAATGTTCTCTTTTATGAAATGCACAGCTGTGTAACGTTTTAGATTTTATCGTGTTGTTAGAAGAAGGTGTCTCTTTTATTTTATTTTTTATTTTATTTTTTTTGTATTTGTTTTTGTTTGTTTGTTTGTTTTATTATTTTTTTATGGATATCATATTCCAAATTTCTATCACTCGAGTAATGCAATCACTATTGTATATACGATGGATATTTTTGTCTGTACTATTTTGCACACGCGATCTGCATTTTGTTTTTTTTTATTTTCTTCTTCATGATTTATATTTTACAATTATTATTATAATTATTATAATTATTATTATTATTATTACAACTACTAATTAGCGTTTATTATTTCCAGAGGTCATTTGTAAGGTGACATCCTTTGTACGGTTCTTTTCTAGAGACGCAGCCTTTCCATTTTGAAAAACCATCCGGGAAAAACCTGAGAATTGTTGAGAGAGAAAAAAAAAAAAAAGAAAAAAACAAGATATCTATATGTAAATACGAATAAGGATCACTATGTCATTTTTTATTTCTTTTCTTTTTTTGTTTTTTAAAGTGCAACACAAATAAATCCAAGTGCTCCACTTGGCTGTGCATACACGAAGAAAAACTTCCCTTCCTGTTGTTTACAAGTATATCTACTTAGAGATGTTTGTCACATATCTCGTTTTTTAAAAACTTCTAAATACGTCGATAAAAAAGAAAAAAAAAAAGAAATGAAAATAAATAAATAAATAAATAAATAAATAAATAAAATAGGGCAGCAGCTCAAATTTATCCGGCTGCAATTATCCTCTCGTGTGTGTGTGTGTGTGTGTATGTGTGCGCGTGTGTGTGTGTGTGCGCGTGCGTGCGTGTGTGTGACACACCCGGGGCGAGAACTCTGATCATATTCCACTGCTGTAACTCTGCTATACTTTTCTGCTTCCAGTAGGTGTTGTGAAACGGGCCTTTTCTCCTTGTCATTGTATGTGCATGCACTCTATGATCCGCATAACAGTAACCATCAATAAAGTTTCTCAAGATAAGGAGAACTCGTCATGGCCTGCTCCTTCTTCTTCTTCTCCTCCTTCTTCTTCCTCTTCTTCTCTTTCTTTCTTTTTTTAAACTCATAAAGTACTATAGTGAGTGGATCGTGTTTCTCAGTGATGGAGTACGTCTTTTCTCCCCCCCCTCTGATTCAATTCCGACCGAGCTAAATTGCATTTAAAAGGCACAAGGAGCTCGGATAAAATTGATGCCTCCAGAAGCGATGTGCTCATCCCTCAGGTTTTTTTTTTTTTTTTTTACTTCCTTCTTCTTCCCCTGGAGCCGGGGAACGATGCGGAGGCGAGAAAGAAGGATGCAATCTGATAAAGGCGCAGCTTCTTTCTTCCAGGCTTCCGGCACACAAAGGTTATGAAACGGATCTCCAGCCGGATCGTTCAGTTTGAAACGTTTGGGAAGCTCATAACAAAAATAATAAATAAATAAAAAAAAACACCACCATCACCACCAACAACAACAGGGTGATGTGTGGGAGGTGATTTTCACCGAGAGCAGTGAACTTTGCTAAAAATATCACTCGGTTTATTTTATTGTGTAAGAAATCTTTTTTCTAATCAAGCCTAAAGGAAGGACAAGGACAGGAAATTCATGAAAAGAAGAAAAAACAAAACAGGGTGGTGATGAAAATGTGTTTAGTTTAGCGCTCTAATCCCGGCATGTTGAGGCATTTTTTTTTTTTAAACAGCTATAGTTATTCTCAAAATATGGACCAATAAGGAAAATGGAAAGTAAAAGAGGATTGGAAAAATTTTAAACGAAGGTGAAGGTATTAAAAAAAATAATAACACTAAGATTATTTAAGGCTAAATACTAACATTTAAAAAATGTCAGGTGAGTTTAGGAAAAAAACAAGAAATAAAATGATAAAAACAAGAAAAAAGTTGGGAACAATAGAAATGGCTTTTATTTTGATTGCTCTGGGGGGAAAAGGGTTAAAGTCAAGATGTGCAAAAATTTTAGATTTTTGAAAAATTTGCATGTTAAAGCTCATTTTACTTTCAAAAGATTAAAAAAAAAGAAAGAAAGTGGAAGAACAATCTTAACAAAGAAAAGTATTCAAAGTTTAAAAAAAGAAGAAAAAGTTAATGCTAAAAGGAAAATGACAGGAGAAAAGATAAATGGAACATGACCCGAATGTAAAGTGAAAAGAAAAAAGAAAGAAAATAATCAAAAACATTAAAAAGGTGACAAAACAAGACAAAATGGTGGGAAAGAAAAAGAAGGAGAGTACTGGAAAAGGAAGAAAAGAATGTGATTGAAAAACAAATATCAAAAATGAAGGATGAAAACGAAAAACTCTGTAGTTAACTTTGTTAAGTGCGTATTTCAGAAACAGAACAAAAACCGAGAAGTCGAGAACGTGTCCTTCCATCACGACTGTAAAGTTATTACGGCGGCCGCATATCATCAAGGTGTGCTGGAACTTTCTAAATTATGCGCACTGCAGATAGTTCTAATTGAAGCCGAGACGAATTGCCTCCTGTTCTCGACTCGATCTGCGTAATTAGAAAAACTTAGCCAGCGGATACGTGGCAAGATAAGCGATATAAATGTTTAAACGTGATGAAGGAGTCACATTATGCTAGGTAATTACAACTCATCTTCACAGAAATGGGTGATCAATAATTAACGCGTCTCGGGTCACGTGTCGGGGAGCGTAATTTAAAATTGGTTATTAATTCCATTATATTAGGAGGGGGAAAAAAATCCTTTTCTCTCAAGATGGGGTTCCTCGGGGAGACTTGAAGCAGGCGTCCGCGTCTCTTTAATTCGGTTCCTTGGCTGTCTTTTCTGTTTCCTCCTGCAGTCCTTTCACGCGCCCTGGCGCTCCCGCGCTCGCTCCCCGCAGCTCCTGTCAGTAATAATATGATACATGTTTCGGAATTAAATCAAGTATTAAATGAAGTAATTTGGGTCTCTTTGCTCTGTTTGAGTCGCTGAATGGGCCTGGATTGATTATCATGCAAATTGCAGTCGGTGTGTGAATGGTTGCTTTCCTCGCCCTCAGCTAGCCGTCGCTTTTTTTCCCCCCCATTGCTTTTTTTTTTTTTCCTCCTCCCTTCAGCGCTCTGGAGTCTTACAAATCAGGCATGCCACCAGCCCTTGGGTTTATTAAACCTCTAAAAACGTTTAATTTTCCACGAGCTGTTCATGCTTTTGCCTCCATTACGTCAGCCGAGGGGGGAAAAAGAAATAGGGGTCCATTTGCTGTTCTGCTGACCGCCAAGGAGTAAAAAAATAAATAAATAAATAAATAAATAAATATGACTGGCATTCCGTCAAAGTAGGGATGATGAAAAAGTCTAAAAGAGGGTAAGAGAAATAATTCTGCCTTGGAGAGAATGTAAATCAGGATTAGACCTAAAACATATTTGCATGAATACGGTAGGTTGCTGCACGTCCATCCTGCCAGAACATGTAGCACTTATTCCCTACACTTACATTCTTACTATTATACAACACTCGGTGAAAAAAATGAACCGGATTTTCCTTCTTACACCCCATCAATTCATCTTACGGCTTCTTCCTAATTAAAGGTCGACGTGTCCCTTTATCAGTTTGTAGTTAAACGTAATGGTGTGCAACTTTCACGAGACAAGATATAGCAGTCACTTTCTAAACAGCATTATCTTTTATAAGCCGTTAATAAAAAAATAAATAAACGCAGCTTGTCAACTTGTTACTAAGAAATCACAACAGTGTAAAACTTACAGCTTTAGCAGCTTCAACACCGGAGACTCTTTTCATAGATGTTAAACAAGAAAGGACATTAACAGTGATTAATACAAGTCTTATTTGCCGCTACACTACTGTAAAGGCTGCTGTTACCGGAAATGAATCAACACCAGTGAGGATCCCGAATTTAACAGCGCTGTGGTTTAAACAGGATTATACAATTAAAGAAATCCTGTGAGCTGTTAGGAATTAAACATAAGAAGGATTGTTTCTAATAAGCTTAATGCATAACAGCAGGTCGACTCAGTCTTTCATACTGTAAAGGTGTATGCAAAAGTTTGTGCACCCCTGGTAAAACTTACATATATAATTGATTATATATTATTATTTACTGTAACGTTGTTTTTATTGTTGTATTATCTGACGTTCATGAATTATAAAGCATCTGTTATAAAACATTGGCAGTTTTCTCTTATAGTTTGCTACAAATTTTGTGTTTTTACTTCTATTCATTAAAAAAAAACAGACAGGGGGGGGGCTGAACGAGGGGATGCCCAAACATTTTGGGTATTTTCAGTGTAGCAAAATGTCCAGTGTAGCAAAATTTCATGTCTCGCGTACTTATGTAACACGCAGCCAAAGCTGCTCGTTTTTATTACAGATTTGTGCTAATAATATAAAATCCTAGAGTGATGCAATTATGGTGATATAAACATTCCCTACGAGCACACCAGCCTTTCTCCTGCATGGCCTTTGCCAAGCTGCCGCATGACTCATCGAGGCCTCGGTTCGGCAAATGAGCAGGAGTCACACGACGCCACGTTCTCTAGATCCTTGTTTGGGTTTCGACCTTCAGCAGTAATGAGGGCCCAGTGGAATCCACGCTCAGCAGCGGCATTTTCATCTGACCGAGGGACCGAACGTGGCCATCCATCACTAAAAAAATCAATTTTATTGCAATTAAAGCTAAGCTTTCTCAACGATATCTCAGAGACGCATTGTTTGGATTCTGAGGTTGTTGTTTTTTTTTCCGACATGCATGGTCGAACTACAGTATACGTTTTTGCTAATGCTGACCTCTTTATATAAGAACTGCTGTTTTAGGAACAGAACTGAACTGAGGTGGTCTATAGGCCTTAATTCATTTTAGCCCCCAAAAAGAAATAGATACACTCATGCAGTCGTCCAATCAGCCAATCATGTGGCTGAAGCACGATACATAAAATCATATGATCAAGAGCTCCAGTTAATCAGAAATGGGGGGGGGGGGAAGCTGATCTTTGTGTGTCTTTAATCGTGGCATGGGTCTTGGTGCCGGATGGGCTGGTTTGAGTATTTCAGGAATTGACAGTCTTGAGAGTTTAAACAGAATGGTGCAAAAAAGCATAAAGTGAGCGACAGGTCTGTACAATTAAATGCCTTGTTGATGAGAGAGATAAGAGGAGAATGATTAGACTTATTGGAAGGGTGTAGTAACTTACAGTATATAATCACTCTTTACAACCGTGGTGAGCAGAAAAGCATTTCAGCATGCAGATCCCATCAAACCTTTAGGTGGATGAGCCACAACAGCAGAAGAACATCAGGTTCCACTCCTTTCAGACAGGAACAGGAACCTGAGGCCATCATGGGCACATGATTGTCCAGACTGGACAGTCGAAGATAGTTGAAGATCACCTGGACTCAAACCAGTCCATCTGCCACCAGCAATGGCAGAAATATATATATATATATTTCTAATTCTGATGTTGGTCCTGAACATTATCAAAAAGGTGATGATCTGTACTGCTGCTGGTGCGTGATTGTGCCTTGTTCCTAATAAAATGGATAGCGAGTGCATGATGTCTTATACATACATTGTATGGTTTATAGATTCTATTCAAAGTTCATAATACACTTCACCTCCATAGAAAGTATTTACTTTGTTTTAAATGAAAATCAAATGAATAGAATGTACATTGGACTAAAATAAAAAATGGAAAATGAAAGTTCCTATCATGTGTCTTGCAGCTGTAGGCTCATGGAACAGCGCTGTTTAATTCCCAGAGTGCTTCTCTGAAACATGGGTTTTATTCCTTTGTCGTCTTTTACAGTATGAGGGAATTTTTGAAATTGTGCCTCGTGCCTACGACTGCATTACAGCCATTAAATATCCAGCATTAACGCACTCCGTCTCGTATGATGTTGCTTAATTATATGTTCCTGACTACAAATTGTACAGCAGATAACACGCTAAGGGAAATGATACATGTTTAGAATATCATGGAAACTCAGAGTATCCTCCTCTTAGCATGTTAGGCATATTTTTTTTCTTTTTGTGAGTGTTTCATAAAAAAGGTAGAAAAGGAAAGAAGGTAAATCGAAAAAACTAAGAAAAGGAAGAAAACATAATTAGGGACAGAGTACAAAAAAATGAGGAAAGAAAATGTAGAAAACAGAAATAAAAAAAAAACTTTAATTGTAAAGGAAAAATAAAAGGACAAAAGAATAATATTTAAAGAAAGGAAAGAATTCATATGTACAGATAAGATGAAAAGGAAAAGACAGTGAAGAAAGAAAAATCCAGAAAAAGGGAAAATTGCAAAACAAATAAAACAAGTAAAAGCAAGTGGAAATGTAAGCAAAGGACATGAATAGAATAAACAGATGAAATAAATGGAAATACGAGGGCCGTTCAAGTCAAAACGGGACTTAAGATTGTGCAGACTAACAGAACTCGGTTCTGAGAGTAAAAACCCTCTTCATTTCTCTATATAATCCCCTGCTAATGCACTTATCCCAGTGTTTCACTAGTGCATGGACCCCATCAAGGTAGAAAGTTTTCTCAGTACGCCGGAGCCGTGATCAGTCTGCCTGCTTTTCGTCTAAAACACCAGCCTCCCAGGAACCGGTCCAAACGGGTGGAAATGTCTCGGAGTGAGGTCACAACGATACGGGGGACGTCTCAATAACTTCCAGCTGAGTTCCTGTAATGTGCAAGTGGTGTTGGTGAATGATTGTGTGTGCAGTTCACACAGACAGATGCATCTTTTCAGTAAGTTGGCGACAAGTTGTCCGTCGATTTTCAAGGATCAGGTGTTCCACTCATTGAATGTTCAAGGACCGACTGCAGAGAGCTCGGAGTCACCTCGTCTGGGATCAGGATCGGCATTCACATACAGTACATATAGCCTTCTTGAAAAAACCCTTGCACTGTTCAGATGCTTTACTGCGACTAAGAGTCTCATCACCGTACTGGGCGTGAAGACTTCAGTAAATGTCAATTAGCTTTACTCCTTCATTCACTAGAAATTTCATCAGAAGTCCGAGTTTGTATTGAACGCCCATCATTAACAAGATAAAGAAAGACAGTGATGAGTCTCATATTTTTTATTTATTTATTTCAGTTTTGATTTTCATTCAGTTTGACTTATTTCCCTGGTGTGTATTTTAACCTAATAGAACTGATGGTTCTGCATGAGGAACCTTCAGAAGCTGGCTAGTTTTTTATTGTTTAAGTGTCAGGTGAAAGGCAATGTCTAATTGGTGTAGAGTGTAAAGGGCACGTCTATGCTGACTGATCGCTTCCTGTTAAGGCTATGACTAGTGCTGTAATGACTGCCATCATTAGTTTTCATTACAGATAAGTCTGTTTGAAAGCTCAGTGTCTGAAGCTGCACCAGCCAGTAAAACCTCACAAACCCTGATGTGGAGACGGATGACACGTTTTACTGGGAAATGAGGGAAATGGAAGACGATAAACAGGAAAAAAAAATATATATCGAATACATCAGAACTCTGTATTTATGGCCCATAGACAAAAATACCTGAATACAATAAATTAGACATTACTACAAAGATCTAAAATCTAAAAATATTTTAGTAATAATTTTATTTTTAAGTAGATGTGCCCGTGACTTCAGCCATTTCCATTTAAATTTCAAAGTAACACATATTCTATTCCTGTGGTTGAGATTGAGATGAAACAAAGTCTATGTTACCTCAAGCTCGGCCAAATACAACCCCATTAAAATTTGTTCAGTAGTTTTTACATGATGCATGCACAAACAAAAATGACAGACAGACAAAAATGACAAAAAACATGTTTATGTGTTCTATTATTTATCTTACGTCCCCCTAAATTATTAATTAATTCATTCATCTTCTATACCGCTTCATCCTCTATTCAGGGTCGCGGGGGCCTGGAGCCTATCCCAGGAAGCTTAGGG
>JAQMYI010000008.1:25573619-25588653 GCA_030014275.1 Clariallabes melas
TATAGTAAACAGTACACACGTGCACGGATGTTGATTATACCAGTAAGAGACGAGCACTAAGACCCAGCAGGGGAGACTATTACCCACAATTCCGCAGCACAAGAGAGAGAAAAACCGATCAGTTGTGATCACGTGACACTCTGCGTCAAAACAAGAAGCGCACGCGTGATACATGATACTCGGTACTCGTAAACCAAGACAATGCTCATTTTCCAAAACAAAATTTATTAAAAATCTTTGCTCGTCTTGCGGGACACTCGTAAACCGCATTAATCGCAATCCGAGGTTTCACTGTACGTGTTTTCCCCTTAGTATTCTCTCTACAGTCCTAAAAAAATTACACAGAATTATATTTTATATGGAAATTTTGCTGAAATATATGTTAATATTTATGTCACAAAATTAGTAAATTATATTGTTCTTAATAGTTTAGCGTTAAAACGCATAAAAAATGTGGAGCCATAAAAAATGCAGAGGATATTTGCACTTTCTGCGAAATTGCCAGGAACAATTTTTAGTTAAGTTCTAAGTAAAACCGCGACTTTCCCGTGTGGGGTCGACTGTACTTCTGTCTTAGGAAAGGAAAAAGAAAAAAAACAAAACAGTAATAATGTGTCATCACACCACTCTGTGATTGATTCGTTTTGTATAACAGCATGACACACACAGTGTTTTCTCCTTCACTTATTGCAACCTGCACCGTAATAATGTAAATACTGAACCACACGCTTCCTAGTCAGGATTTGATTTCATTAATAAACCTTTGCCGATTGTTTGTATCAACTTCCAAAGTAAAGACGATCTGAAACTGAACTTTTAATCTGTTTTTTCTCGCCCGTTGTAACATTATTGATAGAAGCCGCACGTTCGTGCTGCGCTCTCCGTTATAACATGATGGCGTTTAGTGACGGGACTTCGTGGGGCAGCTCAGCAGTAATCATTCGAAAGATGATTACAGATCAAGTGAACCACATTGGAGTCGTTTCGTTCTGTGGATGCATTTTATGTCTGGAACTTTTCACGTCCTGTGCTTTGTTTTTTTAAAAGGTTTGTTGTTTTTAAAGGTGTGTTGGTGGCGTTCAGCAGGTTCGTTTAGTGCTTATTGTTTCAGATTTCAGTTTTCATAGCGTCTGCTGAGTATAAACGACTTTCCGAGTGCTGGATGATTGCGTGTAGGGAGAGTGCGTAGCACCTTCGGTTCTTATTCCAGGTTGAAAATAAGCTTTCAGACAGAGGACATGAGGAGTCCCTGAATCACACCAGGCTTGCAGTCACGTTCTTCATCAGCTTTCTTTTTTTTAAAGAGCTTCTATCTTTGAAAATGATAGTTCGCTCCCTGTCCTTCACAGCATAACCCCTTCCATCAAATGATTTGGACTCCATCTTGACTATGATTTTTTTTCCCCCTCAGCTTGTAGTTTTAAGGTCATCAGACTCAGATTTGAAGGCAGAGATTGTACTGTATATAAGATGTGATTCCCATGATGGTAAATGATAGTAGTAATAATATTTCACATTTTTTATTTCGCGGTAATTTCAACCCAGATCTTTAGATGTGCACGCGTGAGGATTTAGACGTTAAAATTAATGATCAGTCTTTGTTATATTCCACAACGTTAGGTGATACCTCTGGATTTTGAAACCCAGCGAATCCAGAAGTCTGCCTTTGACTGAAGTAAAGGGGAATTGTGATTTTTGCTTTCTTTCCTGTGCCATAATTGTGAAAATTACCCTCAGGGTTGCGTAAGCTGGCTCGTGATAAGAAAGGTATTATCTAGCTCTCAGAGAGAAAACTGTGGGCAGTTTGATGAATGGCTTCATAATAATGGAATAAGCGCTAAAGTGGTAATGGTTTCTTGCTTATTGAGCTCTTTACAGTGTGTGTGTGTGTGTGGTTTTTTTGCAGATGTTGGTGAAGATCTCCTCAGCATGTGTGAAAGAAATGTGCATTTGAATCAGCATTATATCGCACCATCAGGTAAAGCATATTAACACATGTAAGATGAGTAGATAAGTGGGCAGGTATATGGGTGAGTGGATAAATAGATAAGTGTGTCGATGAGCAACTGTGTATGTAGGTAGATGCCCAAGTGGGAGGATAGATGGGTTAGATGGAAAGATTGATAAGTGAGGAGATAAGTAAGTGGGTAAATAGGTAGGTAGGTGGGTAGTTGTGTACTGTAGGTAGTTAGATAGGTAGGTCGGTGGGTAGATGGGCAGCTGAGTGTGTAGATGGGTAGATAGATGTTTAAGTGGGAGGATAGCTGAGGTAGATGGAAAGATGGGTAATTTGGTAAACACACCATCATCAAATTAAATGAAACAAAATATAACTGGGTGATAATCCAACTTCTTCTTCCATCAGATTTGACTTTGTTTAAAGCTTCATTGTGGCTGAGGTTTAACGATGCGTTGTTTGAGCGCTGTCTCTGTCTCTGTCCACCTCTGTCCAATCAGAGCGAGCCTCAAGGTTCAGACACAACTGCAGTTGGGTAATCGAATCTGAACTGGATTTCCTGCTAATAGATTTAATGTCAAGCACTCAGCAGGACAAACATCTCTCATGGGACTAATAAGATTATTCGCACAATTTTTTTTATATTAACGAACGTACCAGTAAATAAATAAACAAAGGCACATAATGCAGCAAAAAAAAAAATGACCGTAAACATCGGGTCGCATCTTTACAGCGCTCCGTCTCTGTTTGTTTTCCTCAGACGAATCTGGTGTGAAAGTGAGACAGCTGGACTGGACCGCAGACGATTTCCTCACAGGTTACACCCTCTGACTAAATATTGTAGTTGTTTTTTTAATCAGCTATTTTTATTATCCAGAATGACATCTTTTAGTTCTCATTTACGCTACAAAGAACACGAAGTGCATTTGTGTTTGTGTGTTTGTGTTTTGATAAATACTTCATTTATACTTAGTAATAGTAATATCTGATGCGCTTTATCGGGTATCTAAGGTGTAAACTGCATTACTGCACTGCTATAAATGTAAAGAGATGGAGGTTAAAGTCATTTATTGGCTCATTGGTTTATTGATGCAGATTCAGAATTTGGCTGGAGTGAGGACGAGATATCAGACCTGCATGATAACGCCACGGTTATCATCGCAGCAGATGGTGAGCGATCATGAACCCGTGTACTTGTTAATAGATCTATTTTTTGCAAACACTGATCTAGATTTTAACCGATAAGATCGTCTGATGCGCCTGCTATAATGCGCCTGCCTCAGGGGTATCCCTGACTACAGATCCAAACCATTCTTAAAAAGCTATATAATATACTGTATATATGGACTATTAGCAGATTAAAATTTTGTCTCATTACTCCACAACTTGTTTCACTTTATTATTTAGTATTAAGTCTGTCTGAGTGTGCTTAAATGTGTGCTTTTTTAAATTATATTTTATTTAAGTCTGCTATGATGACGAGCTCACCGACGCCCTGTTTCGGACTCTGTATCGCATTTCCAGTAACCTGCGTCACTCCAGCACCGCCTACATCAGCATAGAGAAAAGGTAATAAGAAATGGTTAAGCAGTCGCGGTTAGTAATAATCTGTTAATAATAAATGTTGTTTGTTAAACAGTTGTATAAAAGTGATATCACACTCGAGGTCATTCTGTTGTGCTGGTTATCAGCACGGCTGTGTTGTCTTCAGTATCTGGTGCCTGTAACGGCATCACTGCTGTGCTGATATTCAGTACATCAGCATTTCCTCTTGTGTGATATTGCTTAGGGTGTGCAGCAGAAATCCATCAACAATTTATTTAAGAATATCACGTTATACTTTTTGTCTGTTAATAGTTGCATCTCATTTTATGAAATGTCTGAGAAACAAGTTTCATGTTACAGTCGTTGCCTCACTCAACTTTTTGGTCGAGCACATTTTGAGTTACGATATCATGTTTTAAAAACAGGTTGCACGTAGGCTGTTTGAGCCATCTCTACCACTCGGTTGAGCTATGCTTAAAAAATATTTAAATATCAAGCCTTTTCAGTTACTTTCCTAGCACATCGCAAGAAATAAAGTGAATCTGGTGGACAAAAACATTTCTGCTTTGAAATATATTAATACTTTTACCATCAAGGCGACATCTCAACCATTTGGAAGAGACATATATTGGGATTTGTTAAACAAAACTAAATAAACATTGTAGTTATCCCGAGGAAATAACAAAAATGCAAATTAAAACAGATGTTAAAAGGTTAACAAAATGGCAAATTGGCAAATTGTAAATTGTGTTTGTAAAAAGTAAAAAGTGCTGATTCTCTTGCGTCTTTGCATAAATGTTAAATAAACACTGAACATCTGCGATATCTCGTATTCATTGGTGGAAAATTTAAAAAAGAAAGATACGTTTGAAACAGCATTGAAACCTGGTGTGCGATTTCCACGACGGACATCTGCGTCATGTGACCTCGAGTCCCGGAGGTGTGAATCGGTGTGACTGGGACACTCTGTCCTGACCTGTGTAATGAGACAATGATGACGGTGTGCCCTCCCGCTGGTTCCTGTCTGTGATGTTCCCTCAGGCTGAACTTCACACTGCGCCACATGGACGTGTCCTGCGAGGCGTACGATCATTTTCGCCGCTGCCTGGAGCAACTAGCCGAGCCAAGAGAGAAGGAAACGAGCTTCACGGTGTCGCCGGTGTCCTGCTCCTTCCCTCAGTTCTTCCAGTACGAACGAGTGAAGCAACTGGTGCGTTCCGTTCACTTTTCCCTGGGCCTCATTAAACTGAATGTGTCTGTGCTAGCATGTAGACAAAAATTAACATTACATTTAACCCTAATGTTGAACGTGAAACATGAATTTGTGTTAAAGCACGCCTCTTTACGTGTGTCTGAGGTTGAACATTTGCACTATTAGACTATTTTTGCTCATTTTATAAAGGGGGCCAATAATTGTGGAATTATTGGCACCCATGAAAATTATGGTTAATGCATGAATTAAAATTCTTTCCCACACACATTAGAACACTCGTCCCTGTTCCAAAAAAATCTAATAACTGCTTTTGTAGCATTTTCAAAATTATTGGCACCCTATGGACTATACTTTTAAATTAATTGTAATTTCTCTCCCCCACTCTCTCTCGCTCTCTCGCTCTCTCGCACTCCATGCCCTGTTTCTCTGCAGTATAAATAGAAAAGTACAGGGAAAGCAGAGCTCAAAGATTATAGCTTCGGAGAATACAAATGTACAGAACTGCAGTTTAAATGATTCTCATGATTACTTTTAAAAGTACGATTCTCTCTCTCTCTCTCTCTCTCTCTCTCTCTCTCTCTGTTCTAAACGTAAATAGAAGACCTGATGAAGACGACCTTACTGTGAAATAACAGTGACAAACATGTCTAGAAAAAAAGAACATTACGACTTATTAATAACCAATAAGTCTTTAGGAAAAAGAACCAGTAAAAAAAACTTCTAATAATTTTCCATTTATGTAAGAAATAATGTTTTTTTCATCTATAATTTTTAGGTCTATATTTTCCCAGCAGCATGATTTTATAATTCAGGAAATTCAATAAAACATTTTTTTATTAATATAAGGAATATAATTTTATGAAACTTTTATTAACAATAAACATTATTATTATTACTATTAATATTATTATTATTATACTGTATAGCATGATGTATAAGATTCCTTGCAGAATCACAGTGCAGTGTTTTCATCACATCACCTCCTTACTTTACCAATCTAACCTGATGTGTACTTTGCACATTATATATTGTTTAATTTGTTTTTATCACTTTACAGGAGCTGTGGAAAGTGTCTGTCTGTCGTGACCACACAACATCCAGCTCAACATCCTCAAGTTCTGGTGAAAGCAATGCAACATTAAAGACTAATCCAGAATCTGGACTCAAGACTTGATGCTCAGCTTTACTTTATGCAGTTTGACGTGTGCAAATATCAAATACCGTGAATGTGAATCCTATTTTAAGTAATGAGTTGAAAGGTTTTATTATTTAAGGTGTATGTGGTGGTGCTGATGAAGTGAGAATTGACTTTTAGTTTGTTTTTAGCTCCAGGTTTGTATGTGGTTTGTATCCAGATTGTTGGGGTTGCATGTTATGGATTTCCAATTATTGTTCGTTTTTGTGTGTTTGCTGAGATTATGAATGAGTGCTGCAATACATTTATTTCTATAGCAGATTTTGTTCAAAAATGTGTTTAGCAATAAAATAAAATTTAAATAATAAAAAAAGGTGAAAAAGAAAGAAGTGAAGTTAAAATACAAACATAGACATTCCAAAAAAATATTATTTATTACTTTTTTTAATGGACTTTACCCATCTTTAAACATGCCTAAAAGTAAAACAAAGAAATGTCTGATTATTAAAAGCTGGCGTGGAGTTTAAATTATCAGTCATTGATATAATATTAAGGACAATGTCTTATAAAATGTGCTGCTTTTTATGGTGCACACTAGAGGGCGCGCTAGTTCAACATTAAGTTTAAGTAGGGATTCTTTAGGGAGTCAGATCATTTGACTCACCAGCAATAGTTGATTCCTCATTGTTTCCTGTCAAATGGTTCATATAGTACAATATTTCATGATTAGTAATGCCTAAATATAACTATATTGTTTACCGGTGTATTGGAGACGCACCCACTCTGAAAAATGTTCTTTCTTGTTCGGTAGAAACACTACTCAGTCTGAGCGAGGTTGATAAGTTCCACATGTTAGTACTCTTCAGGGTCAAGGGTCCTCCCCCGTTAAAGTTGTTGAGATGAACCAGTAATAGAAGAAGGAGATTAGTCGTTAATGTGTAATGACCAGAGAGAATAGGGGGGGAGTCCTGACGTGTGGCTTTCCTGGTGGACCTTTGATGAGGTCTTGATCTTCTTGATGATGGATGAGAAATATGACCCGGGTTGTGTCTGTGACCTCCACCTTGGTTGAGAGACGGATTTTGCACATAGATGGCCTCTTTTACGCTTCTCTCGAACCATCTATCCTCTCTGTCCAAGATTTGTACAGTCTCACTCTCAAACGTGTGTGTATGTCCTTTGCCCTTCAGGTGAACGTGCACCGCTGATTCTGGTCCTGAGATGGCAATATTTGTATGTGTAAGCAATGTTGTGTAAGTCTACTCTCAAAGTTCAAAGAACCAACTCCATTGAAAATGCTGTTAGAAAAAGCATATCATTCTTTCTTTCTTTTTTGTTTTTCTTTCTGGACACCAGTTCACATGCTTATACATGAGTTACTTATGTGAGGCGACTCATGTCAGAAACCGTTCATAGTTTGATTGAACATACAGACAAGTATTCTGTTTGTGAAATGTTTTTTTTTTTTTAGACATTTAACATCAAAGAACCTAAATTCAGTGAAATTCAGAAAAACAAGAGAGGACCGAAATCGAAATGACTTACAAGTGTGGATAAAACAAATGTATAGTTATTTTAATGGGTGAATGTCTGCACGTGTGTGGAGTTTTCGTGTTCTCCCCGTGTTTGGTGGGTTTCCTCCCACAGTCCAAAGATTTGCAGGTTAGGGTATTTGCCGTTCCCAGTGTGTGAGCGTGCCCTGTGATGGATTGGCACCCCATCCAGAGTGTACCCTGCCTCGTGCCCTAAAGTCTCCTGGGGTAGGCTCCAGGTAGCCACCACTCCTGGAGTCCTGGAACATGGCCATGCCATCAGGGAAGAAAAACTCCACAGATACCGTGGATTATTCAGTACATTCAGGTCAACAGCTGACTTTTTACTGTTACATAACATTCAAAACCAAAAAAGTTTTAACATTTTCAGACGATTCGGAGCTGAGAATTCAACAATGTTGTGGTACAATCACAAACTATTGAGAGAACAAATTGTATGTATAATCTAAGACAGAAGTAGCTACATGTAGGCCGCCATAGTGGTTGGGATTCTGATGTCGCATAAAAGCAGAGAAAACTTATTTATTAAAAAAAAAAAAAAAAAACTTTATTTTATTTATTATTTAGGTTTTTCACAAAACATATCTAGTGATCGTCGGTTAAGATAGTTTGTGCTTCTTTTTCACTAGACAAGTGTGAGTAAACATGCTAGCTAACTAGCTAAAGACAAAAAAAAAAATCTGTCAGGCGGCAAACAGAGAGAGAGTGAAGCAAGCACGAGCTCTCTCGCTTTTCCACGAATTTATCCTGTTGTGGGCGGGAACCATTATGTATGAATTTCCTATTGGCCAACGCCGCGGGGTAGCTCGCTTTCTGATTGGCTGGCGAGTATCAACTGGTCCATGACGACCCCGCCTCTCGTGCAGAGGACAGTCTCCTAGCGACGTGCGGAAATCCGAGCTCCGCTGTTTATATTTGCACAGCCTCAATTTCTTTATTTTCTTTGTTTCCCCCCTCATCAGCTTCAGCTAAACGTGACAGCATTCCCAGGTGAGATCGTTTGTTTGTTTATTTGTTTGTTAGTTTTCGTCTTCCCTCACCCCTTGTTCCTTTTCGCTACAGCTGTTCTCCATCATTATGATTGTAGCGCTCGCGCTGGACGCACTGTACATAAATGGTGCACGCGCGGCGCGTCGCACCGCGCGCGCTGCTTCTGGTTTCTCGTTGAAGCTAAACGCCTCAGTGTTTTTCGATATTGATTTTATTACTGTTTCATTATTATTGTTGTTGTTTTTGCGTGTAAAAACTAAATAATTCCGATTATACTCGTTTTTCTGAGCAGTTTCAAAAGGTTGTCTCTTAGTCAAACCCGACAGAACTGCTCGTTTTTACATCATTTTATATTTTATTTTTGCAGCTAGTCAGCTAGCATTCTAGAGGTTTATTTTAGAAAAGCTGCGAACTGACAGGATGTAACCGGTCGGAACCGGATCCCGTTCATGTCCTCAGTCTGTTTGAAAGCTTATATAACTCTGATCATTAATCATTAAAGAAGACGAATAGCAAGTCGTTCATTCATTCATGAGTGGACAGGATATTCATGTCTATATGATGGTTATGACCGCTTATTATCACTGAGTTAAAGAGGAAAAGGGAAACGTCGAGAGAGAGAGAGAGAGAGAGAGATGGTCATCATCATGTTTAAAGGTAACATCAGGAGAATGTTGTAATCCTTAATTTTACAGATAACAAAGTAAAAGTGTGTTAAGTTACAGAGAAAAGATGCATTGAAAATGAACAGTGTTTGGTTTGGCCACTGTAGGTATTGGGGGCGGAGCTTCGTGAAAATGGGCGGAGATATTTATATATTCTAAAATATAAAAGTCTATAAATTGGTCAGAACTCGCACCTTTAATGGTATCTTTACATTTCATACATTGGAGGATCTGAAACCAGCCTCAGGAAAAGTTTCTGTACGTCAAGCCAGAGTTTTGTCACAGCATCACGCAAAACCTGACAGACATTTATAAAACTTTGGCAGTACTGTACTTAGGTATTTGCCTGAAGTAAAACCTGCACAATAAATAAAATCTAAATGTTTAGTAGAAGTGAAGTTATGAGCAGTTATGTGCCAGATTATGAACCGCAAGTTTTGACAGCGTACTGAGCATGTGTCAAACTGTGGGCGTGTCTTAAATCCACTGTCTTCAATTTAATGAAACTTTTGCAGATATCTGCCTGAAGTTTAACCTGCACCATAAGTGAAATTAAAATGTTGGGTAAAAGTGATGTTATGAACAGTTATGTGGTGGAATTAATAATCTACTTTTAAGAAAGCTATTAATGTGCTACTTGGTCAATGTAAACAAACACCTGCACCAATAGATATTAATTAGAAAAGCTAAATTGAATATTTATACTGGGATTAGTCCATATTTTCACTTTGGCTGAAATAACAGTGCTGAGTAGAGTCGTTTTAAGACAAGACAAGACTCTATCGTTATCTGATCTACTTTTTTTTATTTCTCATCTGCGATTCACTCTACGATTCCCAAACAGGGAGTGTGTTTGTCTGACGAGGAAAGAAGTACAACTTAGTGTAAACAAGGCATAAGATTTACAACTATATATTTCTTTGTATTAATAAGTTAGACAGAGAGTTCTGCCGTACAGAAAGACAGACAGACATGTACGTGGACTTCAAATCACTGATTACGTTAAAGCTCATCAGATTATTTTTTGCTTTGACCTTTTAGCCCCAAAACAGGGTACAGAACCAATTTTTTTTTTTTTTTTTTTTTTTTTTGAGAAAAGCTGGACTGGAAAGTCAGCTTTAAATGACAGATAAGTTAGATGTTTTAGGGAAGGCTAGTCTGTAAGAGGCCAGGAAGATGAGGGCGAACGAGAGCTACAGTTGGTGGCCATGTAACCGACCTACAGGATTCCAGCCAGTGTTAAACAACAAAGAAGAAAAAGGATCTTTTTGTGAGGTCTCCCTTGACGTGGAGCTTCCATGCTTTTTTTTTGCCTGGTGAGGACATGGTTGGAGCAAGACACAGGAAGAACTTAATAAGGACGTGTGACTAACACCTCCTAAGGACTTCATTGGTGTACTACAAGTTTAGTTGTATTACGTTAATGGAATTCCCACAGCGGGTAGGATGAACTTGATAAATGCTCAGTTTTTCCATTTCGACCTTGTTATCAAGATCTCTCCGATCATGGATGAGACAGAGCTTACAGCATCGCTTCCTCTTGCACCAATAACAAGGATTCCACTCGCATCCACTAAAGGTCATAATTTCTGACCTCCAAACAGAAACTTTGAGAACCAGGGACTGTCTCCTTAGCTCAGAGTCCAGCAAGTATCTTCAAATCAACAGTAAAAGTAAACACAGCAGTGCTTTTTACCTTTAAATCAGTACAATTATTTACTTTAAATCAGTGAATATAAAGACATGTTAAAATTCATGTTAAGGCTGTAACACTGACTGTACGGCTCACCGTTTTTGTCCCGGTTGCTAACAAAGGACAGTCATGGATGCGTCCACTTTGTAGCTTGACTTCATCAAGGGTATAACATAACGTCAAACTTGTTTCAAGTGATCGTTTATTTAGGAGACGGAATTTTAAGTTGGCGGTTTATAATTTCCTTGTTGGAAGTAATTTTACAAATTTTACTCAGACGCACCATATATCTAAGGCGACATTTACATTACAAACTTTGCTTAACTCTGATTTTTTTAAATTAAATTTTTTAAATTACAAGTGTCTTTTATCTAACTCTAACGTGGACACTTCCGTCCTCTGAAATTACACATCCATACGTCACATCCCTTTGTCTTTGCTCCCGCAGGTTAATGGTTAAAAAATAGGCCATGCGTTCATGAGACCACGTGTACATTTCAAACAATGGATTTGATTTTACCAAAACATAAATCGTCTGTATTTTTTGCGGCCCAGAAGAAAACCAGCTGCCTCACTCTGTGTTATGAAATCCCAGCACTGCCAGTGGTGACGGGCACCAGTCGAGCACCGCACGCATGCGCAGAGCCAAAAAGTTCTCAGCATTCTCATTTAGATCACATGACTGCGTAGAGGAAACATATGCGATCTAGGACCATGTATGAAAGTGACTGAGATCCAAAATGAAAAACATTAGATTTGTGTGTTTGTGTGTATGCTTTGTCATGTTGGGTTGAAAAAAAAATAATAAGAAGAAGAATAGAGTCACTTCAGGTTGGTGATGTGAACGTGACTTAATCGCCACTGCTGTGAGCAGGAAGTCAAATTTTAAATAAAAAAAGCCATAAATATTTGCCATGCAAAGCTGTTTTTGGTTAACACAAGATCTGTCGGTTTGAAATGGTCGAGCAGTGAGTGTTTGTTTTCATAGACAGATGTTACGAGGCATGCATATTTTACACATATGGATATTACACACTGTTTGTGTTTGCATTACATCTGCTTCATAGTTTTGCACATGGACGAGAGTCAGCGCGTTCGGTCTGCTTTTTACAACTTCCCAAAACAGCTTCAGAGTCTCTGATTGTTCACAGCTGTGTGTTTACCACATGAGCTCAGAAAGTTCATCGAGAGGTTGTAGGTATAATCCAAAAGGAGAAGTGCTGAGGGCTGTACTTGAAGATATTGCTGAGATCCTGCTTCACTTCCTGTTTTTAGTAACAAGCGAAACATACATGGGGCTGTTTGGAAGGGAAATAAATAATTCCTGAATAATTTTAGATCAAGTCAGTAATTATACTGTTCATTAGATAAGCGGTTGAAGGTTTTTCCTCCTGAGCATTAGACGCACACTAAATCGCAAAGCATGTCAAACAGTTCTGTCTCAGTCTACAGTCTGTCTCAGTTACATATTAACTCAGCTGGGACTTTGAACAGAGTTCATCATTTCGCACAAGGCTTGTACTGTGCATGTGCCGTTAAGGATGCGTCCATCGTTCTGAGCACCAGATCAGAGGTTTAAGGTCAGTGCTGTCTCTTTTTTTAGTTTTTTTATTTTGAGTAGGAATTTATCACATTTTTTAATTTTCAATTTAAGTCAAAGCGAGGGTGAGTTTATGTTTCATACGTCTAATGTTTAGGGTTCTCTCAGGTGTGGTTTCCATGGCAACTAAGAGGTAACGTTAAGTCATATGAGCAGGTATTCTATCTAAGAGTGTTTTTCGTTCCAAAAATGTTTAGATCTCTTTTTGTCTACTATTGCTCATGTTTAGAGTATTTAAAAACAAAATAATGTGATGCTTGAAGTTTTGTTATTTAATCACAATCAGATCGAAGTGTAACTCAGCAATACAAGACGAAGAAGAAACTTTCCCAGAGTGCTGTATGATCCAGGAAGTGTTTTCAAGCTTAAGGAAATCCTGGCGATCTCTGGGTCAGATATTTGAATGTAAAACAAGTTGTTTGTATTTGGGAAGTGAGAGTGCAGTTGTTGCTTTTTTTGTTGATGTTGTATGCTTTTTTTTTTCCCCCTGTGATTGACTTTGTGACTTTGGAGCTTTCTCGTACACAAGCATCTGAAAAAGTCGATTGTTTAAAGAAATGGATCCGTTCAGGCCGGTGTTCAGGTTGGTGCACGCTTACGTGGTGTTGTTCGGAGAAATTGTGAAATCGTTCCCACTCTTATCATCATTAAAATGAGTTCTACAACTGTAGATTAGGCAATACATTGTTTTCAGGAAATATTTTTCTTTTCTATTAATTTCTTTGGTTTAAAAACATTTGCGCCAGAATAATTTTTTTTTAATTTCCAGAACCCTTCTCTGCTCGATCTCTGATTACTCCCATGAACATTGAGAAAAATCCTGAGCTCCTCTGTGAGAGGAAGGAGCACATCCTCCACGGCCCCGGTGCGTGCACACTATAAAAGCTCCACTCCACCGTAAAACACAGTGCTCACAATAATAACGCTTCCTAATCTTCGTTTAACAGGAATGTTTGTTCGGTTATGCAGATGTTTTAAAGTCACGCTGTCTCTTTGCTCCATATCCGACAAGCCTGCAAGCGGAGGTTGTGTAATACAGCAGTGATTAGCATCTTAATGGTCCTGGGTAATGGCTACGCCGGGGTTGAAGGGGGGGGGACGGCGTTTTGAGAATGCTCGAGTAGTTGCTGTTGCCTTTGACTACTCACGTGGAGCGCCGTCTCCGGCTGTGCCAGCTTCCTCAGTGCGCCGTTTAGAAAATGAGCTATTAGTAATCACGAAGGCCTGAGTTGTGGGTTTTTTTTAAATTGCAATGCGGCATGAAGCGGTGGTTCCCTGATGCACTGCAGAATAATGAGCCAGACTGGACATGGAGCGTCGATGCGTGCACCCTAACTCGGCTGCGTGCAATCAGAAACCGACAGCCGGATTTACACTTAAACTTACGGTACATCAAAAGTCTGTAGTACTGCAGTCAAGTGTTCATGTCCTTGAACATTAGGCTTGTTTTGTCACTTGTGGGCGTGGCCTGTCCAGCATTTTTATGTTCACTTCCAGTTCTTTCCAAGGCTCTTGCTCTCTGCATATTTCATACGACAAGCTCAGACAAATTTTTTATATGTCAAACAGTAAACATGAACCAAATGCGGCTTATGATTGTTTCGAGGCGATATTCAAGCCGGTTTTTCATCGTATCAAATTTTAAATATCGCGCATCATGTGTAGACAGGTACAGTAAATGATGCTCAGATGCTTTGCTAAACCGCTGAACTCATGTGTCCCTGAAGCATTTCTGTAGTGAATTACAACATGCTATAAATAACTGCAGACACGCCCCTAATCCTCACTGATTTTCATGTTTTTCTAGTCGCACCATGACTGCGTGGATCGCTGCGGTCCCTCAGGTCTGCCGCTCACAGACCAGTTCGGCCACTCGATCCGTCCGCCAAGCCACGGTTTGAAACCAGGTGTCTAGAAATTTCCTGCACGGGCCACCCGGCGCTGTTATGTAACGGTTTCTGCCCCAGCGTGGAGCTGAAGGAGGACAGTGACAGGTGCAGGATTCAAAACGCCTGTCCGTATTTCTATTCACAGAAATCCTAGCACCAAAATGAGTGAGCCAGAAGTTCTTCACTCAAAAGGCTAGCTCTTAGAGCGTAATGTATTTGCTGTAATTCATGTTATATAAAGAAGCAGAAAATGAATCAATCATGCCCCATTAAGTCTTCACAAAAAGCCATGCAAAGTGCTTAAAGTGCCGGTCTTAAAGGCACTCTTTATCCTGAGCACAAAAAACACCGAGCCGGGTCTGAGCATATGGTAGACGAGGCAGGAATCAGGAATTCCCTCATCTTGAGGCCAGTGCTGAGCCAGTCCCGTTTAAGCCAGACGGCTCTGGGTGGGTGCGCGCTCACGTCGCGAGATTTAACAGCAACCAAAGAGCTTCAGCATTAGTCAGAGAAGTGAAGCCTCAGCAACAACCTGCTGCTTTCCAATAATAGATCTGCATTCAGGGAAAAAAAAAAAAAAAAAACAAGGCTAAAAGAAGCTCACAGATGACTGGTGCAAATTCAATATGCACAACATTCAGTACAGTGCTATAGTTCATTTATTTGTATTAAATGAAATGAAATGATATAGGTTTTAGGGCTGCAACTAACGATTATTTTTGATAATCGATTAGTTGGGCGATTATTTTTTCGATTAATCGGATAAAAGCTAAACGCTTCTTTAATTTGATGTT
>JAQMYI010000008.1:25625273-25641687 GCA_030014275.1 Clariallabes melas
TTGGTTTACGAGTGTTTTGGAATACGAGCCGCTTCCGGAACGAATTATGCTCGTAATCCGAGGTTCCACTGTAATAATTATGACAGATGACGGTGTTACACGCTGCTTAGTAACAATGTAGTGTTTAAATGCTGCACTTGGTTTTAAGTGAGAAAACTAATGTTGTTATAAGCAACAAGCTACATTTAATTACTTTTTTTAAGAGTTAAGAGGTTTTAGGGTTTAAAATTGTAACAAAATCAGGGGGAAATTTAACAACAAATTGGGATATTTATAAAATGATGATACTTTTAGAATCACAACTTTAATAGAAACAGCACCGAGGTGTCGTGATCATATCATATCGGGAGGTGACCGCTGACCCCGCCCATCACTGTTACTATAGAAACGAGCGCACCGATATAAACCCCGGGTGAAATCTTTACCGCCTTCATAACTTTATTTCTGTTCATATTTTTGGAAAATGACATCACATTTGTGTCTTCATGAAAAGATGTACATCGGAGACGTCGTCGTTTCCTGACCGGTGACGTCACGGCCATAATCCAAAGCCTTCAGATCTCACGTGACCACACGGACGCTGAACTCGTACACACCATCAAACACTCTGCACAAACAGCTCTGCCTCAGGAGACACAGCCGGTACGGATCGGGCAGCTATGGGAGAGGCGTTAAGGCACTGGAGCAGAAGAGAAGAGTGTGTGTGTGTGAGAGAGAGAGATGATGTCCCAGAGGCCCCAAACAGGAAAACAGCCACAGAGATGAAACACAGCTGTTAATAAGCCGAGGGAACGCTGACGGAAACCCAGGAAGGTCAAACAGCTGTGAGATAAAGATGAGCCGAGGGGAGACGAGACAGTCTCGAGGAACGGCTCTTAAAATAAAGAAGATGAACCCCATCATTATAAGCACAGCTGGGGACACATCTGGGGGGGTCGGTCATTTATAAAAGCTGTATGAGCCGTGTGTGTGTGTGTGTGTGTGTGTGTGTGTGTGTGTGTGTGTGTGTGTGTAGCACATGACTGTGTGTGGTGGTGACGGCTCACCTCTTGTGCTGCTTTTGTTCAGGATCAGAGAGAAGGAACGTGACGAGTCACGGCAAACACGTGAAGAGGCGACACAATTACACTGGGGACGATTATACGGAACGAACCGAATCGGTTTTTAATTCTCATTTTAGGATTAAAGCCCACGGTGGGACCCGCGGTGTCGAGTGTTCCGGTGAGGAAGTGATCCGACCCGTGATCCGAACTGCGCCGATAGAGCTGTAGCGCTGAAGAAACGCCATGTGAGCATCATGAAAGGAAAAGAAGAGTAAATAATCACTGTATGAGACACTACACACTCACACACTGTTGTTATTTAGATAATTATCTAATCTCTGCGCTTTGGAGGTGATCGTGATTTCTACACACAATTATTTTGCACGCGGATCACATGCACATATCGTTACCTTTAGATATCACACACATCGAATAAGTGCTGCAGTGGAACCACTGTGATATTAAATGCAGTGACGCAGCATAAACACATCTGCTCACACACACACACACACACACACACACACACACACACACACACACACACACACAAAGCAACTGCAAGGTGTGAAGTTTGTCCTTGTCCTCATGACTCATCCCACCCAGCTGTCACATTTTAAAATACGTGTGTGTGTGTGTGTGTGTGTGTGGCCTGATGTAGTGTACAGATGTTTGTGAATATCGTCTGTGGTGTAAATGTTCATAACGTATTTCGCCCGGTGTAGGATCTCTTTATCTTACGGTATCTAATACAGACTTCACGTGGTTCTGTCTAGCCTACGATGCTGTTATTGATACGTTACGTTATTGATCCGCAGCGCTCCTAAAGATCACAAAACTCTGGATTTCCGGTAGTTACCAGAATAACAAAGTCCACAAAAGGGGGCGGAGCGTTTTCATATTTAGCTCCTAAGCTTTGGAACAGCATTCCTGATAAACTTCGCGGCTCAGACACAGACCAGAGTTTAGAAGCAGCCACAAGACCTGGCCTACACATAATTCATCCCATAACCTCGTACTCTAGTACGTCTAAATGCACATCATCACCTGGTGCTGCTAATATAATGAACGGCAGCTACGCTAATTCTTTCCCACCTGTTCTTTCTTTCTCTAACCAACCAAGCCTGCGAGGATCCCGAGGCATGAAGAGAATCATCATCTCCAGCTGGATTTTACTTCCTGATGGTCTGGAGCTACACACGCTGCTCCCGAACTCCCAGAGATCCAGACCCCCCATCTACACCCGTCTGGTGCTGAACTGGACTCCATATTAACTGTAAACACATCTCCTGTTATACTGAACTTCCAGCCTCCGAACACACAGTATGATTGCAGATCAAATCCCTGCTATCCGTTATCACCCAGATGAGAATGGGTTCCCTGTGGAGTCTGGTTCCTCTCAAGGTTCCTTGCCATCTCAGGGAGTTTTTTCCCCTCAGCAACGTCACCCTCGGTGTGAAAATCTCACAGTGCAGCTGTAACCAGGTTCTAGAGTTATGGGACGCAATTAAACCTTCAAGCTTTCCACAGAACATCGAGACAAAGGATGGTTTCTGGGAAATACCAGCTATTCATCAGGAACAGGAAATACATCAAGGCCACATTCTGTTCTTTCAGCAGTTCGCTGCGGGACAGACGGTCGTCTAGACGTGAGGAAAAAAGGCTGACTGGTGGGGCTGATGTTCTTCTGGACGATTCTTAGCTCCACACGCCTGAATTTCACTTCAAACAAGATGGCAGCAAGAAAATCGGGGGTCAGATTGTGAGACACGAGTCGTGCGGAGTGAAATCGGTCAAGTGACGATATTTCAGGGAGTCGGTCATGACCTTTACATAACGTTCTGTTAGTCGGAATAAATGATTCAAGCAAATTCGAACAAACGCGTAACAGACGGAGAAGCCGCCAACAATATGGTGGCGTCTTTGGATAACACCGTAACCGCAGGAGATAGATCGCATCTCATTTGTAGAAATACTGTAGTATATGTAGGGATAGCTGTACAGTGGAACCTCGGATTACGAGCATAATTCGTTCCGGAAGTGGCTCGTATTCCAAAACACTCGTAAACCAAATGTAATTTTCCTATAGGAAATAATGGGAAACTCAAATTATTCGTTCTACAGCCCTTTCATTCATTACCTACAAATCCGCAGCGCAAGAGAGAGAAAAACCGTTGGCTCAGTTGTGATGTGACGCTCGGTGTCAAAACAAAGTCAAAATCTATAAAAAATCTTATATCTTATATCTATCTGAGCACAAAATCAGAAAAACCAGCCAGGGATATTTTTTTATTTTGGTTTCAGAAATCAAGTTTCTCTCATTCTTTGATTACTTTTTTTACTGATACTAAAACAGAGTGAATTTAATCATACGGGATGTAAAATAAAATTCGACTGTCAACAATCTGTGTGCACATTTTTGTTAACAGCTAAAAGTTATACATTACTAAAGTGAAAAGTAATGCGTTACACTATTAGCTACCAACAAAAGTGATTTATTACGTTAACACGTGTTTGTTCTACGGTCGTATTTTGAACGCCAGGTCAAAGTAGCTCCGATTTCATCACACTCTCCACATGGCCCTGAATTCTGTGCAACAATCAAAGGCACGACATCAAAGCCACCAGACACAAAAGAACGGCGTGCGTTATGTAGCGTGGCGAATGCTAACGCCGCTAGCTGCTTTTTGACCCTGAGGAAAAGCGTTGAACTTTCTGCAGAATCCTAACACTAATACCCGTTAAAAACCTGTCGTAAATCTGTCGTGCTCTGAATACACATACAGTAAGTAACCACCTTAAACATAATAATATCAAGACTGATCAGCGTCTTCTTGTGCAACCGAGTGTCGCGGTCTCTCCGGCTCTCCCTGCCAAATACTGCCGCAAGCTTTGTTGCACAAGACTCTTTGTTTGTGACCATTTTCTCATCAGATAACATTCCAGCCGTATTGGTTCATGGGAAAAGGAAAGATCAGGTTTATTGTTGTTATTATTTTCTTTGTAATAGAGCAACAAAGTTGAGCAGAAAAGCGTGCGGGTACGAGAGAATAACGCGGAACAGGACGGCGTGATGAAGTGGAGTCCGAGTAAAATACTACCCTGAGAGTCAGACGGACTCGAGGAAAGACTTCAGCCTGTAATCTCCTGTGACTGAGGATCCGAGCGCTTGCGCCGAGGCGATAAACACGACCATGACCCCTGTACCGTCAGCGCACGTTACACCGCCAGGCGAGTTACTGAACAACCAGAGAACGTTAAAGCATGCTCAAGCCGAGAAGTCAAGTTTATTTGATTTAGAATTAGTTTCAGGGAAGCATCGTGTAGGTCAGATAACACACTTACACCAACACCTGACCTTCACAACCACCGTGTGTTTCTTCTCCAAATGGTTACCAATGAAACAGGAAACACAGAGAATGGCTTTGTATATTGTGGCGCCACAGTTGAACGCACCGTGTGTGTACCACGTACATCGCAGACAGAACAAAGCCAAGATCTATCGCTGTTTGTCACCTTATTGATTGATTGATTTACACACCACCGGGTTTGTATTATTCTCAAATCTACACCTGATTGTCTAAAATCTACACACATCCAGCCTTCTGCCAATCCGGCTACCTATCGGTTTGTGCTACTTAACGGTTCCGTGCATTCGCAGACCAACAAGTTTCATTCATTTTATTGATTATGTGCTGGGAGCATTATTTGATGGACATATTTGCCTATCAGAATACGCTACCTCTCTCTCAAAAAGTACTATAATTACATATTAAAACATGTTCCATTTACTGTTATAGTAAAATTACTCAATTAGCATTTCCCCGTGATAAGGTAGCACGAATCGATAGGCTCTAGTATTTATTCAAATGATGGTAGTAGGGCTGCAACAACGAATTGCGTTGCGCGACGCAGAGACCTTTGATTATTAAAAAAAACTTTAGTTGAGCACGGAGCAAAGTGAACACACTCGGTCTCGCGCACTGATGCTAGCAGAGTTCGGCGGCTCACAGACAGGGCGGAGCAAAAATTCAAAAAACGAGCGGAAGTAGAAGAAAGATACATGGCGGAGGCTGCTGGGTCTTAGTGCGTCTCTTACTGGTATAATCAACATCCGTGCACTGTTTACTAGAACACTGATCACGTGTGTGTGTGTGTGTGTGTGTGTGTAAAACATTTTATTTGTGTCTGTATGCGTGTGTGTACAGCGTGTGTTTAAAGCAAAAGCAAAAAAATCGTTAAAAATCCATTTTCTCTCTCTGCTCAAGGCTCAGCCTGCTCTTTGCCTTCTGTGTGTGTGCGCACGCGTCATTGGACACCGTGCCCCACACACACACAGACCCCTCCTACTTTCACCTTCACACACACACTCTTTCTCTCTGCTCTACACAGAAACGCTGCTCTGTCGTGATTCTTTTCAAATGTAAAGTTCAGGTTAATTTGTTTTATTTTCACTTTACAGCAGTGATTCCGTTAGTGTGTTTTTAAAATTTAATTTGGTTTTCGAGTGTTTTACAAGCTTCTTCCGGAACGAATTATGCTCGTAATCCAAGGTTCCACTGTATATATTTGGCAGATGTAAAGCATACATCTCTATGTTTTTTGTGTTAGTCCATTTTTATTTTATTATTATTATAACAGCTGTTATAATAATTATAACATAAGGAGCAACATGTTTGTGAACTTTCTAAAGATTTTAGTTCTGTTTTTGAATAAAGGGTTGGAAATGAATGCTTTTCTTGGGTTTTTTGGGTTTTATCCGATTAATCGATTATTAAAATAATCGTTAGTTGCAGCCCTAGATGGTAGCATTTTTTGTCAAGGCAGCACAAATTGTCAGAATAAGGTAAGAGACATGAATTTTTTTTCATATAGCAAAGATAATGCTAAAGTTTTACACATCTAGAAAACAAATATCTTATATTTAATATTCTCTATATTTATATTTGAGTCAAAACAGAAAATTTAAATCAGCCAGGATGTAATCAACAGCTTTCACTTTCTGATAAAGTCAGAAGGGAGATAAGAGATGAAGAGTTTTCCGCAAACACCACAACACAGGTTAACTAACCTACTGTGTGGGGGGAAAAACATTACTCACAGAAACACAATGCTTTAGGTTCGTCTCTGATAAAGAATTATTATTATTATTATTATTAAGTAACTTTATCAAGCTAATAGTAAAGAAAACAGTTGAATATGAATAAACTTAATTGCACATGATTTGCATTTGCTCCAAGTTTATAAACACATACACACGCTCATATATATATATTGTTGGTCTTTCAATTTGCATCAGTCGACCATCTGATCCGAACACAACTCGGGACAGGTTTTACACCAGATTCCCTTCCTGACCCTCACATTTTATCCAGGCTTGGGACCGGCACTGCGTCCAGCGTTATATATTGTCATTATATATAGACAATTAATATCACATGTAAATCAAAAATGGACCTGTGAATTTATTTAATCGCAAGAGGCTGCAATTTATTACAGGTTAGATACACATAGCTGAGAATTTACACAGAGAGTTTGTGAATATCAGCAAACACCCTGTTAATGAGATCATCTGTTGTTGTTAAGCTCAGATAAATATGTTTGAATACAAAATGGTACATTTAATAGTTAGATATCGCAGCTTAAAATGCAATCGCAGTGTGTGTCAGAACAACATAATCGCAATGTGATTATCAAACTGCGCAGCCCTCGTTTTATTTATAAGTACATGCACATGTGAGCACACGAAAGGGTATACACACACACTTGTTATCTGTGTCTGTTTTTTTTTTTTTTAACTCAAACTGAATTATGGCAGCGATGTGTAGTAGAACGTTTCCTCTAAAGATGTCAGTAGTCGCCCCATAATTGATGCCGTCATGTAACCTGTTTTTTGGGGCCCTTCTGTGTATGTGTGCATGTGTGCATGCATATTATATATAAGTGCTGCACAATTAATGCACAAAGACACAAAGGTCAATAATTAAGTTGATAAATAAATATTGCCAAACATACTGTTAATGAGATTATATATGCTGTTAGCCTAGATAGATATGAGTGAATAAAAAAATGTAATTATAAAATCACAATTTGTGTCAAAATAATTGAAATAAAAAAATTAAAAACCTCTGATCGTGCATTTTTCTCTCTCCACCATAATGTGTTGTATACTTTATGTCCAGGACACACATCATAAACACAGAAACAGAAAGTAACCTCACACACACACACTTTGATCAGACTCCAGAACTTGCATTGTTTTTGTCCCACATCCTGACTCCTCCCTCAGCGACTCTCCGCCAGAAAAAACAACAAAACTTAATCATGTTGAACACAAACAATAAACAATAATATTCGGGTGAAAACTCGATTAATCGATTATTGCAGTAAACACAGCACGTGTACACACACAAACACCAATGCAACATATAAAATAACACACTTGGGGGGGAAAACACACACACACACACACACACACTACTGCACTGTGCAACTCAAAGCGCGCGCGCACACACACACACAGAGAGAGAGAGACAGACTAGCTCGGTGTGTCCTCTGCGTGTCGGTGTTACTCCTGACTTTTTATTAAACACACTTTAGAAACAAACAAACTGACTCACCTTTATCTCACTTCCTCAGATGAGGACCGAATCCGCCTCCAGTCGCTTCTACACTTCGGCAGATTAGATGAATTAACGATCAGATAGCAGTAATAATCGCTCTTGTTGTTATTATTATTATAAGTATAATTACTATTATTATAAGCGCTCGCGCGTCCACAAGAGCATGCCCGTGCGTTAAGGAGTGAGCGCGCGCCCAGCTGCTGCTGCTGCTGATTAATGAGGCTCCTCCCCCACCCAGTCCCCCTCACCCCCCCTCCTGCTGCTGCTGCTGGTGGTGGTGGACACGGGCGCGCGCGCGCGCACGCGTACTCTGGACGGGCGCGCCCGCCAGGTTAGCTCAGACTGACGTCATCGCGAAGATTACCGTAAATAACCACATATACTGTGGCGTTCCGAGGAACACGTACGCTTTTCACACGAATGAGCTCAGTGTGTGTGTGTCGTGCTGGTACAGGAAATGAATGATCCTCAGAAAGGTGGTGTGATGATGGTGAAGCAGAGTCACTAACACCACAAAGGAGTGTTTTATTATTTATTATTTATTTATTTAAGTGCAGGTTAAGCCTACCTGTTTTTTTTTTTTACCACCTGTTACCACCACCATGGTTCAGGTTCCACCCCTCACACAAAGTCAGTCTTCAGCCCTTACACATTATCAAATCAGCATAAATCCTGTGCCACATCAAATCTGTAGCAAGCCCCACTAAGAAGTGGTATAAACATTTTTTGATACTACTTGTAGTTTTGTAATACACCAGCAGATGGCAGCAGAAGGTCACAGGAAGCATTCATAAGTCAGCGTGCCAAAAGACATCGGGAGCCGTGCGACTGGCTCTATTCTGAGCACGTGCGTTACCACGTCTGCTGTTTGGATCATCATGGACAGCAAGTTAGAACAAAGAGTGAACTTGAAATTCTGCGTGAAACTGAGCAAAAATCTGCCACAGAGACGTTTGACACGATTCGGCAAGTTTACAGCGACGCTGCAATGAGTTGTTTGAGGTGTTTTGAGGGGCACGTGCACTTCAAGAGTGGAAGAACAACCGGAAGATGACGAGACCTTCAGCAAGACCTTCAGCAAGACCTTCACGAGATCCGCCTCATGTGGGATTTTAACATGCGCTGTGTTGCTGCCAAGTCCATCCCCAGGCTGCTGACCCAGGAGCAGAAGGAACATCGTGTCGAAGTCTGACAAGAGATCCGTAGGCATGCCGGGGATGATCCGTCCCTCACTTCCAGGGTCATTACCGGTGACAAAACTTGGGCGACCCTGAGACGAGGCAACAGTCTTCACAGTGGAAGAGCCCGTCATCTCCATGACCAAAAAGGATGGACAGCTCGACCGAGTGCATGCTCATCGTTTTTTGTAGCATTGTGCATCAAGAATTCGTCCCGAGGGGCCGGACCGCCGATAGCGAATTCCACTGCCAGATTTTAAGGCGTCTGAGGGAAAACACAAAGCGAAAAAACAGAGCTTGTAATCAAAGCTAATCTCAAAACTTTTTGATATTCATCACTGAACATCTATTAAAGGATGCCATGAGTTGTAGAATGTCCACAAAACTATAGTCTTTCTCTCAGCAGTCTCTTTTTCTCCTTTATAATAAACACACAAAATATCGTCATTAAACCGAGTAATCAAAAGTGTCCTGAAGTTGTTGACAACATTACAGCTGTAAGTCTGACACTGGAGACTCAGAAATCAGAAATCGATAGATACCCGTACTGTACACAAATATCTGATCTGTTTTTCCTGGTGAATAATCTAATCATTACAGTCATTATCGGACACCTTCTGCTCAGTGTGTACGGCTGGCGTGTGTACTGGAGGTTCGTGTGTAACACACACTGATCCAGTGAGGAGTGTACTTGTAGCATGAACAATAAAACTCAAACAAACTTCTTTTAATAGATTTTATTTCTTTGTGTTCTTTCTCACACACCATCTTGAAATGTATGACTGGATCGGATCAAAAATGAAATCAAACACATACACGCATTAAAAAAAAAAAATAATAATAATAATAATAAATCAGGCTTGGTACAAAAGAAATGTAATTAAACACTGAAGACCTTTCGTTTGATGTTCGAGGTACTAAACCTGAACGTGACATAAATAAGAAAACTGATCTCTTTCACAGCTGTCCCGCTGAACATTTGAGAGAGCTGTTGCACGGGGCTTCATGCACTTCAAAGTTAGATCTTAACATGAAAAAGTAATGACATGGAGTTAGGATGAATTTATTTCTTGTTTTTTTTTTTGTTTTTGTTTTTTGCTTTACATTCGGGATGAGACGAAGCTCACGTGAGGAAACGTGTCGACTGAAATCTGAAATCTGCAGCTCAGTGGTTCGGAACAGAATCAGAGGCTTCCTGTCAAGTTCGCGTTCTGTCTGGTAGGTCAGACATGTTTTCGCTTCCCCTCTCAGAATTTGCATCTGAGCGTTCAATAAGGCTACGGAGAAGAGCAAAAGTTTGCGCACCCTAACGTATACAAAAAATAATAATAATCCAAACGTATAGCTGTTATTATTTTATTTATTTTTCGTGTGTACACGATACGAACGCTGCATGGGAAATCGCTTAGATATCTTTTCATCCTCTCGGTTGTAAGTCAGCTTTTTGTGTTTAATTATGTTTTAGTTTTTTGGCTCGTACCAGAGTACAATGGAAATTATTCTCTTGAGGATACGAGCTCTGATATACAGGGACTTTGGGGATGAAAACATTTGCACCCAGCTATCGTTTGTTTGTTCAAATCCAATTCAGATTGCTTGTGTCTTATCGAGGTCACCATCAACATCAGGTGCATGTTTTTAACATTGCAAGTGTTCGTTCTGTCCGATGCACGTGTGTTTAATCAGTGAATTGATTTAATTAGTGTTTCTTTATTCAAGACTCTTCAGTCAAAAGGTGCTTGTTTATGTGCAAGATTAAAAAAAAAAAGAAGAAAAAAAAGGTCAGTGTTTTCTTAAGGCTGTTTCCACTTGAACAGCTCTGCCCATATATGGAGATGGCACAATCTCCTCGCCCATAAGTGGAGGTAGCACCCTGTCTCCTCTACAGACCACAACATCACCTTCCTGCCAGAGTGGAACCTGAAACAGGAAGTTAACAAACCAGCCACGCTGGTTCGTTTCATTCGACACTCGAGCTCGTTGTGTCTGAGCAGGGGTAAAAACTTTGGGTCTTACAGAACCGCCTTTAACGCAACACTAATAAGAATTCTGGCTCCGTGAATCCTGACTCCTGTTCCCGATCCACTGAGTGACTCTTCATGCTCACACCATCTGTTACGATCATGCGTACAAAAACACGGCACGCTCGGTTTGACCTCATTTCACATATTTCTTTAAAAAAAAAAGATTTAAAAAAAAAAAAAAAAAAACAGAATAGACTGCTTGAACGATGAGTTACTAATTAAAACCATCACTTAAAACTTTGCATAAACAAATACGTAAAAAAAAAAAAAAAAAAGTTAAGTACAGTCTGGGTGTGCAACACGACTCGACATGAGCGTCCTTACTTACAACATCTCACCTGTATACAGAGCAGGCACACATTAAAAAAACAAAAACATAAAAATTATTAAAAATACAAGCAAACTCTACGGGGATTTCTACACAGCAGCGGAATTACAGGCATGAAGTTGAAGGATTTAAAGACGATGCATATATTAATCAGGAGTATACAAGTATATACAGATATTACACACGGCCTGAACGTTTTAAAAGGCCGAGACGGATTCTGTGTAAAAATCGGCAGGTTCGCACATCGGGCTGGTAAGAAGGAAAGAGTTCTGTCGTTCACCTGGAAAACAGAAAGAAAAAGAACAATAAATGTTCATGGTTATAAAGAAGAAAGACTTTGTGTTTCTATTAACATAAGTATAAAAAAAAAAATCTAAACCGAAATCTAAATTAATTCAATCTCTCTTCATTTACAGCATCTGAACAAGTCGATTATTTTCCTCGTGAAGAATATAAATCCTCTTCTGCCACAAGAGCAAATCGATAAATAAAATCACCTCACTTTTTTTTTTTAAATGTGTTTTACAGTTATTCTTTAGGATTAGTGCGAGATCGTGCGAATGAGCCGTTGCAACAAACGAGTGCATCACTATAAACCTGTGCTACTCTCACATCACGGCCCCGGGATCGGCTCAGAGAACAGAACTCTTGACCCAAAGTCTGGTTAATCTGTCTGGTTTATCAGTGAGAACACGATCGATCCAAACTCCTGGGAACCGTATTTTGACTTGACCGGATTTGATAGTGAAGGAAAGCGTACGTGAACACGGAAGTGGATGCGACTTAATCAGTGAATCTGAAATTGATCCACGGCAATCTCACCCTCCGATCCACACAGCCGTAAGCTGATGAAGTAGGAAGGCGTGCGAGAGCGTCACTCTGGACGGTTTTTCCGGAATATCAGTAATATTAAGGATAGTGCGAAGATTAACTTCCTGTTTTTCCTTCTTCACTTTGTGTTTAATGGCGGCTCACAAACCGACTAAGTGCATACTGTCACCTGCTGTATCAGAGGGTGAAAATACGGAGGTAAATGTACCCGAGAACGGAGAAATATAACAACAAAGTGAAGAGGGGATCAAAGGGAATCGTTCCTCGGCACGGTACAAACCCATCGCGCCGTGTGTAAAAACGCCCTAATGAACAACAATCATTATCCAGAACACGACAGCGCTGCGGAGTAAAACGTCAGCGATCTGCATCGGCCACGCCTTTTTTATTTATTAGTCTTTACTGGTTTTTATGAATTAGATTTTGAGTCTGAAAGCATTAATAATGGCACACCAACGACAGATACTGTAAATACATATTTATGGAAAATCGCCGGCGTATTCCTTTAAGGCTGGGTTTTTTTTTGAGCCTCTCACATGGTTCTGCTGTACTCGATGCCGCTCTTGGACGAGATGCTGGACCACGGCAGGAAGCTCCGCAGGAGACTCTGTGCTTGCCTGTAGATCCTCTGTGGAATGGAACACGGGCTTAAGCTGGCCAGTGCTGACCCAATATGATGAATATAATCAGTGAGGAATGCGTTAAGGAGAACGAAACGAGTAGAAAATCTGTTTAAGCACTTAATGTTCCAATCTCTCAAAGAACATTCCTACTTAGGAACAACTGAGATTGAAATCACATCATTATTAATCATTAAATCTGTCACAACGCTCGATTGATTAGATTAGGTACGTAGGAAAGGATATAAGATGGTCCAAGGCGGATGTCCGCCGTTGATGTAGAGGACGTAGGTGAAGCCGTCCTTCAGCACCCCTCGGATGGAGTAGTAATAGGGCAAATAGTGATGCTGCTTAAAGTCTCTGTTCTCGTAGAAGTGAATGGCCGTGAGGTTGGTGGTGAGCACGTGCAGGTAGATGGCCTTGCAGTGGTCCTGCGCCGTCGTGGAGATGTGCTCCTTCAGACTGTCCAGCAACAGGGAGCCTGCAGGGCGTGTCAGCGTCACGTGAGTTCAGGTTCAAAAGGTCAAGGAGATAAGAGTACTGAATCTCAAACTCAAAAATCTTCACAACGCTGGTGGAGTAAAAGGTGTCTAGCAAACACTTTGCAGAACGAAGACAAAGGAACAGAAATGCTTGGGTGGACATCACTGAGGGTTTTTTCTTTTTTAGCTACAACACCAGTTTTTTTTTCTAGTCTTGTTAAACTAGCATCAACAATGGATTGATTTTAAAATAAAGAAATAAAGACATTTCTGCACTTGATGGAAACTTGTTCAGAAGTTCTACTGGTTCTGCTTTGGGTCAGTTCCAGTTTTTTTTTAATGTTTAGTGAAAAAAAAAACATTTCTGGACTTTAGACCTGCTGATTTAAAACATGATTCCAAGACTCATCATCATAATTACACACAATAAAAAAACTGTGATGCATTAAATGATCTAATCTTAATCATATGATAACACACCCATGTGAGGTATGCGTCTCTTTCAGCTCTTACCTACTCCATGTTTTCGAAACTCCTTCACCACCCCTAAGCTCAGAATGTAGGCGACCTGAGTGTCGACGGGAAAGCTGGAGGCCAGAATGTCTCCATCCTGACAGGAAACAGTGGCAGTGCAGGAAGATCAGGAGGATTCACAACATCACATGACAACAAGGAGAAACACCGACGCTGTGTTTTTATACGAATCTTTCTAACATCACATCCAAGCTTCAACGAAACCTCTGCGATAGATGATCCACCGCGCCCTGAAGTCAATCAGGACACATGGAGCGTGAAGCCTAATGACTCAGGTGCTCTTAAAACACTCTTAAAACACTCTCCACATCCCAGTGATCAATTGAAATTGCATTAAAGTGCAGTTATTAAGTTGTGAAAAGTTAACACCCTACATTCTTCTAAAGGTGGAGACTGTAACGTTCGAAAAGGAAACAGATCAGTTTTGATTCACCAAAATGATTCACTGAATGAGAGCGCATCGAACCTCAGTCCTGAAGGTCTCGTCTGAGAGATTCTGTTGATTCTCTTCATCAAATGATTCCCCGATTTAAATAAACTGATTCAAGCTAACAAGAAAGGCGGACAAACTCTCTCTCTCTCTCTCTCTCTCTCTCTCTGTCTGTCTGTCTCATCTGTCAAACTAATAATCAATTTGTCAAACACTAATACAATTTATTCAAAAATATCTGATCTCAGGACTGACTGAAATGATTCACTGACTCAAATACGATTCCGATTGAAAGGAATAACTGTCTCGACAAAAGTGACTCAAAGTTTCAAACACTGACCTGCTGATTAACAAAGGAACAAATTTCTTTCTGGAGTTAAACACTGAGATATTCACGTCTCTCTTGCTCAGTAGGTCGTTGTTTAAGTCTTGTGCCGGAGTAATTTCTCCTGAGAGAGAAGTGATTCTTAATGAAAATGATAAACGCTCAGTCACTAAATGAAAAAAAGCAAACATCAGCTGCGATTCACCGATTCAAATTACTGAGTCACTGAGAGTGGAGGGAAGCGTCACGGATTCACAGGAGAGATTCTAGATCTTGTTCAAATGAATAATTAATTCACTAAACGAAAGAGAATCCAAATCTTGGTCTCGCCTGAGGGATTCTGTTGATCCTCCTGATCAATTGATGCTAAACAAGGAAGAAGCAAATCTCTGAAGACTGAGTGAAATGACTCACTGAATCAAACTCACTGACCTGCAGAATAACAAAAGAAGGAATTTCAGTCTTGAACAAGAAAGAAGCGAAGCTCCCAGTGTTTACGTCCTGCCCAAATGATTCTCAGAGAAAGAATTTATTCTCAGCCGAAAATGAAAAGCGGTCACTCATTCAAATGCGGCATCATTAAAACAGAACAGCAGAGAACAGATCGCGTGTCGTTTCACAGCGAAGGACGGCTGCAGGTACGAAAGCGACCTGACCTCTTTGTGCACCTTCGTTCTGCCCTTTATTTCGGCCACGATCATCCCCACGATGCCGCCCTTGAAGGTAGCGGCGAGGGAGAAGAACTTCTTGTTCGACGTGATGTCATGATACCACGAGTCGGGATACCTGAAGGAAGACGAAATGAGGATTATACAGTATATAAACGTCAACAGAAGAATAAAAACAGTGAATGAGACGCTCGAGTGTGTACTCACTCGATGGGGAACCAATCACCGCACAGCACTTTAACACTGTCTATGTCATCTTGGCACAGGAGGCGGAGTTTGATTTCGCTCAGCGCAGTGGGCGGGACCACGTCAGTCATTCACACCTAATGAGGAAAGAAAAAAAGAATCAAACCATCAGGCTTCAGTTTAATACAAACACAGGCAAAGAGACTTAAGTATTGTTTTCTTTTAATTCTGAGTATTTCATTATTAAGGTCAAATTTAACTTTGGATTCTTTCATGTCAGATGAACTACTCTCTCTCTCTCTCTCACACACACACACACTCCTGGAGTGAGCTCTTTACTCATAACCCAAGATAAAATCTTAATCAGTGACATCACACACACACACACACACAGGCGTCATGACTCCAGCTTTATAATCGAGTTATAACCTTCCTGTGCTGATCGAAATCAGAGATAAACAGAGAAAAGAAAAGAAAAGAAAAACAAAGCCTGCTAATTGTCAATAATGTCAATCAAACACACAGCTAGCTCTCAATTTATTATAACAAAATAAAATAAACACGAGTCGATTTAATAAACCAGAATAATACACAATAAATATGTATAAAATCATGGCAAGTTGTCTATTTAGCAAAAACAAACAGCCTAGCTAGCGATGCTAACAGGCTAACAGTCCAGCCAGACAAAAAGATTAAACTGCAGCTGTTGTTGTTGTTGTTGTTGATGTTGTTGTTGATGATGATGATTTAAAACCTGCCTTATTTGGCGGTGGAGTAAAGCGGAAGTCTGGGCGAATCCTGGGCTCGGTGTCCGCGGAGAGCGCTCACAGCGGCGGGGTCATGCTGGCGGTGGAGAGCTGATCTGCACCCGGACCGGAGGAGAGACATTCGGTTACCGACTGCGGTTTGGCTCGGTTAGCCGCTAAGCAGATTAGCCTCCGATGCTAGCAACAGCTCCTGCCTATTCCGGGGGGCGGGGCTTCACAGGCACTTTAAGGGATGTGTCTCAAATGGCGACAGATTCCCTCTATAGGCGCACTACATAACAGTAAAATAAAACAGCGTAACGCGTGCTATTTAGTGCACTTTATATAATATTTAAGAGGAATTTAAGAGTGAGAATGGAATTTAATATATTGATAAGT
>JAQMYI010000008.1:25660644-25680418 GCA_030014275.1 Clariallabes melas
TTCTTTACCCGCCCCAACCCGACCCGCGGGTTACCCGCGGGGTCCGCGGGTTACGAGACGACCCGCGCATCACTAATATATATATAGTGAGAGAAAGAGAGAGAACTATTCCAGTAAGGCTGCCCTCTCTGTCTTAAAATAACAAGTGACTGTTGTTGTTGTTGTTGTTGTTGTTGTTACATAAAAATCTAATTCCATATGTGTTATTTCATAGCTTTTAAATCCCCAGTTTGGTTACAGAATGTAGGGAATAAATCACTAAACAAAAACAAAGAAATTTGCAAGTGATCCCAAACTTTTCAGATGTAATATATATTACCAAAATATAATTATGTAAATTACGTTTTAATACATATTTTTATTTCAGTCATCTTCTATACCGCTTTATCCTGTATTCAGGGTCGCGGGGGCCCGGAGCCTATCCCAGGAAGCTTAATTAAAAATTTCCTTAAAAAAAACACACACATACTGTTTAAGCTTTAATGGTAAGCAATATCTAATATTGACTCTGATTGTCTCGTCCTCTCTTCCTTTCTTTCCTCACCTGTTAAATCCATAGTGATGGGTCCAGGAGCTTGATCGCACATCAGCGTCAGTCTCGTCACCTGAACGTTAGGAACATTGGGATCTGTGGTGGAAAGAAAAGACGATGATCCGATGATCATCAATATTAATGAGTCATATTAAAGGCATGCTCCAATATTCTCTACACACAGCGTATATCACATTTACAAGTAACACAGACAGGAATTTCCATGTTCCAACATTCTGACAAAAATATTAAAAGACATAAATCTGTGACTCCACACATCACTAACACACACATCACTAACAATAAAAGTCTAACGGCAGCTGTTGAATTCTGCTCTTTCTTTAACCAGTTTATTAAATTCTTTACTTGAATGTATTTGTATACAACTGAAATTTAGGCTGTAATTTAGGTTGTGTAATTTTTCCATCTTTTAAACAGATTAAAAATCTACTTTTGCGGTCGTGATGGCATATGAATTCGACTAAACCTTCAGAAAAGTGTAAAGCTGAGCTACATTTTACTAAAACTGGAATGCTGTATAAAAGTCAATAATGATAAATTTCATAAAGTCTGTCTCATCCTTCCATCTTTCGTTGTTTTCAGTTAAACATCTGAATATTTAATTAGGTTTATAAATCAAAATATAACTGCCCTTAGACTTTATACATTTAAAGTTTACATACGCCACAGATACAGTAAATAGAGTCCATGAAAAAAAAGACTGGGGACTCCTTTAATGTTCTCAGAAATCATAGACGCATCTCAGGTTTTGCAGGAATACTGATAAAACAACCAAAGCGCTCAGATCTGTAACACACAGCTCAGTCGGGAGGTCCCTAAACTACTCCATATATTCATCACAATGTTTCAGGCAGCTGAGATAAGACATGAATTGGTTGTGTGTGGAGCACGGAAAGAAAAAAGGGAAGTAATTTATACATACAGTGTTTTGAAAAAGAGATGAATTTATCATTATGGAGGACAGGATTGTCTAAGCCTTAAATCAATTTGCTTTTTTTTTGTTGTTGTTGTTGTTGAATTACACAAGGCTGGCAGTAACTGTGGAGTTCTACAAATTTAATACCTGCCCTTCCCTCAAACTAATTAACACACACCAGCACAGTTTCTTCAATAAATCAAACACAAATCAATTTCCATTATTGTTGTACTTCATTTTACCATCATTCCACTTTTAGCAAAAGTCAAAACATCTTTAAATCTGGACAGATTCATTTCCCTTTCCTAGTTTCCTGGTTTATTGCTTTAATTTGGCACTTTGTGATGCTTACTTTCCAGCTGTCAGATTATTTCTATGCAGTACGGTTTAGCAAATATACCCTCCAGGAGGTTTAAACCTCTCATAATGAATGTCTCGGCTCACACTAATGTTGCATTATTGATGTGAGTGATACTAAGAACCAGCCACTGATGTGCTCATACGAAAAAGCGCATGGCATCGGCTACCCACAATGATTTATTGCTCTGTCGCAGTCCATATATTACTCCTAGGAAAATCGAGTGACAAATTAATAGACAGCTAAAAAAGAGCTGTTGTGAATTTGAAGAGTTGTTGCTTGGATGAGAGCAAACCATGAGTGTTTAAGCTTGTTGGTGGTGTTTGTTGGACATTATAAGTTTTTCATATTAGCTAAAACACCCTGAAACAGAAAAGACTAAACTTAAACTCAAGATTAAAAGAATTATTATTCAATAATTAGACTTTCTCCAAGTCACCTTTTACATAAAGTATCTTTAACATCTTTCTCGATGCATTGTCATTGTTTTTCTTTTGGTGAGTTGATGTTCATATTTATTTTGATTGACTCCCCCTGGCTGGCTTGCTAAAGCTGCCAAGATGCTTTTTAAAAATCAGTCCAAAAGTGGCTAATACCACTGCCTAGCAACATTTCTTGTCAGATTTTAACTGCTGTCTATAAAATTGCATAAAACTGAGATTAACTATTCCTGCGTATTTCTGTCAAACTCTTTAGACTCTCACAACAGTCTAAAGTCTAAAGTTGTCTTTCTTGACAACTCCTATTTTTTTTCCTAAGTCTTTTAAGATCAATCAAGTTTCCTGTTCACATGCTTATTTTTCCCCAACTGATATGGAACAACCTGCCTCTTATATGTTTGAGACAAAATTATGTCTAAGCTAGCCAAGGACAAGATTAAAACTAAGTAAACTGGTTGTCTCTGGTGCAATTAAAAATATATCAGTACTCATGGAATCATCCAGATGATATTGAATGTGACCTCCTGGCTGGCTCACCAAAAGTGTGCATGTGCTTAAATCTTGCCCCATCAGGTTTATTCTAACTAACACCATTCATTTCTTCAATTGTATCATGTCAGTTTTCATTAACTATTGTATGACTGCTCCAATTAACCCAAAAATCTCTGGACTGCAGCTTTCAAAGAATTAAATAAAAATTCCAGCAATACTTTTTGTCTTTGTGCAATATCACAAATTTTGACAGGAAAAGGACCAATTGAGAATTCTAGAGCTCAACAAAGATGATTTGATCCTTTGCTGGATTGGTCATTATAATAAGCTTTTTCAAAATGAACATGCAAAACCCATCGAACAGAGACAAGCATCACTCATAGGTTATTCCACTAAATAAGCCTTATTTTTAACCTGGCCAAGAATAAACGAGTGAATCATTTGTGACTCAGTAACGGTGCTACATAAATGCCTTTGATGCACAAGCTGCATTTGAGAAGACACACTGTGCACCAATTGATAGCCTGGAAAAATTATGGAGGATTTGATCAAGTGAGATGGATGCATCATGCCAACAAGGATATACAGTTAAAGCATTTATACTATGGTTTCAGGCTATGAATAAAAGCAGACACTTTGTTTTTTCTTGCAGGAATTGAAATGGAGGACTGCCATCTGCCCACACTCATTATTGCTCATAATAAAAAATAAAAATTCATTTTAGCAAGTGAAAATTCATCCTCTCTCTCTCTCTCTCTCTCTCTCTCTGTATGTTTTGCATTTCTCTGCAGAGCGGTACTCCTGCTGTTTCTCTTAAACAGAACATCCACCATCTGATGTGCAGTCAGTACAGACAATGCTGGCTGCCTTCCTCTGTAAAGAACATCACAGCTATTCCATAAATGTAGGCGGTGAACGAGTGATCAGAGATGGAATGCTAGAGACTGAAAGACAGAAGTGTCAGGGAAGGATTAAGTGAGGCCTGAGATAGAAACAGAAACAGAATGCTTGTTGTATAATAAATATAAGATAGAGGGATGAGGGGATAGATGCATGATTTTAGGATGTAATAGATGAATGGATAAAATGTTAATGTCCAGACAAATGGAAGATAATTGGATGAAATTAATGTGAGAATCAATGAATATATAACAACAGAGATAGATAGATAGATAGATAGATAGATAGATAGATAGATAGATAGATAGATAGATAGATAGATAGATAGATAGATAGTAAGGATGGATGGTAGATGTATGGATGATGACTGAAAAAAAAGGATGGAAGGATGGATTAATGGATAGATAAACATGGATAAATAGATGCATGCACAGACTGACCGATGAATGGATGAGTGGATGGATGAATAGATGGGTAGTAAAACATAGATGGATGCATGGGTGTATGGACAAAGGGATGGGTGAATAAATGGATGAAATCATTATTATACAGATAAATGGAAGTAAATTTGATAATGATAAGAGCAATAAATGAGTGCATGTATGTAGAAATCCATGAATGGATATATGGGTGCATGAATGGATGGGCAGATGGATGGATGAATGGCTGCTGGAATAAATTGGTGGATAGGAATTGCTGTATTAATAGACACATGAATGGAGACAAATTGGATAAAAGGAATGAGGAGATCTATCCATCCATTCATTAAGTAATTTAGCTATCTTACTATTTATTCAACTGTCCATCCATCCATCCATTCATCCATTTATGCATCTATGTGACTATATATTGAACTATCCCTCCATCCACTTGGATGAATGGTTGGACAGTTAAATAGGTACTGTAAAAGGAAGGATAAAAGAATTGATGGAAAGATGGGGAGATGGGGAGATGGATGGATGGACAGATGGATGTATAGTTGAATAGATAGTTGAATAGATGGATGGATGAGTAAGACAGATAACTTAGATGCATAACCTAATAAAGGTATGGGTAGATATTTCGATAGTTTCTTTAGTTGCATAGAAAATTGCATTGAAAGGGTGGGTGGTTGGATGGATGGATGACTGAATAGATAAAGGACTAGATGAATGGATAAGTCCCACCCACCTAACACCACAGGTCCTGATCCCAGCAGAGTCTGCTTGTACTTGTTCAGGCTTTCATCATCCTTATCGAGCTCCTGGATCTCCTGCAGGCTCTTCTGAGCTGGAGGTTGGTAGTTAAGATCACGTTCATCCTCCTCCTCAGTGACAGGAACTGAGCACTCTTTATCTGCCATGAGGCCTGCAAGAGCAAAAACATGTTATTTAATAAACAAACAAACAAAAAAAACCTAATCGTAATGCTTGACCTGGTCTAGTTCTCCGAACGAAATCAATTTCACTAAACTCACCACTTTCACAGATTCATTGCTGTTAATATCAAAAGCCATTAGTCCTAATTCTTTCAGTGGGACACATTATCCGTCTTTAATAATAACAGATGTTGATTACCATCCAGTCCATTTGGGGGATGATCCGTGAGCAAAAGTGGCCAATGTTTATCTCAGCATCACAGGGACGTAATCATCTCTGGCTTTAATTAATATGCGGTGTGAGAAACAGCTAACTATTACTGCGAACAATCCCCAGCTGCTGCATGTAACGGCTAACAGTTCTGGTAATAATGTTCCGCGATGACAGTTTACATTGCTCTCTAGAGGAAGAGAAGAATGAAGATGCAGCAAACTGCTTCCGGAGTAATGGGGCAGAACAGCGTTCATTTGTCATGTCAATTAACACAAATCTGAGTGCGCAGTTCTGGTGTCCTCAATAGGTAGCATCATTTTGTTTTAAAAAGTCAGAAGAGGCTAACATTGTCAGTTAATAGCCAATTTTTAATAGAATGCAGAATATCTATAATATCTATAATAAATTGTCAAAGCTTTATAAAAATGATGTTACAATTTCCCAAAATAAGGAAAAAGGGGAAAGAATAAATAAACAACCACATATCACAATAACCCACTAGCAATAAGCCACATGAAGACAAACTCAACTGTTGCACTTCATAGTGCTTTATAAGGTGTATTCTACCATCACTTCTATGTGTTTCGAGCGATATAACGGTTATGACGTGATGTACAGTAGCAGCTTACAAATATTCATTGGAATAAAGGCTACACTTTACAAGATGCTCTGGACTGATTCTTCAACTCTTGATCATTCAACACCTGCTTTAAACCACCATGACATAGTGGAGGTGATGTTATACTACAACATATTTATGCACATTTTCTGACAAGCCCATGACACAGGGTTATGTGTTCTTTCCATTGCTGTTAATTAACATAAGTTTTATTTCACAATTTGTAACATTCTTATTAACTTATTTTTCAATGCTACGACATTGTTATGAGAGTTGACTGTTAATTAGTCCATCTCTGATTTGTAACATTTCCTAACTAACCCTTATATAATGAGCAATGTTGCATAATAACCTTCACAATGTATGACTCAAGACGTTATAACTTAACTCAACTCTATGTAACTATATTTTCATTATCAATATAAATAAAATAAATGTTTTGTCTCTACACTGGTCAGAACCCGCTCTTTTAATTATATCTTTATGTTTCAAGCCAGAAAAAAATCTGTCTTAGAGTCAGAGACACAGATGTATGTCTGTATGTCTGTCCAGTCGATTATGTCACAGCATCACGCAAAACTGGTTCAACAGAATTTAATGAAACTCTGCCCTTCGGTATTTGCCAGGACGTTAAATCTGCACTATAAATTAAATAAAAATGTTGAGTAGAAGGGACATTATGGGCAGTTTTGTGCCAGATTACCGCACAGCAGCCATCACTTTTTTGGACAAATGTAGCTCTTTTGCCTTCAAAGTAGGCGTGGCTATACGCAGTTGAAATAGGACTTTATGGAGTTTTTAAAAGTTTATGTAAGTGCTATTACAGTGGTGGCTCAGAGGGGTAAGGCACTGAGTTACTCATCGGAAGATCGGCGGTTCGATCCTCAGCTGCACCAGGTTGCCACTGTTGGGCCCTTGAGCGAGGCCCTTAACCCTGTCTGCTCCAGGGACGCTGTATCATGGCTGACCCTGCGCTCTGACCCCAGTTACGCAGTAAGAAAGTATTCCACTGTGCTGTAATGTATATGTGACAAATAAAGGCTTAACTTAACTTAAGCTCATGATCAGTGCACTTAGGTAAAGTCTTATATTAAAAACGGAAGAAAAAACAAGAAAAGGGAAGAAGAGGGCAGAACGCCTTCAGAAGTTTGGACTTGAGTTGACTCTTTTGTCTTGATGATGAAAACAGAAACTTAACCATAATGAAAAAGGAAATCGGTGCCTGAATCACCACGGTAACAGGAGAAACCACGCCCACTGCTGAACTTCATTTTAAGTAAATACAAATATATACTTAAATATACACTGTAGGTGAATACTTGTCATATTCCTTGTTTAAGTATTGTTTTTAAACAAATACTATCATTAAACATGATCTTTTTTAAGCACTTTGCACAAAAAAATATGCATGTAATATATAAAAATTACATGTAAAATATGTCTAGAAATACTTTTAATAAGGTTAAATATATGTTGAAATATAATAGCTTAATAAGAACAATAAATTTGCCAGCATTTAATATTCATTTGATGTAATGAGGTATGGATTCTTCTTCTTCTTCTTCTCTCTTTTTTTTTTTTCTCTTAAGTGAAAATAATTCCGAAAATATCTATACTTTTAATGCTTTCTCCTTCCTCTGTGTCCTCAGACGAGAAGGTCTGTCTACATTAAGACCGAGTGAGCGGGAGGAGAAGAATTCGAGCTCAGTAATGCAAAGCCAAATTAGTTCAGTAGTAATGGAAGGCCAAGGCTATAAAATATGATCTGCCTGAATCGATACAGGCAGACACGAATCTCATTCTCAACCTCAACTTCCTTCCTCTGGGGTTGATAGCGCTTACAACCTCCTAAACACACACACACACACACACACACACACACACACACACACACACACACACACACACACACACTGCTGCAGAGTGAAATAAGCTAGAAAATTTCATACCATGTTGCAAAGTATCTTAACTGAAACCAGAGAAGTTAATATACTTTAAGCGAAAGAGGAATTACGCGTGGGTCGTGCTTAAATCGCGCGGAACGTGGAGGTGCCTTGGGTTTTCATTTTTTAAAAAGTAATAAATAAATAAATAATAAAAACATATTAATACCAAAAAACAATCACCCAGGTGGTTTTATTACTGTAACTGAGTTACTTCTAGCACACTGCAGAACGCAAGGGGTTTTATTCCTCTTACACGAAGCTAATGTGTATTTTTTATTAACTAATCTTTTTGTCTTTTTATGTTTCACTGAATGTTGCGAAACATCCAAAAAAACAAACTTGCTCCTCTTATCACTTATGTTACAACAGCTAGAAGTTACAGGTTTACATCCGTTACCGGGTTTGACAAAATCCTGACACTGGAGACTCCTTCCATAAAAGGCGCAAACATCTCTTGCCAAAGATGTCAGTAATATACTTTTTTTTTTTTTTTTTTTTTATGTATAAAGTCTGATTTAGAGGTTGCTATAAATGATCAGTTTCTTCATGCATTAAACTAAACCTGACATTCGGAGCTGCACTACAGTCAGAGATACTCCCCTGTAGAAAACACGTTCTGACCAATCAGAATCCAGAATCCAACAGCGATGGGAATTATTTACAATTTGATGTTTTAAGGTCCAGAAAATGAAGCACAGTGCTCAGAACCGAAACATATAACATTTCCGATAGATAACTTTCAGCCACTAAGCTCGGCCCTGAGGATGGAGATTAAATTAACCTCAAGGGCTTAAAATTTGCTCAGGCAGGGCTTTATGTTAAAAACGAAACTGTACAAAATTAGGCAATTTTCCTAACTATCCATGTGAATAAAAAGAAAAACCCCCAAATAAAAACAAGGAAACAGTTCCTCCTGCAAACAAACCTCCCTGTAGATGTGAACGCTTTGAGATGAGCCGCTTCATGTCTTTATAAGTAAACCTTTGGGATAATTGGACAGTTTGGAGCAAAGTCAAAACAATTTTTTCCCCCTCATCGAGCTCCTAACAAGGCACGCTGTCACACATTACAACACACACAACAGGCTGTGTGCAAGCTCACAGACGGAAAATTGTCACTTCTGTACAGTGAAAAGATCTTGATGATGGTAGCAACGGTAACGCTGGATCACAGCGTCGTCCGCTAGTTAGCGTACGAGCTGTTTAAAGGCTTCCAGAGCAACGTGACTGACGCTACCAAAGCCTGGCACACATACACCACCGCGAACATTAACAACGCATCATCTTTATTAATGAGGAAGTAAAGCACCATAAATTATGCAGGGTCTGCCAAGTTGAATAACAATGCTAATATATTTGAGGATCTGTGTCGCATTTTAACTTGGCTCTCTCTGAACTCGCGAACTGAGGAGACGATCTTCAAAGAGCAGGCTTTTGATCAGATCAAATACAATTCTGACGCACTTTGAGATTATTATGATATACCATTGTTTTTAATCAAATCTTTACGTAAACTGTTTTAAGAATGCTTTATGTAAAGGCTATGAAACCAGAACAATAAGTAATAATAATTTTTTCATATGAATTAAATTATACAATGTTCAGACATGGCGAAGTGAAATCATTTGCACACAGATTCATGTAGCATTCGGCCAAAGCACAGTATTGGTGTTGATTTTTGTTTAAAATGTTAGTTTCTGAAGTTTATGCAACATGGAAGTGACCAATCTTGCTTCCCTAAAAATTTCAAGTCAGCTGTTTTCGAGGGACGATTTTATACGTGCCCCAAAAATGGGCATTGTTTTCAAACAATAATTATTTCAAAAGCAAATTATTTATATTTCTTTATGAGTATCGATAATAAAAATTGGTGTAAGCTTCTCAAAGCATATGACCGGTAAAAAATTTTTTTACTTAAATTAAAGCATTCCATGCTAAAAATCTGTAGTGTCCGTAACCATGTCAAATTCATGTTGCAATATCTTAACAATTTTGTCCTTTAGAGTGAAAAAAATGTCAGGTTTATGTTTTTTCATGTGAAATCTAATAAGGCCAAGTAATATTAGAGCGAAAATCATTGATAGATTTGAATGAAAATAAAAAAGTTACTGACACTACATAAAAGGGCATGAAATTGTATTTAGCAAATGTGTTTTGCATATTTACAGAAAAACAAAGCATGGATCGGGAGATAAGATGCATTAAGTATTATGAGAAATGGTGTCTTATGATCCTATCTGAAAATTCACTTTTTTAACATCTGTAGGCGAGACACTTTTTAGCACTGATACCATGTTTTGGCCGATTACAAGTTGTGTATCAAAGTTTGTATCTGCATGTTGTTCAAAATGAAAAAAAAAAAAAAAAAAAAACTACTTAACAAGTTATATGTAAATGAATTCAACCGAAAGGCAGGTATTAAATGCGTGTAAACCATTTGACTTTATTTTCTGAACATTTCCATAGTAAAAGCTCACATGTGGGGTCAAACTCATTGTAGTCAACCAGCAGAATGATCACACCCATAAATATAATTGAACATGACGATCCACCACGTACAGTCTGTCCACTAACTGAGACCACAACAAAAACATGAACTAGCTGTTTGGGTCACCGTGGATTAAGGAGTCATTTTCTTTGTTGCTGAAGCCTGAATTTTTTTGCAATTAGCACACAAGTTCTGATTTGTGGAATACAGAGACTTCTACAGAGTAAAAGTCTAAAAGTGTGTGCACTTCCTGTAAAGGAAACAATAATGCTTGAACACTGGATGAAGCCATACGCCCATGAAAACCTGATACCTGATATCGCATCAAGTGCTACGGTATTACTGCATTTCCCGTCCAGGACAGGATTCTCTTCAGCTCCGCCGATCCATCAGATCAGCTAAACATTTAATATCCTGCATTATTGATGAATGAAGCATTCTCGACTGCTTTGCTACAGTAGCATTTCACCGTACATCAGTCAGAGAGGGAAGAAACCCCGCTTGGAGGAAACCCGGATCACTTCTTCGCCGGTCTGTATTTGTGGAACGACTTTAGCTTGACACGTTCTGATGGAGAATGGATTCCGGAACACTAAGCAGAAATATCAGAGCAACTCCAGGATCGAAGGTGAGGAGTGTTTATCAAATTAAATGGCGCTGTCAGACCGTACGCTTATACCGCTTTCCCCTTAGGGTGCGAGAACTCCCCGTCTTTTCAAGCTCCCTTTCCTTCCGACACACAATTTAATTGATTTAGTCTCCTGAACGCGTGTCAGGCTTCAGCGGCTCGGTCATCCATCAACGCTTATGTGACCGAGCACAGGGTAGGTGTTTCGGTGGGAATCGCCCTTCTGCCACCTGCAGCGCTGCTCTTCCACATACACACTCATGCTTCTGGTCTAACAGAAAGCCAAACACACGGGCACTTACACGCTAACGCATGCATGCAGTGATTTTTTTTTCTCTTTTTTTTTGCGCATCATTACCTCCCACACAGACACAGCAGGCATAAAAAATGAGACCAGGAACAGAGAGACAGACAGACAGACAGACAGAAGAGGGAGAGATATCTAACAGTACAAGTCTTAGAGCTTTAGAGCATGCAGAAGAAGCTCTGCAGAGCACGATTACATCTGATCTAACATGTGATTACAGACGAGCAAGAGGCATGACGATGATGTCACCGCCTGCTGCCAGATCAATAAACTCAATTGATCGAGACACTTTTGCTTGCCTTAACCACTTTTTGAAAAGGAAAAGGGAAGGGTCTCGATACACAGAGGAAGACATCACTTTGATCAAATCGTGCCACTACTTTTTCCTTTTTTCCACCTCCATCCAGGTCATCTGAGAAAACAGGTGTGACCGCAGGTCATAAGGTGTGCTCCTAATGTTTAATTGGGTATTCTCACATTTACTCAAAAAAAAAAAAAGAAAATGAAAAAGAATACACAATTGAACAGAAATGAACAGACGCTCACCTCTGTAGCACACCGTTAACCAGAGCAGCTCGAGAAACTGTCCACCAAACTCACAGACGTCCAAGCCCAACATCTCGCCGATGGTCGTCTCGCAAAAACGAGAGCAAGAAAAGTGGAGAAAAGTGATCGAGAAAGATGCAAGGGGAAAAAAAAAAGAATCAAGCGAGCATCCCTGGGTAGTGGCACTCAACCTGAGCGTGAGAGATTCCTTGCTTTGGGTGTGGAGGAGAAAGAAAGAGAGAGAGAGAGAGAGAGAGAAGAAAGAGGAAAAGACGAGGAAGACAGAATAAAAAGATGCACTAATGATCTGCTCGGTTGGTTAGAAAGGAGAAAAGCAGACAGCAAACGCGCGAACGCTATTCCCGTCTGCAGACTCTATCAATTCACCGGCAAACCCTCCGCCACATCACTCATTAGACTGCGATGATCTCATCCTTTTTCTCTCCCTCCCTCCCTTTCTCTGCCTTTCTCTCCCTCTCTCTCACTCTCTCTCTCTCACACACACACAACACACTCCTCCTCTCCCTGACATCCTTTAGCCCCAGGTCTGCTCCACCCTGCCTGCACATCTCTATTCTCCACAGCCTCTGCTTACCATCTGCATTCTCTCATATTTGTACGGTACTGTACGTCCTCTCATCCGTCCATGTCTCTGTTCATTCTGTCCTTAACCATTTTTTTGTTTCTTTGCATCTTTTCATTTCCAGTTTCCTTTTTTTCCCTCTCTTTTGCCACCCCAGGTCTCCCTTGCCTCCCTCCATCTCATTCTCTCTCTCTCTATATATATATATATATATATATCTCTGCATCTCTCTCTCCCTCCCTGAGGCACGTTGTGGAATATGAATTGACTTCTTCTTATTCTTCTTCTACTTCCTTTTCTTCTTCTTCTTCTTCTTCTTCTTCTTAAGCCCCACCCTGTGTCATCTGTCACTCAGGGATTATCAACCTGTCTGAACCGCCCACTGGGGGAAACCATGGAAATGCCCCACCTTTTGATGTTCTAGATGCTTTGTAACCATTTCTTGATCCCGCCGTTGCAGGAATCTATATTTAATGATCCCCAAGAGGAACTAGACGCTCAAGGATGATAGATGAAGCCTTTTTTCTAAACCCGTTTTAATATGACAAAGCGACAGGGGACGTGTAATTTGGTCTGTACATCTGTAAAAAGGAGCTGTGGTTTCAGCAAGCGGCAAATACAAACAAACGGCTCGATGGGTTCCCGTGGCGCACGTGGAGTGACGTTTCCTCAGTTCCTACCTGTAACTACTCTAGTTCCTAATGTGTACCTTATCAAAAATTTGGACATCAGTTTGATGGAGATATATAATGTTTTGTTCCGAAATGTACGGTACCAAAACTGCAATACTGCGTTACTGCGATTCATTATTGTATACAAAGAAATTATGTGAAATGTGTAAAAATTCACACATCCTAGAGTACACACTTTGTTTTATGTTCTTACTGTTGTACAGAATCTGTTACTGTTTTCTTTTCAGCTTTGTTTCTTCCTCAAATATTATAATGAGCCCTGGTCACATGACTGACTAAGCACGCCCTTCAGACACGTTTAAAAAAACAAAAAACTTCCCATTTTTATTTGACTTTAACACATATATTTTGGGTGGATTTGTCATATTGTACAAATAGTTTTAATTAAATACACATTTTAGTCTTCATTTAAACATTTAGACTTTTAAAACTGTTTAGACACAGCAAAATGAAACTTTGAAACAAATATGAAAGATGTCTGGGTGTGTCTGTACGTGTCTTGTACAGCTATCAGACATCGGGGAAATAAAAAAATCTATTCAGGTGCAATTTTTTTTTGTGCTGATTCACGTATCGCCACACTGACTCCAAAATCTTTTTTTTTTTTTTTAAACAATTTTTACGTTTATATTAGAGATGAACCGGTCGATCGGGCAGTGATCAGTATTGTCTGGTTTTCAGACTGAACGACTGATCAGCCTCAGATATAAACCATTCTGTACGCGGAGCAGAAACGCATTTTTCATGGCATTAAATTATTAAAAATCACGTGCGTTAAAAGTCTCAGATCTCCCTCCTCCAAACACGCTGCTCAACCCGCGCGCTCACTGTCGAATTGAGTTTTGAGGCTCTGGAGACGTTTGAGGCGGTAAAACGTCACTGTTTCTTTATAATCCTGCAGGTGGCGCTCTCTGAACTATTGACACATTTTCATCCAGTGTGGTAGGAGTGAATTATTTGCTAAGTTTGTTTAGACATGATAATTATAGTGGATGACAGAGATACACGCGGCTCAGTAACAATGTAGCTGTGCTTGGTTTTTAAGAAAAAAAGTAAGAAAACTAATATTATAAGGAACAGGCTACTTTTAATTACTCATTAAAGTTTAAAGGTTTAAAAATGTTACAAAATCAAGAATAAAATGTAATATCTAATAAGCATATTTATAAAAATCCTGACACGTTATTGAGTCAAATCGGCCCCGAGGTATCATGATAATATCGTATCGGGAGGAGACGGCTGATCCCCATCACTAACAACTAGCTTGTTTTGCTAATCTGATCTGAGAGTGAAGCTAGCACAAAGCAGAGCAACGCGTGAATCAGATTGCACACTGATTGATTTGTATTAACTCAATTCAGAAGCTTTATAAGATATTAATAATAAGAGCTAAACCATGCTGGATAGGCCACGCCCACAAAACTTGTTACTTGCGATGCATGATAAGATTGTGCTAAGGTAAGAAGTTATACTGACGCTTTAAAATAATATATGAACTGATGATGACTCAGCGTTTATACACACTGTGTCCTAAACCACATGGGATCTGCAGGACCGGATGCTAGTCTTTTATTAGATTTGCATGTTAGCGATGTTTTTATTAACCGCTACAAATTTCAACAAATACATTTAACGGCTCTAAGATTATAAAATTGTGTAAAAAAAAAAAAAAAAAAAATTTTAAGCTGAAAATGCAGCTAAATGAAAGTCATGTGTTTTAAATTCTGAATGATGACGTCGTGCTAATGCTCCATGCAGTCTATTGTTCTCTCTTTCAAATTAAATAACTAGTGAAATCATAAATATAATATCCAGAAATATAATAGAATATAAAAACATGCATACCCAATAAGTGCAAAAAAATAAATAAAATAAAATAAAATAGTTCTGAAAAATAGCATCAGGTTTGTTTCCTTTTTTTTTTCGTTATTCAGATGTTTTACTTTTTAAGCCAATTTCATTCGCATACCATTAGACGTGTACGTGCCTGTGGAGGTAAAAAAAAAAAAAAAAAAAAAAAAAAAAAAAAGATCATCACACACCTTGAAAAATTTAACCCTGGTTAAGGATGTGTGTGTGTGTGTGTGTGTGTGCGCGTGTGTGTGAGCTTGATGTTGGCACCACATCCTCCTGTATTATTGCAGTGAAACATCATACGGTTCCTGCTGTAATTTTAAACTCCACACTGTTAAACTACAGCTCCAGACAGGTGGATTCGCACCACTCGGGTTTGCTAGTTGTTAGTATTAAAGATTTCTCTCATCAAGTACAATGATGCATGCGTATTTGAGAAGTGCTGGGGAAGCGAGGGTTGTGTAGCCACAGCGTTTCCGTTTTTTCAAGAGGTCCTCTGCAAGAGCTCCTGTTTGATACTCGGCTACTTCCTGTTAAGAAACAGTCACGCTTTGTGAGTAAATTCTGTACAAAGGAAGTTTCAGAGTGTTCAGAGAGGAACTTGAGCCGAGCCACTTCTCTGCAAGGCCGGAGGTCAGAATGAGCAGCAGGCTGAGGGGTTTTTTATGTAGAGAACCATAACCAAGTTATTAATGTAACACTAAAACACACTGAAAATGGAAAGTTCTCCTCCAAGCCCGTTAAACCATTTTAGTGTAACGAAGCCGCAAAAACAGGTCACAGACACACACACACACGCACACACACACGCAGGGTGGGTCATGCATGCAAAAATGCATAAACCACTCCCTTAAAGAAAACTGTACTTCATTTAGATCTCACAATTCGAATCTATCTATAATCTATCGGCAATATACTGAGAAGTGATTCAGGCAACCACAAACATCTCATCTCTGCTCGAAGAAACAATGCAGATGGTGTTGCATTGCATTAATGCTGCTGCTGACTCGCCACAAACGCATAATGACTTAAAAGTAAAATGAAAAATGGATAGAAGAGGCACATCAGATTCGCATCGACGATCGGCACAAAGGTCACCGAGCTCAGGCGCCATAAACGTGCCTGTGAGTCGGCTGGATTTTAGTTTCACGATTAATAAAAAAATAAAACTTATTATAATCAGTGGACACTTTTTTTAATAAGCAAGTTATCCATGTTATTTGATTTAATGCTTGCAACCGTGGTCTACATTTAATGAATTACGTTTAAATCATTTTAGAGTTCATGCATCCTACAAAACTGTATTGATTAATGCATGCATAATATTTATGTTAAGTTTTAATATTAAAATTTAAGTTATGAAACAATAAATCCATTATAGTGTAGATTATCGACACGCTGGAGTTTACAAGCACAAGAAGAGGAAGTGTTTGAAGGAAACTGCTGTAGAGTTGTGAAACAGAATCAGATCCACAAGCATGTTTTGTATAAAATGATTATAATGTTTTTAATGTGTTTAATCTTTAGTACGGTGAGTTTTTTTCTGTAAGAAGAGGTTTATTTAAGATTTTTTTGGAAGGAGTCTCCAGTGTCAGAGGTAAAGCTGTGACTGAAGCTGTAAGGTTTCTGACATTTGTACAACATTTCATGTCGTTACCAAAGGGGAGTAAAAAAAAAAAAAAAACTATAACAAGTTGATATCGATGTACATCCAAAAAGAGGATGCACTGATTTTTTTTTTTTCTATAACAGCAAATCGTAACATAAGTAATTTAGAAATAGCTAACTTTTTAGTACTTTATGCTTAAGTATAAATGATGCTGAGTTTTTAGTCTGTTTTAAGTCAAAGCAGGATCTCAGTCTAGCAGTTTCAGAAGTTTGAAGCGGATGTGGTTTGATCTGGCAATCAGCAAAGACACAGTTTCATCCTGGTGATTAAGAGAGACTTAAATACTTTAAACACTTAAAAAATACACAGATGTAAACAGATGTGTTTAGTAATATTACCATTCAAAAGTAGGAACCATAATCAACCTTAATTCATAATGAAGTACAAAAAGATAGTTAAAACCGTCTCATTCATATTAAAGCTGATTATTATACATTTTTAAAAAATGTTACATGAACATTTTAAATGAAAGTTTAATGTAAAAAAATCAGGAATGAATAAAGCATACATCAGTGAACAAACCCCTAAGAATCATTCTCTCTAAACTAAAACTTTACTCTCATACACTGACTTTGAATGACCTCAAAAAAACTTTCCCTTTTCAGCCCTAAACAAATTTGCACCTTCATTTAATGCTCAAACCGTATAACGAGTATTTTGTATACATACGTTTTTGAAACATTTTTGCATAAAATTAGACCAAAACCTCTCTTACCTTCGTCCTGTTAAGACTTGCAGATCTGAAATAGCTGGAATAGCAGAGAGACGGGTCTGTGCACAGCAGGAAGTCTAACAGGGCGGAACAACGCTGCTGCTGCTGCTGCTCAACTTCTGCTCCTGGTGCAAAACCTGAGGGTCAGATGTGCATTTACTACACGACACGTTCACATTCAGCTCTGATCCTAATCAAATCACACATGCAAGTGCACTTTCTGTCTTTTTGGCAACCTCATGTGCTGACTGGTTTTGTGTTTTAATTTCTTTAAATCTTTTTTTTCTTTATTATTATTATTTTAAAAATCTTTTTGGAAATGTTTTTACTTTTATAAAAACGCCATTTTTTTTCTTTTTTCCCCCTAATCCCATGTGATTTTTTTTTTTGTTGATTAGTTCAAATAGTTGAAGTAATCAATAGTTGATCAGTTTTTTTCTAATCTCATGTTTTTCTAATCTCGTGTGTGTTTTGTGTTTTTATTGATTTACTGTCATTTTATTTTATTTGCATTTTCTGTCTTTTTGCCAATCTCATGTACTGTCTGTTTTGTGATTTTATTTGTTTAATTATTATTATTATTATTATTATCATTATTATTATTATATGTATTTTTTATCATTAGTCTGTCTTTTTGATTTTTAAAAAAAATATTTAAAAAAGATTTTCCACATCCACAATTTAAAAAATTGTCACGTGATTGCTTTTTTGGTTATTTATTTTTGTTTGTTTGTTTATTCATTTTCAGGTTTTGTTCTTTTCAAGTAATTTAGATTTTTGTAATCTAGTGTTTGTTTTTTTTTGTTTTTAATTATTTTTTAAATTGTAATTTTATATATTTTTTTTATCTTTTGGCTTTTTGCAAATCAAATGTTTTTGTTGTTGATTTTTGTTTGTTTGTTATATTTAAAAAACTTTTTTGCCTTTTTTTGCCGATTCTTTCATTATATACATCCCACTCTGACCTCTTCATATCGAATCACTTTGAAATATTTTATTAGTATGAACGATGATCTGAGGAGGACAGAGTGGAATATCGTATAACAGCTGATTGATGTTTCACTGGTCACTGTTAAGTTCAAATATTAACAATCTTCCTCCAGTGTTTTTTTTCTCCTCCTTTGATCCTCCTAAAGGCCTGGATGTTAAGGTTAAGGTTGGGCAGGTGTCTGACAGGTGGATGCTGTGATGCTGCCATCTAGTGGCCACATTAATAAACGTCGTAAAATGTTGTCATATTCCCTAAAAAGATTGCCAATAAAAAAAAAAATCTATGAATTATGTGTTTTTTCTGATATAATCTGTGCACGCATGAAAGCAAAGATACCATATAGGAAATATTTCTATTTCCTCATGAGACCTGGATGTCTCCATATGAACATGTGACATTTTCTCCCAACTTCACTGTCTGTTAAAAAAAAAAAAAAAAAACATTTTTCACACACTACGGGCAATTTGGGAACGCCAATCAGCCTAATCTGTTTTTAGACTGTGGAGGAAACCAGAGTACTCGGTGGAAACCCACCAAGCACAGGGAGAACTTGCAAACTCCACACGCACAGACCCCGAGGCGGGAATCGAACCCGGACCCTGGAGGTGCAACAGTGCTAACCACTACGCCACCGTGCCACCAACGTTACATGTGTATTAGTAATTATAAAATTCATGAGTAACAGCTCATTAACCTTTAGTAGACACACAAAGATATAAAAAGATATTTCTACTCCAACATATGCAAAAACAAATCTATTCTTGGTTAATAAATCATAAACAAAGAATACACTAGATAATTAGCAACAAGCAGAAGACCTTTTAGTCTTTAACCACGGTTACAGTGTCCATCGTTTGAGACATTTTTATTCATATCTCGACATGTGTATGTACATGATGAAAACGTAAAGCACATTGGAATATTTTATAAAGGGAGTAAAAACTCACTTTATTTCTCTATATAATCCCCGATACACTAATACACTTATCCCAGTGTTTCACTAGTGCTAGGACGGACTGCCTGCTTCATGTCTAAAGTGCTGGCCTCCCAGGAACTCCTTTAATGACCCAAACATGTGAAAATGGCTTGGAGTGACGTCAGGACTGTATGAGCAAAAACTCTCAGCCGAGTTCCTGTAATGTGCTAGTGGTGTAACGTTCAAGGATCAGAGACTGAATGTTCACGGACGAGATGACGAAATCGTCTTTAACGAATGTATGGCCGTCTTAAAAACGTTTGCACCTCAAGTGTTTTACCGCGTGTAAAAGTCTGGTGACCGCTCTGCGCTTGAAGCCTTCTGTAAAGGTTTTTTTTTTTTTACGCTTTCGTTCACAAGAAATTTCATCCCTCACAGAATACATGTAAAAAGGTTAAGGATATTTACTATTATCAAAAGACAACAATGCAACCATAGGGGGGCGCAATCCAGTGTTTTCTTGTGCCAGTCCCAAGTCTGGATAAATGCAGAGGGTTGTGTCAGGAAGGGCATCCGACGTAAAAACATTTGCCA
>JAQMYI010000008.1:25710090-25743488 GCA_030014275.1 Clariallabes melas
AATGGAAAAGTACTCGAACTAGTTACTTTTATCAGAAAGTAACGCTGTAATGTAACTGATTACTTTTTAAAGACAGTCATTTTCTAATGTAATTACTTTAAAAAAATAACGTCACCCAACACTGATTCTAAGTAAGTTGCTGTTATAGAAACATATTGTTCCCACACCAAGGTTGATTTTTTATTTATTTATTTATTTTTTACAAAATCATGACATGAAGTTCCTTTCCTCTTAAAATTACAATTTTTAATTGATATCATTTAGAATTAGCTTTAATGTTATCATAGTAAAGAGCAGTTTAATATGAATAAGCTGTTACCATAGAAATGATAATGTATTTGATTGTTTATATGAACCTGTGATCGTTGGAACTACCAGAAGTTCTATCTAGAAAAATCCAATTAAATTTTGTCCATTTGTGACCTCATATAACAAGAGCCCCTCCCCCACTCAGCTCTGCTGTTTTTCTGAAGGGGCGTGGCTCAGCAGGAGGTCATTTACATAACATTTACATGTTATAACAGTCATATTTAAGGCGTAAGACATGTCCTAAGCCTGATCCTACTATTTCGTCAATTGGGAAGGTAATTCAGGCCGCTCTGATTAGTCTGGGTGTGTGATGGGTGATGAAGTTATAATAACATTCAGAAAGCCAACTATTGCAAAATGACGGACTGACGCTCCCCGGTTCATGAGGAGATCAACTTGTACATATTATTGCTTATACCAGAGCAAGAATGTTCTGTACCTTTATTGGTCAGACGGTGTTGATTAATTGTCACTTACAGCAGCCCTGAGAGTGGTGCAGCTTCAAATCACATGCTTTATACTGTATTTGTACACTTGTTCTAATACGTTACCGTTTCTATAGTAACGGCTCAGTCACAGGGAGTTGCTCTAGTTGTTCTGCATTAACAATGTAAACAATTTATTTAGTAGCTGTAATGGTTAAGGTTACTGCGAAAAGATGTTTATGTAGAATTTATGGAAGGAGCCTCCAGTGTCAGCGCTTTCAGGGGAGTTTACGAGTTTTGCGCTTTCTGAGTGAGATGACACACAGCGTTTGTTGGTGTATTAGCTAAAAAGAGAGATGTAGAAATGACGGCTTATGCTTAGCTGCTATAAGGCAGAACATAACCAGATTTGTTTTTCTGACAACAAATAAAAAAGCTAATAAAAAAAGTGCATAAGATATAGTTTATTTAATAAATAATTATAAAATTGTTGTGGTATAAGAGGAATAAATCACTTTGGGATGAAAATTTGTATCACAGGTTCCAGTTGTTGATTAATTTCCAATCACAGCATGGCACAGGGTGATGTATTCCTTACTTAATGACTATCATTGTCTTCATCATCTTCATCTTCATCTCTTCATCAAGGATGCTGGGTCGTGCGGCGGTGCAGTAGGTGTCATATTTTATTTATTTTATTTAGAGGGAAACAACATTTAAATATGCACTTTATAAATGGTTAATTGCTAATAAATGTCTCTATTTTGCCCCTATGGTGTGCAGACATTCTGTTTACACACACACACACACACACACACACATACACACACACACGTACTACAGAATATGCTATTTCATTTTAATTTATTCAATTATTTTAAATGATTTGCTCTTTCCATTACTGCTTCATTACAAATCACTATAACTGAATCACTTTAATGCAAATGATGTGTAACGTGTAAAAAACGTGTGTTTTAGGCGTATACGTACTTGTCTTTCTGCACCTGTAAGGGCACATTGTTATCACACAAACAGGTTATTCAGAGAGAGAAAAAAAGCCTGAATCAGCCTCATGCATATTCATGGAGGAGGTGAGTGCGTATGAAAGCGCGCCCTCGTCGAGCAGGGTGGAGTGGAGGGAAGCCAGTGAAAAGCTGAAGGTCTTGTCCTGAACTGGATTCAGTCACACCCAGGACAGCAGCTGCAGCAGGGTGAGTAGACACTTCCTTAAACACTTGGCCTTGAAGTCGGTTTGGCTGAACAGATTGGTTTAGGGTTAAAAACGAGAAAATGCTGAAAGTCATTTTGGGTTGTTTCAAATATATATATATATATCCTTGTTAGAAAATTTATTATGATAATAAAATGTATTTTTGGAGCCTTTTCAGGCCTCCAGAATTAAGTTTCAGTAGCTCTGGAAATGTGTCCACATCTGCTTAACGTGTGTTTAAAATTGCGGCTTAGAGATGATCACATGATGAAAAAAAAGTTCTCACGTAATTTTATGGGAATTTAATCTCAGGCTACTCAAGTCTTGTTTCATAAGCATTAAACTCCCTTTCAGATTCTCACATGAAATTGAAACATGTTTAATATTTCTGTAGGAAAAAACATAACCCTTCTTGAAACACTTGAGATATCATGATACTGTCACTTTTAGTCCAGGTTTAGTCCAGGTTTAGTCCAGGTTTAGTCCAGGTTCTGGCCTCGAGTCTGTTTTTGCAGTCTTTATAAAATTGAAAAGGAAGGAGTTTGATGTAAACATGGTGATGTCGTCCCATAGAGAGCGAGAACAACAATGCTGCCAGAGCCAACGCCTGCTCACATGCTCGAAATTACTGTTATCATTTTTTACAGAGTAACTGACTTTAAAAAAAAAAAAAAAAAAAAAAAACAAAGGAAAAAGTCACCTAGTAGTGTTAGTTATGAATACTGTACTGACGATACATTAACTAACAGAAACCCAGGCTTACTCCCTGTATCTGTATAATATATAAGACATATGCACTTCATAGCCATCTTTCATGTTTACTATTTACTATGTTCCCTACATAGGGCATGAAATGTTCTAGTGTACTTGGTGCACTTAAGTGTATTTAGTGCACTAAATATCCAATAATATTAATAATGATTTTTTTTTGTTATAATGCTAATTTGTCTAATGTAATCAATGGGAAACTTCTACAAAATTTAAACAAGTGAATGTTCCAGATTGTTGAACCTAATAGGTTGTAGTAATGTATTTTTTCCCACCTGGATCTTGGAATAGTTTCCTGACTCATATGCTGCTGTTGGTGGGTGTTTTTTTATTTTTATTTAGAGAGAGTGCCAATTTTAGGAAGAGTACTCACCTATATATATATATTCATGTTGTTCAGGTGACACTTTTGCTTTGTACCTGTTTTATTATTCTTTTACTTGCAAAAAGCTTTTTTAAAAGCTTGAATGCATGTATTAAAGGTATTGACGGTATTTTTAGGCCACCACTCCAACAACAAGGTACAATCTGGTACTGTTTTCCTGCTCAGGATAAAGCAGTACCTGAAACTGAATGCATGAATGAATGAATGAATGAATGAAGTGCACCCTGCAGCGCAGCACCAGCACCCATGCTGCTTTTCTTTGTCACACAAGCTTGATGTGACATCTTTCTTTTGTCTTGCACGATCCCAGCCCTGATACACACCTTACAGTGAATTAATCACTAACGGATTGATCACTGTTACCGTTTAAATGTCTTAACGATGTACTGTTTGTAAAGGAGACACGCCTGGAAATCATGTTTCTTCATGATGTCACATTACACCCTATAGTGTCATACACACACTTCATGTAAAGACCGATCCAGAGTCCTGTTAAACCTCTACACCTGGCCTCACCTCAATGGAAAGGTGGATGACATACTGTATCTGTATTCGTGTTCTCAATTAATTTGGCAGTTTATTAGTAATTCGCACAACAGGATTTATTATTTATTAAATACACCCACATGCACAACCCTTCCATGATGTCGTCAGGATTAGGAAATGACATGTAAGAACAGATAGAACTTGCTGTAGATGATATCACATCTTGATAAAGATAATCTAGACCATCATGTAGATTAATCTTGTGCCTGGGGTTATTAAAAGTCAAATGCTCCACGCTTTAACATCTCACTTCTTCTGGCCTTCATCTGAACAGCCTCAGCATCCGATTATGTATTTTCTTCATAATTTGCTTTGAACGGTAACCACTGCAGCACCAAGGAACAGTACGTTACAGTAAAGTATCTTCACGTAAGAATGTAGGCTACATGCTAACGTGACGTGGTCGAGACTTCCGAGTGAAACATGCTGCCAGGTGACATTCCACATCTTACTAGTCTTCACCTGGCACTGGACAGGCTAGGCTAGTCGGATTTTTCATCAAGGCGTTCACTGAGACAAATTCCTGCCTTTTAGAAACAATCTGAACTTCTTCAGGCATTTCCGAAAACCATCTCAGCAGAAAAGTATTTCTTTCACTCAAGAGGAAGCATTATCGTACAGCATTATCGTATATTGGTTATGAAGTTACAGTAGGAGTTTCAGTTGTGATCTCCATTAATCTGTGCTTGCAGCATCATCTTTTGTAACATGGACTTCATCATAAACTTTTAAGGGTCACTAGGTATTTGTTCTGAACTCATGAAACATTTTTACAGTATTCCGGAGACTGTTCATGAAGGTGTGATGTGTCTCTAAATCCAACTCAACTGAGAGACAAGCACTAAACTGGACTGTAACTGGAAAAAACGGAGGAAATGTGATGACTAATTTTCCGTATGACATTTCCTTCATTTACGATAACAATGCTCAAACACCCCCTGGTGGATAGAATTTGTGAAATTTACTTCTTAAATCTATTAAAATAACAGATTGATTGTCAACCAACCGGCTGTAACATTTCACCGTTAACATTTGAAACAATGGTTTTAACAAAAAAATCTAAATCAAACCCCGAGATGAAATGTAGGTATTTATCTGATGACCGCAAAGCGTCACAGTCTTCCAGCCCTTCGGTTCAGAAAGAGTCAATATTTCCATCTAAATTTTCTTTGAAAATATTTTATATTTTCTGATGATACATATGATCGAAGGTCTGTTACTTTATGCAGTAAGATTACACACGTATTATATATGATTCTAAAATAATGACTCGTTGCAAGATTATAGATTGTTTCCTTTGAATAATATGCTTAAATGAACATTCCTTTAAGTTTTTGAAGATCAGCACATGAAATTCCTGACAATTAAAAAAAGAAAAAAAATAAATAAATAAAGCATGTTTTTATGTTCTTTTGTATCAAAGATATTTAAGAAAGGCAATTCGGTGTGCATTTTGGTCCATGGAAAAACAGAGGATACAGCATAGGATACATACACACATAAAAGTAGAGAAAATTGTCTTAATAAACAAACAAATTAACAACAACAAAAAAACTTTAACACCACAACTGGTAAAACTAATTATTTTTGTAAGAAGACAGAAATGAAATAAAAGAAAGACCAAACTATGATATGAATTTATATTTTAGTATCGACAGCACATATTTCCTATAGGTTTTATCATAATTTGCATTGAATTAATACGTCTTTTCTTTTCTTGATTAATTGATTCTTGCAGGTACAGCTAAACAGATACGGAAATGAGCTCGACAACAAATCCTCCGCCCTACATCGTACCTGGTTAGTGTCAAATCAGCCCCTTTCTACTTATTTAGGTTACAGTAAGGAAAAGTGAGAGCTACATGATGTGGAATTTAGTCAATTGATTTTAAACAGTAAGCTGTAAACCTATTGTATTAAAAATCCTACTGTATTAAAAAATGTAACACAAGGACAAAACTATTCAAAATTTTCTAGATGTTTTTGTTGGTGTCCACAGGGATGTGATCCCTCTTATTGGTTCCTTGTCCACTTTTGTTCTGATTATAATCACATACCCAGTAAAGAACACACCACATGATGCGATGATACCATGACCTCTTGTTCTCTGTAGTAGACAGCACAGGGGAAAATGTGAGGGTGTACAAGGTGCACACGCCGTTTGACCCGGCGTCCGCTCCCGCCAAGTCAGACTACAGAATGCCGGCCCAAGCCACGACAGGTGAGCATGTTGATGATTATCAGGGACACGTCAGTTTGAAACCCCATTTTCCCTCTCTAAATGTTTTCCTCCCTCACTCTGGCAGTTCAGACGACGTCCACAACCCCTGAGAGGAACAGGTACGTGAATTATGAATCGGACTTCGGACGCTCTCCTAGCATGACCACGTGCACCTCCTGCCGGGAGCAAGTCCTCACACAAGTCACCTATAAAGTGGGAACCTACGCATGGCTCATGTGCCTCCTCTTCATCGTGTGCGGGTAGGAGTCATTAAACTTCATCGTTTATACTGAAGCTTTCATAGATAACTTGCGATAATATCACGATACATTCAGAAAAATAACCGGTATGTTGAAGAGAGTAAGAGAACTTTTTTGTATGAGATTTAAAATATAAATGAATATGCACTTATTTATATAAACCAAATCTAAATTTTAAAACCGATTTTTTTATTAGCAACATTTCACACGTAGAGCAGTACTTTGCACAAGGTTATACTGTATATAAAATGTCATTTTAATTCCAAATTCTCGTGATAGATAAAATAAACCAAATCCAACTTTAAGACCATTCATCAATCAATAAATAGACAGATCATCTAATCCTTTGTCTATATGTGGATTGTAATATTAGTATGTAATATTATGGATGTACAAATGTTCTTAAATCTTACAAACTGTCCCTTTAAAAAGTAAGAAATTGTTTCAATGATCATGTAAAGTTTAAAGGTCTCCAAGTGAATAAACTGTGGTTATACACATATATTATATTATATATATTGTGTGTTTCAGGCTCGTGCTTGGCTGCTGCCTTCTGCCTTTCTTCCTCAAATACTTCAAGGACGTCTACCACTCCTGCCCCAAGTGTCACCGTGTTCTGCACGTGGAGAAGAAAAGATGCTGCTGACCCCGGCTAAACCCGGCTACAGTTAATGCTTACAACATAGCTGCAGAAAAAAAAGAAACATAAAAAAAAACACACACACACAACACACCTACCACCATCACCATCTGGTCGACATGATCATGTATGAACATGAGATTAGCTGATGGACCATTTGACATATAAAAAAAAAAAAAATGTATTAGTATTATGATTACGATAATTTGCCACTGCAATACACAACCATCGCTTCAGACATTTAGGATGTTTTGATTCACATGATCAGCGTCTTCCTATCCGAAGGTCCGTGAGTCCATGTTTTTTGCTCTGTTGTCAGTTCTGCAATTTTTCTTGTTTGGTTGGTTCAAGTGCGTTCGTTTCTAGCTAGACTAATTACTGCCAATCCCAAAAAAATAAAACAGCAAAACTTTTTGATTTTCAGACCTACTTGGCAGCCTACATTCCTACGAGCTAACCGGTTAGTTAGGAAAATGTAAATAATAAATGTCTAAAACTCTTTAAATACCAAAATTCAATTGAAATATGCATTTTCCCACGTTTTGTTAGCAAACGTAAGCTAACCTGACAAGATTGCCATCAAACCAAATCTACAAATGTAACTATGAATCACTGCAAAAAAAATTTTTGTTATAACTGAACACATAAATATTTATGAATTTCATTAAAGATGCTAGCTTAAATAAGCGAACTTGAAAGGGGTGATGTTCATTATTTTTCATTACTTATGAGAGCTAGCCTGCTAAAATGAAAAAAAAAAAAAAAAAAAACCTGACATGATTTCTGAAAGGACTTCTTTTAAACTCTTGCTAATTAACTAACATGAGCTAACCTAACAGGATTTTTTTAAGACAATAGCAAAAACAAAATTATTGCATGAATAAATATTTTATTTCCCTGCAACAACAACAACAAAAAAATGCTAGGCAGCTAGCATACATTAACTAATCTTAAAAGGTGGATTGAGTATTTTGTTTTTTTTAGTTAAATTCTTTAATGTTAATTTAGTGCTAAACATTTAAGTAACATGCTAATGATCTAGACAATTTTAAAACATCAATACTTTCTTCAAACATTCTTTACTGATAATGCTGAACTAGCTAGCTAACACCAGACATGATTCCTGAGAGGATCTCACTAGCCTGCTAGCATACAGTACACGAGCTACCCTTATATTCATCTCTTCATTCATGTCCATGAGCTTCCCTTTTAGTGCTAGCTAGCTAACATCAACTCACCTGACAAAACTTCTGAGAGGATTTACAGAATTATAACCACTTTTAAAAAAAAATTTTTTATTACTATTTTCAGTCAGATTCCTAAACACTGTTATTCATTGCTACTAACACTCGCTTTTGTGCTAAACCTGACAGAACTCCTAACAGAATTTCCAAATCTAGTTATTCTTCACTGCTTATGCTAGCTAGCTAGCTAACCTGAAGTAATTTCAGTAAAATTCCTTTATATCTTTATCCTTTACTCCTAACACCCACTAGCTAGCTAGCATTATCCAAACTGATGTAAATTCTCAAAGTATTTAAAAATAATTTCAAAATCTAGCTTTTATTTCCCGCTAATGCTTGCTAGCTAGCGAACATGAGCTATTGCGACAAAATCTCTGAAAGCATTTAGGTCAAATCCCTAAATATCGCTAGTTATCTAACATGAGCCAACCTGACAGTACGCCTGAGTAGATTTTCTAAAGTAAAATTACTTTTTTATTACAGAGCAACACTGTTAACCTTTTTTAAATTCAAACTTTTTTTTACAACTGACACCATTTATGAATGAACTATAGTGTTAAAACAGTGGACCGGATTGAAAAACGCTGATTTAACACAGATGGTCAGGACACCATGCACTCGAACAAAATCACCTGAACAGATAAATCCGGTGTTTTATATGAAGGAAATAAATGTGTAGTGAGTACAGAGGCTAGAAATGCAACTGAACACTACTCATACACTTACCATTATTATTATTATTGTTGTTATTATTAAAATATCACAGCCTTTGAGGATTTCTCGCAGTGTGGGGTGCGGATATTATTGGGGCGTTGGGCTCTACAAGTGTTTGTTTATATATATTTCATTATGATTGTACAAAATATTAAACTGCTCCTGATACACTCCTGCATTAATAAGCAATATGGCACCGAGGTACCGGTACCACCAGGTTCTCCAACAGACTCAAACCTGGACATTAATGCTAGTAATTGGGACATCTGTGCTTTGTACATAATTCTCCATAAATCAAAATTTTTAACTGTATTTTTTTTTTCATTGCAGTGTAGAGCTCTATTACAACGACGTGCAAGTCAATGTAACTGGGTGTCTCTGCCTTATTAAAAATTATGAAAAAAAAAAAAGTCTTTAAATGGGTGTTGGATTATGGTCTGATTTTTTTACCCAAACATCCACAGGTCAGATGCTTTGTATCTGTAGATTGTATTTGCCTTTGTTTGTTAAAATAACTCTTATTAATTAGTATAAATATTAATCACCTTAACCATACCTAGTTGAAAGAAACAAATATAAAAATGGAGCATGATTACATCACAATAACTTTTTTTTTTTTTTTCAAAATCTGATATGGGACATGTAATGGGAGGAAAAACTATGTAAAAGAAAAAATGATCAGTCTGTGGTAGAATCTAACCAATCAAAAATTAGACTGAGCTCATGTAACCATGAGTAACGCAGGAGGAATTTGTCAGAAAAAGATATAATAAAAGGTATAAGATAAAGTATAATTAACGTAACCTTGCTAACAGATTGACAATGAGTCACAGTTATTTTTATAAAATTAATGTCATTGTTTGAACAAGTACGGTGATCCTAATTACTCACTTGTGTTGGTAAAAACTGGAGACTGCAAATATATACTGGGTTTTATGGTAACCACCTGGCAATTAGGGAAGAGCTTATTTCCATCCGTAAAAACTCCCTTTATTTCTCTATATAAATCTACTCCTACACTAATGCACTTATCCCAGTGTTTCACTAGTGCTTGGACACCATCAACGTAGAAAGTTCTCTCAGTACGCCTGAAACATGATCAGATTGCCTGAATCAGGCCCTCCATGCCAGCCTCCCAGGAACTCCTTGTGAAAATGGCTTGGAGCGGGGTCAGGACTGTACAGGGGATGTGGCAATAACTCTCAGCAGAGTTCCTGTAATTTGCAAATGGTGTTGGTGAGCGACAAGTTACAGTATCTGTCAAATGTTCATGGATGAGCCGCTCCATTCCAGGATTATCATTGAAACGGCATCAGTAGGCTCTGAGCCACCTCGGCCCGATCGGCGTTCACGGATGTACAGGCTTCTTTAAAGCATTTTCATTCATACAAATGTTTGAAGTCTTCTGTAAGTGTCAATCACTTTTATGCTTCCATTCACAAGTCGTCTGATCACAAGTCCCGGTTTGACTTTAACATCCTCTGGTATGACAGATATTAGACCCTGCTATGACTTACACCTGTTTGGATCAATTTTATCATCTGGTTAGTGTGATAATTCTGAATAAATCCTACAAACATTATTATTATTATTATTAACGGTATTATCAGATGGACAAACTAAGACTTCTTAAAACATCCTATTCTCATTCTGAAGTATTCCAGAATTAACTCTCATTTCTGTGGGGGGAAAAAAATAAAATAATATATGACTCCAAACTCAAAGATAAACTCTCCAGAATTGCAAACATGTAGCAGCCCAACATGTTTTAATTGCAGCACTGACGTGCCAATCAGCGTAGGAAAAACCTCTTCTCAGGATCACAATGTTCCATCAATAGTTGCAGTAGCTTTTATAGAAAATTTTATTCAACATACATTTTTCAGCAAAAAGGCAATATACAGGAATAGTTGTTGTACACTGCTGCTACACGGAGGAATTAGACTTGGGGGAGGGGGGTGGGTGGGGGTGGGGGGGGCGTGGGAATCGGAATCAAAAGATGTGATCCGCATCTGCACTTAAAACGAACTTAGAGCAAGAAGTGGAGGGAAAGAAAAAAATTAATAAAAATAATACGGTGTCCAAAATACACACAATGAATATGAACATCTGAATCGATCTGTACCCAACAAAAGTGTGTCTTTAATTTTACATGTCCATTCTTTTTAAATATACAATTTTAAATGTTTGTCTTTACAAAGCAGACTACGCACTCTGGAGCACGCCTCCTCCTGTGCATCGAAAAAGGGAAAAAAAAAACTTAAAGGGAGAAAGGAACAAAATGGGGGGGGGGAAACAATAATGGTTCGTTTCAACGCTGGTTTCTCTACATTCCGAACCAGTCTAGTGAAAGTCTGCAGCCTCCTGCTAACATAGGACGAGTGTGGAGCAACACCGCCTCCAATCCCAACGGCAACAACGACAGAGGAACGAAAATGAGTGGAAAACCCAGATAGGGAGAGAAAGCGCAAGAGAGTGGGCTGGGGGAGAGAAAGACAGAAAAGGAACACACGATCGAGGGACAGGGGGGCCTCAGGGGCCAAAACACGGCCAAAGATTACATTTTGTGGAAAAATGTAAAACCTTTGATATTAAGTGCCAACGTGCAAAATGAAGTACAGACGATTCATTTCGTTTGTTGTTTGTTTTTAAAACGAAGCTGTGGATCTTTATTTTTATTATACAAGTTATCCATGAAAGATACGACTTCATTCTTAACTGAACTAAGTGAGAGTTGCGTAAACACGGAAAAAAACAAAACAAAAAAAAAACAACAAAACTAGTTTTGCGCTAAGGGACAAGAAAACACGAAACTGCTTCGGAGTTACCAGCGAGGATTCAGCCATCAGTGGTGTCCTTTTTGGTTAAAAGTTGGTTAAATATTCGACATCCATCCCTTTGTCCTTTTTTTTTTCTTTTCTTTCTTTAATGTGTGAGTAAATGGCCAAAGTTTTCCATCCGTCCGTCCGTTCATCCTTCCTTCTCCCTCCCTCGCTATGCACGCAGCAGCTCTCTTGCCGTAGCAATTCTTTAAAAAGGAAAATTAAAAAGGAAAACAAAACCAAAACTGAAAAAACAACAAACAAACAAAAAGAACCTGTCTAGAAAGTTCATTCTGTTCCCCCGTTTGTTAAAATACAATTCATTCTCCCAGACAAAAAAGAAAAACAAACAAACAAAAACAAACAAAAAAAAAACCCAGGCAGGCGACTGAAGTCGAATCGAAGAGCTTCTAAAGGGGGAGGAGGAAAATAAAAGAAAAACGATGAGCAGGAACTCTGGTTTGCTGAAGACTTCATAGGCAGGGGCCTGTGTAACCGCAGGGCAGGTGGTAAAAAGTGGTGTGCGCATACACACTCTCTCTCACACACACACACACACACACACACACACACACAACTTCTGGTTAGAGTCTTTAATTAGGGGAGGTTAGGGCGGAGAGCGTGTCAGTTGTGGATCTTGATAGCCTTCTCCAGGTACGTGTAGCGCCCTCGCTTCGGCGCTTTGTTGAAGTGGTCGAGCCCTAACCAAGGTCTCGGGTGGGACATGTTTCCTGCAGAGGAGGATCAAGTGACCGTTTAGGATTAAACACCAAGTGACCATAAGCAAAAAAAGGTTTGTATTAATATAGGAAAAACATAACGCGTGTTATATAATGCATACAGAACTTCTGGTTTGGCTTAATGACGTACCGGGCTGTGGCTCGAAGTCCTTCAGGTTCACTTCGTAGTCGTCCTCGTTGATGTACTGGTGCCGGCCCATCATCACGATTGCAAATTTAAACTGCAAAGTGCACACAAAATAAATAAATAAATAAATAAAACATTACTATCATTTAATAAAAAAAACAAACAAAAGAAAAACCACACACAACAAACCATGTTAAAAACATTAACCAAACTGCCGGTGTTCACCAGATAAACTAAACTTTTGCTCTATTATGCAAAAAAAGGGGAAAGCCAGAAACAGCAGCATTCAGTAGCATCATTTATTATTATTATTTTAATAAATTTTTTAATTACATTAGTTCAACTTCCTTTATTTCACTCTTTATTGCCTCGTTTCAATTTGTGTGTAAATGAGCTACTGCTGAGTTCACTGACATCTAGATGTCCCCACGTTCATGGTGTTGAATTTAAACTGCACATTCATGAACGCGTTTAAAAAAACAAAAAAAAACAGCATCAGCTGAATTTTGAGATGAACTAATGATTTTTCAAGGTCAATTTATTTAATCACATAAGGAGTGCTGTGATATTGTATCGGGGTTTCCCTTGGTGATTCCCGTTCCTGGTGTTTACCTTTTCAAACTCTTTCTCCTGGATATCCAGCATGCTCTGGATTCTCTTCATCACCTCTCTGAAGGGTTCGGCCTGCACACAGCACAGGGTTAACGCTTAACTAAAGCACAACTTGGCAACACAATCGTGCATAAACGCTCCTGTTTGACAACTGAGGCCGAGTGAGTGCTGCGGGAAAATCTGAGCTTTTTTTAAAAAAAAAATCTAATTAAGTAATTATCTTACTCTCTTATCTGTCTGTTTATCAAATCGATATGTGACGTCCGTTCTGTCGGATCCAAAGCGACACACACAAACATACGCACAACCGAGACACGCTAACACACCTGACGGATCTTTAACAAGAACGGAATTCCAAAAGTCCCGAAGACCTCCTTGTGGAAATGTGCAACTGGAATCAACATCTCGTTCTCCTTATCCAGGTCGACCTGGTCCAGAGGGATTTCCTAACGCAAACGCACAAACAAGATTCTAAATACACACCTGGATGTCTGCAAACTTTGCCAGCAGGACAGAAAACTCTTATGAAATGTAATTTTTATAAAAAGTAAGTTATCTTGGTTTGCAGAATAAAGTCCCTGAGGAGCAAGAGATAAAGATCTCACCTCTATTCTGAACGTCCGACTGGCTGCGGGAGATAAACATTCTAGCAGTTCGTCCTCTTGGTGAACCCCGATAATTTTGTAGCTTACGATTTCTAACAGCCTGCGGGAAGAAAGTGAGGGCAAAAGAGCGGGCACAGAGATAAAAATGAGGTTTAATAAAAGAAGCTTATGAACGGTGCGAGAAGGAGCTAATCAGATTTAATGGTGCGCATGAAAACGTTACACCATATGAAAACAATCAGCATCAATTTTCCTGTTTTTCATTAAGACGCTTCTGTACGAGCCTTTTACAGAGGCTGACTCGACAACAGGATGAAGGAAAGCAGTGGTTTATACCTGAGCTTCTCTGAGCCTTTGTCTGAGAGCTCCACCGCCTTTTTACATTCCTCGAGAAGGTCTCGAACACAGCCGTGCTTGTCTGGGTATAGTGTGATCTCCTGGAGGACAAATCAGACATGCAAAGTTAAAACAGAAGATCAGGTTAAAAAAAAAAAATTACATCTTAAACTACATAAAAAGAGTTTATAAGAAACTGAATTCATGAAGCTCCTTCATGCTCGTTTTTATTTATTTATTTATTTATTTTTATTTTTTTACCTCCTCCCGAAACTGACTGTTGAGCCATATGGACTTGAAACTCCTTCGGTTTTCAAAGTCTGTGATCTTCATCTTGAGCTGTGAGAGATATCAGGAGACATGAATTAGTCAGAGAACTGGAGGTGAACCCCACAGTGGAGCTCAGGTTCCTGTATGGAGAGCTCGGATCACATGACGCGCTATACAGGAGCGTGCGCGGTGGCGCGGTGCTAACGAGGATCCTTACGTTTCCCAAAAATGAATGAATGAATGAATAAATAATAAACAAAATAATAAAAACACACCTTTATCTGATATATTTATCGCAAGTGCACCACTCGGGTTTCTCTCACCTGTTGGTAGTAGAGCTTCTTGGGCTGCCGTGGTTTGAAGAACTGCAGCAGGTCTCGGAGAGTTCCCTCGTAGTTGTGCCTGAGTGGGTTGCCCGGGCCGTCCCTGTATCTGCCCAGGACGGAAAGCAAACTCGTGTCTAAACCAGATTTTCTAAACATTATGTGATGAATCCTTCTATTCACATTACTAGAGACAACAGTGACGCGAATGTGAGGAGATGAAGGAAAGGACGGAGAGCAAACTTACCCCTGTGACTTGAAGAACTGTAGGAGCATGGGGTCAGTGTTTAACCTCTGCGCAACAGTCTTTGCCACCTACAAATATCATAAATAAAAAAAAAGATAAATATGCATGAGTGAACGAGTGAGCGGTAAAATAATCATCACTTGTGGTGGTACAGATGGTGGGGGCGGCTTCAGTCTCTGGAAACAACCCAGATTTAACCAAAAAAAAAAGTCACTGAAAGCCAGAGAAGTTTATTTATAGTTGGAACTAATGTATGCAGTAGAACTAAAAATTAATGTCAGGAATGGCAGGGAAGGAGGCGTGGTCTCTGCGTCCATTAATGCCAGAGTTATAGTGGGCGTGGCCTCTACGCTTGACTGTCAGTCTTGATCATGGCATGTTAATCCTTAAGGACAAACTGTTCTTAATATTTAAAAAAGAAAAACTGTAAAAAAAAAAAAAAATTTTAATAATAATTATTAACTACTATTTAGTTCTACTCCCATTACCCGGTCTCTATTTATACTCCGTCCCTGACACGGTCAAGGGCACTGAATAAAACCCACCTGGAAGTAGTTCATTCTGTTGGAGAGTGTAACGACGAAGCCTGGGTCGTTGTGGATGGTTTTGTCACAGAAGATGACGTCGACGCGGTGGTACAGGTCTCTGAAGTAGTCTTTTGCCGTCGGCAGCTCACTGGTGTCGTTTTCTGGGTCATCCCTGTTAAAGAGACGACAGGAACCGTCACACTCGCTCGCATTAACCCAGAGATATGAGACAGAAAATTCGGAGAGCTGATGAGAGTGTGTGCGCGCGCTCGTACTTCTGGAAAACGATGATGTCTCCGTCCATGAGCTCGTCCAGAGCTTTATCCAGGGAGACGTCGTAGTCCTGTATCCGCTCTGTTAAATTCGGTTTAACTTCCTGTTGTGTACGAGATACGAGACACGATGAGATAAACACACATCAATGCAGGATTGTGTAACAGAAAATGCAGGAAAATAAAAGCACACACACCTCATAGAGGATAAGACTAGTTCCCTGCTGAAACCCTGCTCTTTCACACATGACAGGCAGCAAGTCTCCTAATTATAGAGAGAGAGAGAGAGAGAGAAAGAGAGACGCAGTTTAACACCATTAACACTGCAAATGAGCTTCAGATCTTCAAACAGACATGGGTGTCTGTATCCTCATTTCACCATCTCCATTATTTTACATGACTTACGTATTTTACAGGATATAGGGGTGTAGATATGTCCACAATAATTTAAGCTTCTGGTTTTTGGGTCATACATCTTCAAGAATAACATGACATCGTCTGGAAAGGAAATGAAGAGAAGGACGTTTAAAAAAACACCGGAAACCGAGAGATCAATCGGGCTGATGAAACGATTTCAGGGAAATTTACATTTGCAGGGCGTCACACTCACGGTCTTTGTCGAACTTGGGTAACGTCGCGCCGCTGGCCGCCATTTCTGGATCGACCGTTTCCAAAAATATTGTCCAGGGGTTCTCGTTGTCGCTCAAGTCGATCATCTAGATGCAGTAAAAGCAGAGCGAGATCTCTTTTTAAAACACAGACACGTGACTCTGCAGGAAGCAGCAGATGTGACGATTGTAAACGATCTCCATGGATTCGTTAGTTTGCACTTACAGACTTGTTGCAGTCTGCCTCGTAGTCCAACATGGCCGGCCGCTTGGTGCCGTTGCTCCTGGCCTGCATGGGCCACAGCCGCATCTGGTCCTGTGGGAAACCCTGCACACAATCCATAAGGAAGACAGTCGACACCCTGATCTGATATAAATGCACCATGTCCAACACCCTCGTGTCCTCCCCTACTGGGGTTAACCAGCGTGATTTAGATTTGTCTTATCATGACAAAACATTTTTTTTTAATGCATTAAACACCTACAATTCTGCTCTTTATTAAAATAAGCCTCGTTAACGCAGATGTCATTCGCCTTAGCGACACAATTTCTTACAATATCAATAAAGTGTTTGTACTGAGCAACTCCAGGAGCTCTGAAGGGCCCGGCGTGTACCGCTGTTTTGAGGGGGCGCTGTGGAGCTCACCATGGTCTGAGAGAGGTTCTGCACGAACTCGGCCAGGGTGGAGCTCTTCAGCACCTTGAACACTGTGTACTTGACTTTCTCCTCGTCGTACATGTCGTTGCCCTGGTGCCCGCAGAACTGGTCCTCTGTCACCATCTACAAACAAACAAACAAATTTAGGCCACCGACACAAGCTTGGAAAAACCAGTGAGTTGAAAGACAGAGTAACTAAACATCAGTTCTTCTCACCTGCACTTGCATGTAGAGATGAGCTTCCTGGCGCTCCTTCCGTTTCTGTGCCTCCACCCGCTTCTCCTCCTGCAGTCTCTCCACCAGCTGCTGAGGGATGTCCATGTCTGTGACCGGCTGCAGCACCTCGCCTACACACACACACACACACACACACACACACACACACACACACACACGATGCTACACATCTGCAGAGCTTTCTTATGATTATCTAATTTAAAAAAAAAAAGAGAGGAGGTTTTAAGGCGCAGAGCCCTCTGCTGTCCACTAGGTGAACTACAAGCGTCACAAATTCCTTCCCTATGTTTTGAAACCACAGTAGTTTCGCATTGCAAGTTCAGGCAAAAACTCTGTTCTGATCAGTAATATTTAGAAAGAGGACATCTCATTTCTAAAAAATAAAAAAAAAACGTTTATTTGTTTGTTTTTAAAAAGAATCCACCTTGAATTATCCTCACTATTTACTCTCCTACGTTTAAGATTTTTAAGTCGGTCCATTTTCAGTTTGGAATCTCAAAGCTGCATCGTGTCCCGTCCGTCTTCACTACTTCTACACTAAATTAAAATAAACTCATTCAATAATGGACCTACATCACAACACGTTCTTGCCTACACAGAAACCCGCATCACATCCTCCCCCTAACAGCCAGAGATAAATTGCAAGAGAACCCCCGATTTCGGGCGTTTACATAACCGAGTGGTTGGAGCTCGCACGGCGAGTCGGCTCTGCTTTGTGCGCCGTAACCACCAGACCATCACGGAGCAGCTGGTTTGAGTCGGTGTGTAAGGGAAGTGGTGGAAATAAAACCCACTTACTGAGCTTGGACTCTCGGATGTAGACCAGCATGTAGGCGTTGGTGCAGTGGCGAACCGAGAGGTCGTCGTCGTGGCCGCCGTAGTTGTGCTCGATGGCCTCTTCTTTAGTGCATCGGGAAACGACGTCATCGTCGAACTTGCACCACTGGTGGGAAGGAAAGCAGGTTAACTCCACCGCGTTCCTGACGCGTGACAAGACAGAGACAATCTAACCTTTATGAAAATAAAAAGTTAAATTACACCTGGAAGAGGTACAAAAGGCGTGAGAAAACAACAAGGATGTCAGAACAACTCATGTGAACGTGACTGGATGTTACAGATCCAGTCCAGCGAGTGTTAGTAATGAAAGCTGGAAAAAAAAAAAAAAAGAAGCTAAAAGCTGGCGGCCAAACGCTAAAAACTAAATGAGACAAACAGGTACGATAATACGCGGATTACACGCGTGCATGGAGAGAATTACTGAGTTTCACTTTCAGCTTGGACTAAAATATAAAGACATCACAGTTTGTACTAGGAGTTTGCCCCATCTGTATTTTGGCGCTAGAAGATCGATCCGGAAGTCAAGTGGTCTCTCATATATGTCCCTATTTTATATTTTGTCCTTCTCCAGTTTTTTTTTTTTTGCGTGTCCCATGTCCCGTTTTTTTTTCTACCTCAGATTATTATTTTGCCCCCAAAATCTTTTACCTTCAACAGAAATAAATCCTCGACATGTCCTTGCTTTTAACTTTTAGTTCATAAATTGGTTTAAAAACTTAATGCGCAAAACTGCTGTATGATTTAAGAGGAAGAAAGGTCTCAGGGATGTGCTTTTATAGAAAAGCTCAAGGTGACCACTAAACAAACATGAGATTTACTCACCTGCGCCATAGAGATGGAGGAAAAACTGATTAAATTATAAAATCACGAGTCTTTTATCGCCACAATAAATTTTTAAAAAACTAGTTTTATGTTTATAATAGATCGATTGATCTATAATCGATGAACTGGACGATCAGTGACCAGAATCGTCTGGTTTTTAAGTTTGATTGACCCGTGATCGACTGATCAGCCACAGATAGAAACCGTTCTGTACCGAGTGCTGAAGCTTCAGTCGCGTTACAGGAGGTTTTAAAAAAATTAAAAAATAAATAAATCAAATAAAAAAAGCCTCCGATCTGTCTTTTTTTCTCAAAATTCTGTGAGTGAATTAGTCTCAGACACACTCATTACACACACTTACACCCCCGTGGCTCGACCGCACGCTCACTGTCAGGGTGAGTTTTGAGACTCTGGAGGTGTTTGAGGCAGTAAAACGTCACTGTTTCTTTATAATCCTACAGGTGGCGCTCTCTGAACTATTTACACGTTTTCATTCCTTGTGGTAGGAGTGAATTATTTGCTTAATTTGTTTAGACATGATAACTACAGCGGATGATGTAACAGATACGCGCTGCTCAGGGAAAATTTACATTTTAAACTCAGGTATTTAAGGTTAGTTTGTATGATTTAAATGCTGCCTTTGAGTGAGAAAACTAACATTATAAGGAACAGGATACATATGATTACTCGTTAAACTTTTTTTTAGGTTTAAAATTGTAACAAAACCCGGATTTCTTTTTTATTTTTATGTATATCAAACCAAAATACATACATGAAATCATGACAATTAAAACTGTAATCAAATCATCAGAGAGGTTTTGTGACATCCTATGACGTGTTACCTGGTGATGTCCATCACATGGCATTTAGTTAGAAGCTCTAAAAATGTTAATCTCCCTTAAAAAAAAATTACATGAAAGACAGGGATAAACCAATATCAACACCAGTATCCGGTATCAGCACACTCGTCTACTTTTAACAATCTTGTGTCCTGAAATGACAGACAGCGCGACCAAAGCTGGAGTTTCTCTAAACTACTTGTCCTTGCCTATTAAACGCCTGTTAAACAGCGAATGGATGTCCTTCATAGAATCTCTCTTCTTTAGAAATTGCTAATATTTTTTGCATTATGCATGTTGTAACTTCAGCAACATCCACCACACTGATGATGTTTATGAGCAGTTACCATGCGACTGAAAGACCTCAAAGAGCCCACGGAGAGAGATGAGGTGATATCCAGCCCAATAAAACGTATTTACTGCTCATTAGAGCCATCAGATATATGATATGTAACGGTATACGGCTTCCCCAGTAAAGCACAACCGCGTGTAACAAAACATAAAAGTAAGCAGAACTTCTGAAGATATGCAACTTGGTAAGAAAAATAAATAAATAAATAAATAATTCATAAAAAAGGGGGACATTTAACACCTCGTGGATGAGGATTTCACTCCACGTGCAAAGCAGTCTGAGGGTTCACACACACACACACACACACACAGGGAAAGCGATAAGAGGTGCATTTCATCTTGTGCAATCTGAAAAGCTCCGTTCACGTCGTGCTGTAGAACAACGAGTCCGGTATCGGTACTCAGGGTCCAAACGGAAGCAGCGTGAAAAGCACCGTTCTGATGTGAAAAGTGTGAATTTCTCTAATCGCTTGAAGATTATTTAACATTTATACCGTGATGTCATGCATCACAGAAATGCCTTCGAGGCTCGGTTCATTAAGTTGTCCCTCCCCGAGCGGCACGCTGACACAGTAGTCTGTGCTGGAACACCGTGTACACACACACACACACACACACACACACACACGTAGCACAGCGCTGTGTTTGCCTGGAGCTCGTTCACATTCATTCTATTTTTTTCTTTTCATCACTTAACTATTTGCATGCGAGTAGTAGAAGGACAACAATGTTTTGCATCTCGTTTGATGCTGATTAAAACCACGGTGAGAAAAGAAAAAAAATAATAATAATAAAAATAACAACCCTGACAACACAAAGTAATTAACTAAACCAAAAACTAAAGCCAGGACGAGGTGCTGATTAAACAACATGCAGGACATTCAACAACATTAGATGTGTACATATTAGAGACTGTAGACAGCTGTCGCACTGGACTGAGAAGTGAGACGGAAGAATTTAATCTTTAACTGATTAAAACATATTACACCTTTACACCAAAGTGCTGTAAAATCTTGTTAAAATATAAGCTGAAAATGCAAAATTGTAAATTGTAAGTTTGTGGTCCAAGAGGAATAAAGCACATGGTGTTAAATGTAAAACGAGCGCTGACTTCTAACTCGACGTCTGTCTCGGGCTCTAATATGTCCATCTATAATAAAAACCCCCCCGACCCGAAATAAAGAAATTGGTCCTCACTATTGGCTCCGTGACACTCACTTTGCCGTCTCCTTTGGGGTTGAGATAGACGACGTAGTGGCCGCCGTGGTTGTCTCCGCTGTGCACCAACACAGCGTGCAGGATGTAGTTGGCCGGGTCCTTCACGTCCGGCTTCTGCAGGAACTCGTCCAGTGGTAACTGATCAGGAAACTCGAACCTGAGGATGTCAAGTTAATAATCATCGTTAACACACGCGTGCACACACACACACACACACACACACCTGGACTCCTATCAGCAGAGAACATGTAGAGCCGGTGGAAACTCCAGAGTCAATGATTGTTGTTTAGATGAGTCACTCGCGAGGTTATTTTGAGCACTGAGCTCGCTCTTAGCGCGACACGCACTTATGTTTGCTAACAATAACCTGGAGGATTTGATTCATCTCATACAGGCTCGGCTCTGAAACTCCTAGAACACAGAACTGACCAGCTGGCCGGATCGGGGAGATTTAAGCTCGGGTCTGAAATCGGCTTTTCAATTTTTAATTATATTAAAAGGTTTAAGCCGGCGCATTCATGAGTGTGTGATTTTATACTTCACACACACTTGCTAATGATTTGTGAATTAGCCGCTTCCTTTAAAAGAATCAGAAACCTTTTTACATCTCTAAGATCAAACACTTATTCACTTCATAGTGTAGAACGATATCATGAAGTCCATGTAACAACAACTATTATAAACTGAATTAATAAGAAGTTAAATAATAATTTATGTGATTGCATCAATGCTTAGAAATGTAATTTTTTTCAAGATTATTAATAGTATTTAACATGTAAGTTGTTCTCTCTGGTGTCAGTGTGGTGATTAAGCACTACTCTGCCGTTCGTACTTGTCGTTGATCTTGATGTTTTGGTCGGTCTGGGGGTCGTACATGAACCTCATGAGCTGTAAGTGCAGGATGGGAGGAAATGTGAGGAACTTCACTCCCTTCTCGGCTTCCTGGAAAAAAGAAAGAAAAAAAAAAGGGGGGCAGAACAGAAGCACGAGTCAGGATGGTAACGAGCCGAGCGTGTGGGCGGTTTAATGGCGAGTCCGAAGAGCGAGATGCGCACCTGTAGGCCGTGCTCCCCCGCATCGTACTTGTTATCCCCGTCGAGCTGCTCCACAGCCACGTAATCTTTAAATGACTCAAAGACTGCAGGGGGGGAGGGGATGGGGGGGGAGAAATAAATAAATAATCAGAGACGAGACGAGACGTAGTAATTTATCACATTCGGAAATGACTGTGTTCACAACAGAAGAGATGATAAAACGGCGCGGAATATTAAAGGGATTTACAGGAAACAGTACACTCGGACTAAACACCCCTCAGAGGTACTCACTGTTTTTCTTTCCCTTTATGCTCAGCTGGATATCGTAGTAATCCTCTATTCGCTCAGATCTGTAATCCACATGCTTACACTGGATGTAGGACTAGAAGGTTTAATAAAAAAAAATAATACATCAATTCTTCTCGATTAATTTAAAAAACAAACAAAAAAAAAACCTACAGACGGATGTGAGCTTACCACCATCTTTCCTCTGAAGAGCTTTGGGATGGTGCCTTCCACGCACGTCCCCTTCATCTTGTTCTCGACGTTGTCCAGGAGCTGGAACGGAGACACGCCTTAGCATCTGTTTGGACTTACACGATTATGAGAACATTTCTGTTTGGTGTCTAAACCTCATGCCTCTGAAACTCACCACTCTGCACAGCTCCTGGACGTCATGCTGCATGAAACTGTCCAACGTCTCCCACCTGACCAACACACACACACACAGGTTTAACTACACAAACAGCACAAAACCAGTCTCACATCATTGAGACGTGCAACAGACACGAGTATGCAATAAAACTATGCTTTGTTAGATATCAAGCCATCACGTGTTTATGGAAGGAGGTCACAAATGCGAACATTACAAAAAAAAAAAAAAAGTAAAAAAAAAAGCGCCATTATGTGAAAACCGATTCAGTAAATATCAACTGAAAAACAAGCAATGTTCTTTTTAACATTTTAGAAATTTAATCAAAGTGGCCATTTGATTATTTTTTTTTTTTTTAACTCTCCCAAAAAGAATCAAGGTTCCTTTTAATCACCGAGAATAAAAAAAAGCATTTATTCAACCTGCTTTTGACAATATGCCGTTATTTTACTCCAACATTACACACATTACTGTAACTGTACTAAGTTTAAACCCTGGTAATAAATCAACTACAATAAACACGTCAACAACAACAAGAAAAAATGATTTAACAACGTTCTATAGTTTCTTTTCGGCTCAGCGGTGAGCTGCATGAACAAACCGCCAGCGTGCTACGAGTCTGGAACACATGACAGAACCCGCTACACGACACGCAGACAGCCAATCATTTAACAGGTGTATTGTTCTGCTGCACCGTCGACATATAACACGACAAAAGAAACAGGGTGGAGTGAGAAAACGGGTGCGGGTGCTGAGGAAACTGTCGATTAAACAAAGGACGGGCCAACGCGCCAGTACGGCATTCATTTTCCTCTTTTCTATTAAAGTCTGACCGATATTAATCTCGACTCTTGAGAAAAACAAAACAAAACCTATTTCATCACTTCAGCCGCTTCCAACATTGAGAGCATGAAACATGTCATCATCAGTCACGACCCACATCTTCTACGTCTCAACTGAAGACTCGACTCCCAGGCGATGGACGACGGAGAGACACTCGGCAACAATAACTGCCGGGACTAGTGAGCTATATTCAGAGCAGCACGTGTCAGGACTCTCAGCCGGGCCTTGATATTAACTTGGTAGGTCAAATTACACACACACACACACACAGTAGTACCTCGGGATACGAACGCCCCGCCTCACGAATTTCCGCCTTAAGAAGACTTACGAGGCGGTATGCCAATTTATTTTTTGTCCGTAAAGAAATTTTTATCCTATTCTTAAACAACATTAGACATGAATGTCCTTTGTTACAGTTTAATTATTTGTTTACCTTTACCATACACCCCCCCCCCCCGCCAACAACCTAGCATTTTTATTTATATTTTTAAACACTAAAAAAAACGAGAAGACAGAAAGATCGTCCTACCCGAAAGACTTGGTGAGTTTCTTCGTGCCGACGGGCTTATCGCTGTGCTGGAGCTCGTAGACGACCCTCTGAAGTGCCAGGGGAACGCTTTTGGAGGAGTCGTCGCCCTCAGTGGGCATCATGTACACCGCCTGCGAGGACACAACACCGCCCCCCCAAAAAAACTTTTACATATGTCCGAAACAGACAGAGAAATGGTTATTTACAGTAATATTATATGGAATAATAGGGCATTTAAAACAACACACTTAAAACACATCCAGTTCAACTAAAGGTTAGAGTTTCTCTCAGTCTGAATCAGACGGAAAATAATTGCAAAGGTGCCAATAATTATGCAGCCAATAACCACTTCACCACACTGTAACTCTATTACAGTTCCATTTTTCCTAGAATTCTTTGCGCCAGGCCGAGTTTAACGAACACCATGACTTTAATTTCCACTAAATTCCTACAAACGGTTTCTTTTGGATTTCTTTGATTGATTTAGTTAATACATAAGTTTAAAAAATTCACGAAGGAGCTTCATGTTCGTTTGTAACTTAAGATTTTTTACCAAAAACAGGAAGTGAGATTTTCTCATCACCGACTCGATGCTTTAAACCCAGTTTAAGCCTTTAGTAATAATCACTGATGGTTCCGGTGGTTTCTGAGCTTCCTCCCTGTGCTAAGTGTTGGAGCCACAAAGTGCTTGGCCCCCTACTCGCTCTTGACAGCTCTATTCCTCAAATGCGCTTGCTCGTAGTTTTACGTATTTGTTTCTCACCCGCCGGAGCTGGTTGGTGAAGAAGAGCGTCTGCAGCAGACTGTTCATGTAGCACGTGGCTCCTTGGTTCTTTAATCCAACGTACCCAGTATGCTTCTTTGAATCCCAGCTTTAAAAAGATAATAATAAAATAAATAAATGTACATCATCACTATAATTTAATGTTGAGGGGGAGAAATAAATCTCAAGTGTAAAAGACATCAAACACAGTTCACTTACGCCACGCCGTGAGGAGCGTCGGCCTGGACAGAAACTTCAAAGGTGACCTTATCGTCTTCCACAAAGCCTCTCTCTGGGTCGGTTACGTCCTAAAAAGCACAAGCGCAGCCGGCGGTGAGAACACGGGCTCGACAGGGCGGGCAATATCGGGGAGAGGTGAGGAAGTGATCACTTACGCTCCATGACATGAAGTTGGAGAAACCCCAGTCGTTTTCTTTGTGGAAGAACAGGTGGCTGATGCGTCGGCTGAACGACTTCTCGTCGTCCTTGTAGTTTATGATTTTCAGCATGGCTTGAGCGTGACATGACCATGACCTGAGAACGAGGACAAAGCGGACAGTGATGTCACAAGGACGAGTAGGAAGTCTGAGTCGGGAAATATTTCAAGGAAACATCACGGAATTGATATTGAAATAGATAAGTTCGCTTCACACAATAGCGACAATATGTAATAACATCCACTTTAAAGATTACAGACTTCAGGTTCATTTCTCTAATAAACCCGGAGCTCTCTATGACTAGCAGCTCATTACTCTGGTAATTATGCTACAATTCATTTCAAGAAAGGAGAGTGGGGGGAAAAAAAGGAAAAAATAAAAAGTGTGAGTGTGGTGAGGGAACAGCTGTTAAAAGCTGCTACAACACAAGTAGATTTGCTTCTGTTTCAGCAAACCGCTGCAGCATATAAGCAAAAAAACAACAAAAAAAACACGTGATGTGATCAGAAATAATAAGGTGGTTCAGTACCTCTGCTTCATCAGATGGCAATCCAGTGAGGTATCATGAGTCTTCTTGAAATCAATATATATTTTTTAAAATTTATATCCATGTTTGTATTTGAGGCGGTAAAATGTTGCTGTTCCTCTATAATCCTGCAGGTGGAGTGCTCTAAACTATTAAGTGAAGTATTTGCTAAGTTTGTTTGGAATTGTATCGAAATCTGGATTTTTTTTTTTTTTTTTTTTTTTTTTAAAGTTAAATGGAACTGCGATATTTATAGAATTGTGATGTTTAGAAAATCGCAATACAAATCGAGGTATCGTGAGAACATTGTATCGGGTGATTCCTGTCCCTGTTTATTTTTATTTTTTTATCTACATGGCAAAGATCTTCCAGGTTATGAGATAAACATGGACACATAATCTAAAACACTAAAATTAAAACTGTGTGAAAACAACAGACATTTGCCTTCATAAATTCTTGTCGTCGCTCCAGGACACTTCTATTCAAATGACATTCGTGTATTTTGCAGAGCGGACAGATTCCTGTTGGGTATTGATGAGTGACCCGGAATGCAACACCAGTCAGTCATATATTTAGAAAGTGATGCAGCGTCTATTTTTTCTAGTAGAATATTCATCTACTAGACAGTGATTTAATCCAGCTCCTGACACCGTTGCTGCGTTTTAATGCGGAGACGAGGAGGAATACTTCACCGTCAGCGGCATTTACACACCGCGAGTACGCTCAAAATGACAAAGAGCGTCAGCAAAAACAAGCCCTGGCTCTGTGTGTGTGTGTGTGTGTGTGTGTGTGTGTGTGTGTGTGTGTGTGTGTGTGAAAAAAAATAAACAGTGCCTCTGCGTAATCTACATCATAAATGTTAACCAGCGCGAGCTTGCGGTGACTTACGTGGAGTCGGACTCGGCGTTGCACTGGAGGAAGAAGCCGACGCTTTTCTGGTGAGGTCGGTCGGGATAGAAGCGAGGCATGACCATGATCTTCCACGGTAGGTTCCTTACGAAACACGATGGGCTGAGCACCGACTCGCTGAGCCGGCTGAAGCGCTCCACCACGAAGCGGAAGGTGGCCTCGGAACGCCAGCTCGTATCTGTGGAGTTCAGTAAAGTGGTTCAGGACGTTACAAACGCTCTGTCCACACCTGTTAACACCGCAAGAGTGTGTGTGTGTGTGTGTGGTTATATGTAACTGTGTCAGAAAATTGTATCGGAGGGGGAAAAAAAAAACAAAAAAAACATGATCCACGTCCACAAAGGAGACAGAGTGGAGGAGTGTGTGCCTTTAATTCACTAATTAATCTCTATCACAAAGACAACACGTGCTGTGTAGGTGTGGACAATACTATTTAAAAAAACTTCTTTTCTTTTTTTTTTAAATTCATCTAATGGATTGAACACCAGCACTCAGCTACAGGAGGTTGGGGAGGTCAGGGTTAAAGTTGATGCTTAGTTTTGTGTTCATCATTTCCTGATTTACTGAGACACCCAGTAATTCTGACAGAATTAAACTCACACAGGGTCATTTTCTGTTTTACGGTTGCTCCTCTGGATCTGTCACATCTGTGTTTTCCTCTTTATCTATGTACACATGCTGTGCTTTAGGGGGGGAAAAAAAAAAAAACGTTGTGTTGAGTCTTCTAGTTTGTGTATCTGTATCGCTCGCCGGATTTTAAAAAACAAAAATAAAAACGTATGTGTTTTCAAACTGTTTCCTGAATCTTGATTCTCACGAGAATGAAATCAAAACCAGGGTCTCGTCGTCCCTACCAGCACCTCTTTGACTTGAACAGAGCGTGATCACATGTCCACCTGACACAAACATCTGGGTTCATGCAAAAAACAACCTGATATAAAGTGACTCCTCCTGTGGTCAGTTTATTGCCGTCCAGACACAAGATTTTATCAACAACAAGCGTTAAGAAGAAAAAAGAAAAAAAAGAAAAAAAAATCAGTTTGGTCTGATTTTAAACATAATGCACATTACAGATCTGAAGATTTACACTATGCAACATTAAAAACCCCAAACCAGGCAAAATTTGTTTTGAGAATTAACAATTTTCTATAAACAGAAGTTGAATGTTGCAAACAAAATATTCTTGAGGTTCACGATCTTTCAGTCATTCTGACTGAATAAACAAACTGTGACAAAAAGCTGGGAGTTTTGTAAAACTGTGTTTCTCAGCCCCCGTCCGTTTTTTTTCCCCGCCGTCTCCATACTATGCACTTCGTTTCAGAAAAAAGTTTACGCGTCTGATTACACCAAACACCAAAACGTGTAGTACTGAAAACTGAAAATTGAGAAATTATGCTCCAAAAAAAAAAAAAAAAAAAAAAAAAATCACTTAACTCGATAAATAAATAAACAAACAAACTCACTCACTCCATGGCCTCCTTCCTCCGAGGCACCAGAGCTCACAGAGGCGTGATCAACTAACTGCATGGAACAACTTTATTGCAGTGCATACAACTGTCACTTCCATGAACGAATGACTCGTGATCAGAGTGGCATTTGTATATTCTAAACTCTGAATGTAAAAAGCAGAAGTAAAAGCGGGCGGCGGGGTCATCCCCAGTTTCCTTCTGCTATATATAAAAAAAAACAAAAAAAAAAGCACTTGACGTGTTGTAACAGACACAAACTCTGATGTTCAATCGCCTCATTAATCTCTGAGAACCACTCAAGTCTTTTAAGGTCGCTTGAAAATTAGTGCCGAGAGCTTTTACATTTCCCACTCACCGTCCTCCATGTCTTCTTCTGTGTTGTTGTGTCCGTCGGCCATTGCCACGTTCCCGTTGATGACCGGATTCTGAGGGATTCTCGGGGGATCATCCGTGTCCCCAGCTGTGGGAGAGTCGGGGGAGGGGGTGAGTCAGGTGCGAGACCAAAAAGCATAATCACAATCATGTTTACGTTAAACATTGAAGTTTCTTAACAAACAAAATAACATTATAGACTCTTCGCACGAACGTTACACCAACACCAGCTTGCAAGCTGTTACTATGGAAACAATACTGCCTTGTGATGCTCGGTTGCATCAGAGTTCATATTTATGGGAGAAAAAAAAACTAATCAAGACCTTCTAATCAATCCAGGTGCAGGATTCAACAGCGTCGTGCCGTAAACAAACATCAAACATGGGGATTATCCTTAAACACACACATGCACACTCAGTAGGTTCCATAGTTGTTGTCTTTGCACTAATTTAAACTATAAAGAGAGAGACACAGATATAATCATGAAAAACATTTAAACCTTTATGCACACACACGGGGAAAAAACGCCCCCCACTGCATGGTGCATGCCTGGGGCAGGTACACACCCCTGCACTCTCCAAAAATGGAGAGAAAAAAAACCTGTGGATGTAAAAACCCAATACGCGTTAAAAAAAAATGGCGCTCGAGCGGAGCACGCGCTGAACCTGGGACTGGGTGACGCGCGCGCGCCGTGGCCTTGCCGCAGCCTCATTATTATTAGCGTTAGCATTACAAGCTAACGCACCACATCTCTCGGTTTAATCTGCTTATAAACAGATTATAGACGGTCTATAAACGGACATTAATCTGATCGTTTCTACATTTGGGAGCCGATCCGGTCGTTACACCTCCTCCTCCTCCCCCCTCCCCCCCCCCCCTCTCCCTCCACCTCCGCCATGACTCGCGCGAGATCAAGCTAACATCACTGCTGTGTTTTCTTTCCCCTTCATCGTACATCACTCACTCTCGGTTTACCACATAATGCACGGAAATAATGTCCAAAAATGATACCGAGAATGTGTTACTTGTCACCGCGTCGCCTTCCTGTTGCCTCAGAAACACATAAACAAACCGACGCACCGGAGCAGACGCGGGCCTCGCGCTGCTTAATTGATCATTGAGTGGAGAGGGGGGGAAAAATCCGTTATTTTTTCCCCATCCGTATTCGACAAAATTCACCTTGCGCTCGGTGATTGGATGTTCCGTCGTGTAGTCGGCGCGTCAACCAATCGTAGCGCGAATTAGCATAACGAGTAGCCAATGTGAAACGAACGGGGGGCGGGATTGGTCGGAGAACGGATGGGGAGAACGTACATGCCGCCATCTTGGAACGAAAAACGCCAGATACACTCCCCCCTGCTTTGCTAGTCAGCTTGTTGTACGGATAAATACAGGAAAATAAACATACAGGAGCGATTGCAAAGTAACGCAATACAATAAAAAATGCAATCTAAAAGTTTTGTAAAGAAACGAGTCTAATTTTCGTTAGTTTAGTGGAGAAAAATGTAAGGAAAAACAAAGCGTTATGCGTCCAGAGCTGAGCAATAAAAAAAAAAAAAAAAAAAAAATGAAGCGAATTATTTTTATTTTGTATTATTCATGGCTTGTTTGAACATTTTACTATGATTTAATTAAAAACACTCAGATGTATAAACCTGTACAGCACACTAAACGGCCTGGATCCCCATCTCTCCTCCTCTCAGGATAAATCTATCATTATCATTTATGAAAACATTAAACAAGAAAAATAAATAAAACGCAGGTGAACAGGTTATTCCTCTCCACAGTTTTAAACTGAATGATTGAAATTAATATTTCATTCATCCATCCATCTATCTATCTAGATCTTTGCTTTAATTAAAACAGGCCTGGTGAGACAATAAACAAATTACAACACACTTGACATTTAAGAAAAATTACGTATTAGAATGCAAGTGTTTTGGATATTAACAAAAGAAGAAGAAACAAATAAGTGTGTGTGTTTTGATGGAACTGCGTTGATTCTCGCTAAGTTTGCTTTAGCACCACGTTTGTTGATGCAGCACAGAGCTAGCGTTAGCTTTAATATACACATATAGAGCCGAATTACATATAAAAAAAAACCACAGGGTGGGGGGGAACCTATACGCAGTTTATAACTAGTGAATATAAACTATAATCGTTGTCTAATTATATTTCGGCATCCCCTGGTGATATACGATACATCGCATTAACGTTAAATGTGCTGCTATGCTAATGCTAACACACATCAAACTAGCCTGACATAATTAATCCACTGGTTTTAAAACAATCTAAGTTACAGCAAACACGAATAGATTGAGTGCGTCATTTCGCTGATAATTTTTTTTATCCCCCAGTCAGTTCAGCTCTTCTCTGATATTAGAGCTAGAGAGGTGTGCTAGTTGTTAAATCGAGCTAGCGCGCTAATCAGGTCAAAACAAACTAGCTAGCGCTCTGAAACACTAATGCTTACGATACGCGTGTTATACGTTTATCACAAGTGCGTTACTAAACAAAAAAAGGCTAGCATGAATTATTTTTTTTTTTAGTAACGTTACTATGTTTAGATAATATCTATACTATACCTTCCATCTCCATGTCCTCGGGCTCGCTAAGCTGCTGCTCGCCGGCTTTCTGTTGCTGCTGTTGCGTCTGATGGTGGTGGTGATGGTTCATGTTTGTGACCTCACTATTGCCGTCTTCGTCTTGGTTTCCCTTGGCTTGATCCGGTTCGGGTTCCGTAGCGAAAGGAGGATGCAAGTGCGGCGGATCGCGGCCGCACGGGTCGGGCCGGGCCTGCGGTGACGCGACCTCGGGTTTTCCTGAGGTCGGCGCCGGGGAGCGAGGGAGGGAGGCCGGCGGGGGCGCGGGCAGAGAAACGCGGACGTATTTGCTCGCTATTCGCCCAATCTCGGCGCCTTTTGATGGGACAGCGGCGACACTACGTGAGCTTAAACTCTCCCCCCAAAAAAAGACCCGAAGATAATAACAATAAAACAAAACTATGAACGAAAACAAGCAAATACCCTGTTGTGTTTACAGCTAGCCGATGCTAGTTATCGTAAACTAGCGCACAAACGTGAATACAGAAAAAAAAAACAATAACAAGCGAGTCATGCGATTTCTGAGGAAAATTATATAGATTTATCGTCCCTCGCAGTGTTTCCAGTCCGTGTGCTCCTCCGATTGTCCCTCTGTCAGGGGGGAGCGGCGAGAAATGCAATCCATTCAAACCGGATTGTTCATTTAAATCCGCACTCAGTTAGAAGTTTAAACCGACAAAAGACGCTCACGCTTCTCTTTCACACGTTCACGCGCAGTAACCGAAAACGCTTTCTCAATAAAACTCTATATCTAATACGTGTATTTATACCTATTTTTTTGCCCGGTCACGGCCAGAGCGGCTCTTTCTCTCTTTCTCTACCGTCTATCCCACTCTTACACACTCACTTATTCTCTCTCTCTCCGCTCCTGTTTGGTTCCTGATGTGCAGCGCAGAGCTAAAACTCAAAATGGCGGTCGCGCTCCTCTCTGAAATGTCACATCCGCACGGGGATCCAAACACTCACGAGGGCTCGAACTCAAACGCCTTCCACAGTAGACAAAGCAGGGCACTTCGTTCGCGTTGAGGAGCGGTTATTTCCCGCGCTTGCTGAATCCCCTATTTAGAGAAGTCGGCTCGATTTAGGACGCGCCCTATTCTGTGCAGTTAAATCCCAGTTATATTTTCTAGAGCGTAAAAAAAACAGTTAGATTCTGATTATTAAAAGGTCCTGTTTAGTTTTTATATTAAAAAACTATATTTATTTTTATATATACTTTCAGCTATTGTTGTTGAATATCCAGTTTAACATAATTTTGTTTTAAAGAAAGTTGCATCATGCACCTGTTTGTGTCTGCAAGCCAGATATGTATTACTGCACTGTTTATTCACTGGTACACACAAAACATGTTAAACCAAAGATTAACAAACTCTAACATGTATAATATAATACATAACATAATATGCAATATGTAATTTTGAAGATGCATTATGAATAAATGCTACTGAGAGCATGGTACATGTGATTTTGCTCATTTCTTAGGCCACACCATTAAGATTCCCATTTTTGTAAAAAAAATAAATAATAAATAATAATAATAATAATAAATAAAGAGAGAGAGAGAGAGAGAAATCATTTAAATTGCATGATAAATAAATGAGTTAGTTCTACTGATCAGCCATAACATTATGAACACACACCTAATATTGAGTACGTCCCCCTTTTGCCACCCCAACAGTAATGGCCCGTTTGTGTGTGCGTTCTGACACCTTTCTATTGGAATCAGCATGAACCTTTTCATCAATTTGATCTACAGAAGGTCTTCTATTGGATCAGACTACACGGTCCAGCCTTCACTCCCCATGTGCATCAGTAAGCCCAGGCCACCCATGATCCTGTCGCCAGTTCACAGGTTTTCCTTCCTTGGATCACACTTCCTGACCACTGCAGACCAGGAACATCACACAAGACCTGATGTTTTGGACTCATTCTGACCCAAGTCCTCTAGCCATCACAATTTCGCCCTTCTCACAATAGCTACATTTTCAATATCTCGTTATAATGGCACCTGGAAGTGGGTGTGATATATTATTATTCACACGGTGCATCACTCTTATGATGGGGGGGTGGGGGGGGTCTACTCTATAT
>JAQMYI010000008.1:25743588-25754267 GCA_030014275.1 Clariallabes melas
CCCCCCCCCCCCCCCCCCCCCCCCCCCCCCCCCCCCCCCCCCCTCGACTCGATATTAGGCAGGTGGTCATGATGTTATGGCTGATCGGTGTATAAAGGTGCTTTTTCACTGTGTGAGACATCGCAAGCTAAGTGATTAGACATAGGAACATATATATCACAGACACTTGCCATACAAGTTTAAAGCGTGAAGTCGTTATATCGGTAAATATGAAGATATGAAGGCTAATGCGAATGGAAATGCAAATGCTCTACAATGTCAATGTGAAACAGGAACAAAACTCACACAGTGTGTGGGGGTATGAGAGAAAGACAAGCAGACATGTTTCCTGATAAAATATTAGCCATGATATAGGACTCGAATTAACTTGTAGCACTTTGAGATTTGCTTCAAATATAAAGTGCATTATAAATAAAATGTATTATTATGATGGGGGACGGCTGGAAAAGCGTGGTCTCACTGTGGAAAAAGCGGACCAAAGAGCACAGCGTGAGAGAGAGAGAGACATCAGGCGTGAGGTAGAAGAAAACCTGTGGACAGAGATGTGCAGTGACCACCATCCTTAAAAAAAAGCATGTTAAAGTTCTCTGCAGTAAGATATTTTCACAACTACTGAACCACAATTTATATGAAGCAGTTCTGTATTTCAATCAGACATTTTGTTGTCATTTTTATTCATTATTTGTCATTTGCAAAGCTGTACTTTGTACAAATTTCTTTGATTAAGAAGAATAGTTAAAAGTTGTGACCTTGTCCTCTTTTACTGTAAATTATTATTTGGAGTATAATAAATATCTTAGAGCTTTTGATCATTTATACTTTTTATGAGTTGGTATGTTGTTGTCTTCATAAATGGCAATATCATGTTTACTGAAAAATGTACTGAAGCACTTTGAATTTCATTTTGACAAAGTGACTAAACATCTCCACTCCCGTGGCTTACACAGTCTTCGTGGGACTCTTCATTTTCGAGCCACTGAATAACAAAAATATCACCTTTTATCACAGGAACGTTTAGAGAATCGTACAAGGAGTTATGAGAAATGCAAGTCTGCTGTGAGAAATGAGCCAAAACAACTGAAAAAAGGTCTCCATTTCAGAATGGTCTAATGATTGGGCAGCCTTAAGCAACTAAGGACATTTGAAATGACTGGTTATAAAAACAAAGCTATGTTTAATAGTGAAAGTAAGAGCATTTCCACACACACACACACACACACACACACACACACACACAATATGATGAGAACTCACTGGATTGGGACTAAACAGCTGTGTGTCCACAAGAAAACCACTTGTTAGTGAGACTCATCAGAAAAAAGGTTTCGGGTTGCTAGAGAGCATAAAGACTGGATTTTGGAGCGATGTTAAAAGGTCATGTGACCTGATGAGTCCAGACTGATCCTATTCCAGAGCGATGGGCGTGTCAGGGTAAGAAGGGAAGCGCATGAAGCGTGTTCAAGTCAGTGTTATGGGGCAATAAAATGAAGTCAGCTGACCACCTGAATGTACTGAATCACCAGATTATCACGTCTATGGAGGTTTTCTTCCCTGATGGCACGGGACATATTCCAGGACTCAGAGTGTGAAAGAGCGGCTCTGGGAGCACGAGGAATTATTTACACATGTGAACTGGACACCACAGTGTGTGTAATAATCAAAGCTAAAGCTGTGACCTTTTTTAATTTATTGTATTATACTTGGCATAGCTTTGGACCTGAAGCTATAATAACCATAACCATTATAGTGTTATAATAAAACTCCCATCAAATCAAACCATCCCATACAGTTTCTATATATTGATAAACAAACTGATTATTTTCGATTGCAATGTAGTTAATAAAAAATAGACCCAATAAAATAGAAAGAAAAAAGACCAAATTGATTGGACTATCATCTCGTTTTCTTTAGATGGATAAATCAAGGAGCAGGCATAACAGATTAACTGATAGATGAACCGATAAACAAGCAGAATTAAAGACAAACATATCAGTGAACAGACAGATAGAGAAATATTTGATGACAGAAAGACAGGCAAATATGTAGATAGATAGATAGATAGATAGATAGATAGATAGATAGATAGATAGATAGATAGACGAACATGCAGACAGATTAATAAACAAACAGACAAATAAATATATAGATAAGCTAAAAGTTAGATAAATCTCTGATAGACAAACAGACAGACAGGCAGAAATTTAGTTGATTGATGAACAGACAGACAGACAGTCAGACAAACAGACAGACAGATAATTTAACTTTCAGCTGAATAACACACGCTATATAATTTCTATCTGTTTTCACTCAGATGAGGATGGGTTCCCTATTGAGTCTGGTTCCTCTCAAGGTTTCTTCCTATTGCCATCCCAGGGAGTTTTCCTTGCCACTGTCACCGGCACCCTTGGCTTGCTCATCACGGACAATCTCATTATTATCTAGACACATTTTTCTCATGTTTATGAAGCTGCTTTGAGACAATGACCATTGTTAAAAGCGCTATATAAATAAAATTGAATTGAAATTGAATTGAAACAGATAGATAGATAGATAGATAGATAGATAGATAGATAGATAGATAGATAGATAGATTAAGAGACAGACTGAGACTGACAAGTAGACATAAAAACAGGCATAACAGATCATTTGATAGATGAACCGACAGATGAATAGATAGATAGACTGACATATTAATGAACAGAGAAACCAACAGAAATAAAGACAGGAAGATAGATCAATGAACAGACAGATAGACACATATCTGATGGACAGTCAGGCAGGTAGATAGACAGACAGATAGACAGACAGACATACAGTCCTGACTCCTTACAACTCTCATCACAAGGGTTTAAACAAATGATAAAATGTCAAAATGTGCCTTAAATTGCTTTTTGAGATAATGTCTGTAGCCCTTCATAAATGTATTATTTGACTGAAAGTACTATCTGATTAAAGAATATACTGTGTATTATATTTAGATATTAACAGTTGTTGTTAGTCTTTCGGCTGCTCCTGTCGAGGGGTCGCCACAGCAGACCATCTGATCCACACACTACTTTGGCACAGGCTTTATGCCAGATGCCCTTCCTGATGCAACCCTCCCATTTTACCCGGGCTTGGGACCAGTGCTGCATCCAGTGGCTGGGGTTTGGGCATCGGGTGGGAATTGAACCCAGGGTCTTGCGCATGGTAATATATTATATTGTACCAACATTTTGGACAGAGGTACATTACACTGTTGCTTGTTTGTTTGTTTCTTTTTGATTTTAAAGAGAGTTTTGCTTGACTCGTCCTTGCTGGATTGATTCGAAATCCCAGTTAAGTAAAGTATTTCCTGCTGGTTGAATAAACTGAGTTTCATGTCCTGAAGCTGCTAGCTAAATACATTCCATAAGGGAAAACCAAATGCATGATACATTTATTGCAATGAAACCATCTGTGACCATATAAAACTTTCATTTTACTCCCTCCCTCACCCACCGTCTATAACACTTTATCCTGTGTACTGTAGAGTGTCACGGGGGGCCTGGAGCCTATCCCAGGAGACTTGGCCACTCCATCACAGAGCACACACTCACACAATCTGGGAACACCAATTAGTCTAATCTGCAGGTCTTTGGACTGTGGGAGGAAACTGGAGCACCCAGAGGAAACCCACCAAGCATGGGAAGAACTTGCAAACTTCACACACACAGACCCGAGGCAGGAATCGAACCCAGACCCTGGTGGTGCAAGGCGACAGTGCTGACCACAATGCCGCCACACCACCTACATTAATTTTGCATTAAACGTAAATAATATACATTTGGTATCAATGATATGTGTGATAAACCCACAAATAACTATAGAAGTTTTGTGGTTTTATATGTATTTATCCTCAGTTCTAGGTCTTTCCAGTGTAAAAAAAACAAACAAACTTGCTACTGCTATAAATAACTAAAAAAAAAGACCATGTCATCCACAGATGGTTAAAATACGCGCTGGCCCTTTAATTCCACGTGACATACTTTCTCCGGTCGCGTTTTGATTGGCATTTTCTCTGCCAAATGAAATATACATATTTTTCCTTGTCCTCGAATATGAAGCAAGAGCAGCCAATCAGATTTCCTCCGTGCCCAGTGGGCGGGATTTTCCCCTGTAACAAAGTGAGCTAAGCGAAGACACTTTATAACCCGAAACACGTCAATGAAGTTGGTCAATAGGAGCGGTTAGTGCGGAGACGCCGCTTTATCGTGTGTCGAATCCTAGCGCGATGTTCAGCGTCAAATTAGAATAATCATCCATTTTGACGTTTCACACGTTTACATCAGACACCCGACTGTTAACAAAGCGAACTTTATTGCGGACTTTTACAGTGTTTTTTTTTTTTCATGATGGAGGATCGGAAGGAGGAGAAGGAGGCAGAGATTCAGGAGCACGGACCCGAGCACTGGTTTTCAAACTGGGAGAGGCAGTGTCTCGCCGAGGCCGACCAAGGAGAGCCGAGTAAAGAAGAAGCCGACCAAAACCAAGAGAAACTCTGGCATATGTTTCAGAATTCGGCTACGGCGGTGGCGCAGCTCTATAAAGGTCCGCTATGACTGCTTTGCTTCCTGTGAATACTTTGCTAGCTCCGCTTTAGTGTTTTGTTGACTACCTGTTTTTCGGCGATTTCCGGGCCATGTGGTTACAGGATGGCCCAATCAAAAAGGTGTTCCTGTCTCGGGATTGGCTGAGTTCGTGGAAGGCTAGCCAGTTAAAACGATGGAGGCGGGATTTTCTGGGTGTACGGGTGGGGGAAAAAAGGAAGGCTAAACTAGGTTAGACAGCTGTTAGCTATTCTGTGTGTAACGTTAGCTGGCGTGATGTTAATGTCTTTACTCAGGAATGTTCGCAGGGTTTCTTTACTGTAATATGGATCTGATTAAAGTTCAAGATAAGTTTAATTTATTTAAATTTCTGTAGCTGGCTCGTCAGTATTAGCACTTTGTGAGTTCTCTGCTTTGTTACGACATGACTAAGTTATGCTAAGCTAAAGGTCGGTTGTTTATTGTTTATACTAAGTTACAATATATTGAATGTGATTGCGTTGAATTCATTTCTGAAGCTAATTTTGACAACGTTTTATTTTGGTCGATGATTAGCTTGCTAGCTAGCGAGCTGTTCAGATGGACGCAATAAAGCGAAGGAAGTGACTCACTCGGGGTGTCTGTATTATTTTTAAACGACACTATAGTATTAATGAGGCGTTCAGTAAGATATGAGTGTAGGCTGTGGATCAGCAGTGATGAGCCTCTTCAGGGGAAAGTAGCGATTAATGTCGCCACGTGACGTCGCCACGTGACTTGGCCTGTTTTGCATATTTATTGTGGTCGTTAGCCTATCAGAGAGCGTCTCATGAACAATGATATGATTCTCAGAGAAGAGTTCTGATTGGTTCAGGAGGTGCAGATTTGAAAATAAAAACTGTCTGAATAGTTCAGAGTGCGCCACCTGTAGGATTATCAAGAAACGACGACATTACCTCCAGAGTCTGAAAACTCACTTATCGTTTCTATAGTAACTGTTCATTCACTGTGAATGCTTTGTGTGTAAAAAGTCTGTAATTGTTGCTATTTAACATTTTAAGGAATGAGTCTCCAGTTTCAGTGCTGTGCAACGATCAGAAGCAAAGCTGTAGCCTTTAAAGTTTTCTGACCTTCTCAGGAGTTGACGGCGGTGTACAGATCTTGTTTGCAGCACTCACGTTCACGTTCCTACCCGTCAGTCCGCCCCCTAGTGTCGCAGCAGTAAAGAACTCCGACAACCCGGATGTCACGAGACGGAATCTCGGGTGATGCTGTAGCCTTACACAGCCTTGGAGCTTAGAGAGAGAGCTGATTGGCTGAGCTGTCTCGGAGAAGAGGGTTGGTTGGCGTTCCAGACTCTAGCCAATCATGGGCGGGGGAGGGGCGTATAGTGCCATCCTTGGCGTGCGTTACGACATCCCTACAGTGTATATTCGTCTCCTTTCCTGGTTGTTTTATTTTTTTTTTTACTTTGATGGGAGAGTGTCTCAGTGAGGGGTGGGAACTGGCTACGAGTAAATTAAAGGGAGAAAAATCTGACGAGTAAAACATACCCGTCTGTTTACTTTCCAACAATGAAGTGTTTGATTTTGGAGATCCGTGTCCGTGCATGTCCGTGTGACGTAAAGCATCATAAATTTTTTTTTCTCTCTTTCAGATCGGGTTTGCCATCAACAAGGCCCGTCCCTGTGGGCGCCGTTTCAGAACGCAGCAACAGCCGTGACCAATCTGTACAAAGGTACCGCTGACGTTTCTTTCTCTCTCACACACGCCAAATGCTAAAAAGTGAGGACTTTCTTGACATTTTTAATAATCAGCCTATCTGCGATTCTCAATAGTGAAGTCAGTGTTCAGCGATTATCGATGCTGATTTGATTTTTATTAAAAAAAATTTTTTTTAACAGAAAGCGTGGATGCACATCAGCGAAGCTACGAGCTCGGGGTCCAGACGGGTCAGCAGAGACGCAACAAGGAGGTCTTGGCCTGGGTGAAGAAGAGAAGAAGAAACATCTGGAGGGAGGATCTGATCAGCTTCCTGTGTGGTAAAACACCGCCTCCGAGGGTCTCCAGAGCCACGCCCAGAATTCCGCCCAACCGTCCGGCTTCATCGGATCCAGTCTCGTCTGTAGAGACGGACCTGCAGCCTTTCCGTGAAGCAATCGCTCTGCACGGTAAATAATCAGCGTCCTACAGGGCGCAGAATCTAAAGCGGCCAAGAACTCAACTTTTTTATTTTGTCATCCAGGTTGTTATTCTTCAGGCTTAAATTTAGGTCTGATTTAGTAATTTACAGTTGAAGTGATGAAACCCTTAGTAATGTTCGTCCTCACTTCCTGAATTCAGAAATGTATAAACAACAACAACAAAAAGAACCCTCTTTCTGTGCGTGTTTCTCTTGCGTGCTGTCGCAGGTCTAAGCGGCGCCATGGCGAGCATCAGTGTCCGTTCCGGTGCTCCGGGTTCTCCCACCCACGTGGGCGGCAGCTCGAACCCGGGCCGCAGGAGAAACGGGCTCCACGACGTCGACTTGAACACTTTTATAGCGGAGGAGATGGCGCTGCACCTGGAGAACGGCGGCAGCAGGAAGCGCACCAGCGCCCAGTGCAGCGACGTCATCACGGACTCGCCGACCCACAAACGCAACAGGACGATCTGAGCCCGAGAACAAACGCACACCCATGCACACACACAAAACACACATGCTGCTCGAAAATAAAGCCAATTAATCCTCAGTATGTTTCTGTTCCAGTTTAAAAGGAAGCCATCGATGGCGTAACGCTGTAGTACCTCGACGTTCACGTTGTTTTATTCGTTTTTGCCACGTTAAGCTTAATTTACTGATGAGCGAATAGAAAACAAGAAGTGGAGCAGCCTTAAAGGCATACGTCACCTAAAACAACAAAAATGGCCACTCAGTGCTTTTACATGTGACGCACTTTTTTTTGCCTTTTTTTTTTTTGGGATTGTAAATCCTACAGAATGACTGATCGCAGTAGTCCAGGGGTGGAGCTGGACCTGATCAAACTCCTCCTCGAACCCTAATCGAGTTGTCTCCGCCCAGGTAGGAGGAGTTGGATCAGGTCTGACTCCACCCTCTGGATTATTTTAGGGTTCTGCAGCGAAGACGGAGCCCTTTTTTTTTTTTTTTTTTTTAAATAAAGCCTCTTGCGTCAAAAAACTAAACTGGCGGCTCAGGTATATGAGCTGGATATGGGGAAAGTGTTTCCCTGCCGGTTTGTACGCCGTAATTGAAATGAACCAAGTTTGTAGGTTTTTTTTTTGATTGAATAACTGTGTGAAAGCAGCCTTGGATTATAAGTTACTAAAGTATCAGATAATCTGGTTAAAGGTTCTCAGCCTTACGCTGCCATAGTCGCAACCAAACCTTCGTCACCGTGCGATGTGTAACAGTATTGACACTTTATCCGTGCGAAACTTTCCGTATTGTCTGTGTATACATACTGCTTTAGTCCCGGTTTGACTTGAACGCCCCGTGTATGTTGATACACGTGTATGTTTAAGTCAAACCGCTAATTTCTTTGTGCAGTATATAGACATATTTTTTCTTCATCTTGACGTCTTTGTAGGTTATTTTCTGTTAAACTTACGGTCTCTGGATGGAATCGGGGTCCTGTACGGTGTTCGGTTCGTCTTCCTGAGGTCGAACCCTTCACACTTAGATTATATACTTGTAGAAAAAAAAAAGAAAAAAGGATAATTTCAAGCTTTAAGTAGAAACTTTATTCATGTTTCTGTGTTAAAGATGAATGCTGAAGGTTTGCTCCTTTAGAGACGCCGCGCGGACGATGACACGGGAAACGTTACCGCTCATTCGCCTTATTTTCTCCTGAGAGTAAACGCAGAGCAATATTTCAGTATAATTGTGCTGCTTCTTCAGATTTGATTCGGTCGCAATAATGGAAAGATAAAAATACTCCTGAGCTCATCTTTAATCGTTCATATGTTTTTATTTTTTCAGTTTGAATGTTTTTGTTTTTTTTGTGCAATGAATAAAGGGTCAGTGGCTCAACATCATGTCGCTCATGGACTTGAAGTTATAAAGTGTCCTTTAAATCCTGTGTTACACCAAGAGGAAGAAGAATAAAAGAAAGAAAACAAAGAAGTCCTGAAATGTGCAGATTTTTACGCCGCACCACTGAATTTCACGTTTACTGTATACTAGCAATTATTAAAATCTTCAGATTAGAGTTCTAAGATGAACGTTACCGACTTAAGCGTTAGAATTTATCACGTATAAATAGTTAAGGTTTTGTTAAAGAAATGAAAACGCTGTTAAATTCTCGGTGTATGAGAAGTTGTTTCACGTTTCAATCCCGAACGAACCACATGATCTTTTTCTTTCTGTCCTTTTTTCATAAAACACTACCTGGCCTAGCTGTGTGTAGAGTCCCACTAACACTTTATTTCTGTTTCTCATAAAAATAAAAAAAGAAGAAAAATAAAGATTCTTGACGTTTAGGCGTGTGTACAAAACCAATGTGAAGTTTACAGCATTCTGCCGCAGAAATGGTAGTAAATTATTTGCGGAAATAAAAGAAGAAATGTTCTAATATTTTGTTGTGTGTGTGTTTTTTCTTTTCTTTTCAATAATTAAAAAAATATTAAATTATGCCTCAGTTGAGAAGAATTGAGCTTGTAGGTTTTTAATTTATGGTAATGAAGGAAACATGCTGAGTCCACCTGTCTCCATACTGTTAGAAGGTTCAGTCTGCAAAAATAAATACATTTAATAAACAAAAACAAACAAAAAAATTATATGCCTAATTAATGTATTTAATTTATGTGTCAGGTCTCGCCAGGTTTCCGAACATCCATTAATGGACTAAAACATTTACTCTCTTATTAAATAAACATCTCATATTGTGGATATATAATATAAAAATAAAATAAACAAGTTAGTAAATTTAAAATGAAATCATAAGCATTTTCCAATCAAGATGCCAAGTGCAATAATAGGTTATGCTTATTAAATAATAATAACTGAGACTTTTCAGTTTTCTGCAGATGCACTGTATGCCCAAAAGTATGTGCACCCCTGAGCACTACAGCATACAAAGGCATTCCATACAGTTGTGTGCTTCTAACAGTTTATGAACAAATGATTGACAATAAAAGGTGTGATTCTCAGGGGTGCACATACTTTTAGTCACATGGTGTAAGAATCCTATAATGAGTGCGTTACAGCGACGCTGCAGTACCGAACTCTACCACTGAGTGTCAGTGTTGTTACACTAATAGCATTACCAGGCATTACAGTTGATCCCATAAACATGACTTGAGGAAATGTATTTCAGTTTGAGGGATTTTTTTTTTGTTCCCTCTGGATTATAAAATGTTTATTATATACAATGAATATCTGAGTTATTATTGAGGAAGGCTTATGAAGTGAGCATGAATAACAGCACAGACTTTCCACTGAGTTCCATCATTCTCAAAATAGTTTTCTGACATTTTTTAAAGATTGATACAGCATATATTTTTTAAATACATTTATTGTTACGTGTAATGCTGATAAAATCTGAGAAACAGAGTTAGAGGTAAAGCTGTATGTTTACATTTAGATCAGCATTGTTTGTGATCAGATTCCTGTGACGTTTAGGGAAAAAAACATTCTTCAGGACATTCTGTTATGGAAAATTAATCATCATCGATATGGTAATGTCACCGCCACTCCATCACTGATTATTTTCCCATCACGGCTCAACACAGAGAGTTTTATACCTTACACGCTTTGTCCTCCGGGTGTATAAACATTTGCAACACAATGGATTTTAGAGACACAACGCTGGGATTTAGGATCATTTACTGGATACACACACACACATCAGGGTATCTGGGTGCTAAAAGTTTTTTAGAAATTTCTGCTAAGATCAAACACATGCTTTGTGTACTTTTTTGTGTGATAATAATAATAATAATAATAATAATAATAATAATAATAAAACATGTGATCCAGACTGTCTCGTAATGATTTTTTTTCTTTAAATAAATAAATAAATAAAAGTTTTATCATTGTGCTTAAAATAAATGTAAAATACAGTATATATACAGGTCCTTCTCAAAAAATTAGCATATTGTGATAAAGTTCATTATTTTCTGTAATGTACTGAT
>JAQMYI010000008.1:25759352-25771770 GCA_030014275.1 Clariallabes melas
CAACATTTAGATTCACTGATGGTGCAGATTAAACTTCAGACAGAGATCTAAGGACTGCAGGAGATTCAGTAAATTCTATCCAGACAGTTTTGTGTGATGCTGCGACATAATCTGGCTGGACAGACAGACAAATAGACATTTTCTGAGACTGGTTTCTGGTCCTTCAATGTATAAAACATAAAGATATCATTGAAAGAGCGAATTTTGATCAATGTACAGGAAAAAATCTTTCTTTTATTTATATACATATCAGTTTGGACATCTTTAATTTTCCATGTCTGTTTGTTTCCTGACAGAGTGAAACTGCTGCCCCTCATTACCTTTAATACTGTCTTTAATGCCCCAAACTAATAGAGAAGATATGAGAATAAACTGCTAACCATGCTAATAATGAGAGTACCTAGCATCATTCAAATCTGTCCTGAACCTCACTCCTAGCTTCTAGAACTTTTCATGTCAGTCACGTACATGTTGTCCTAGCACAGCTAACGAAGCCAACGACATGGCGACAGGTACCCAAACAAAGACAAGGAGCATTGTGTCACTGTGTTTGACAAGGCCGTTGGGAAGAGAGTGTGTGAGCTGAGCGAGACAGAATAGAGCGCCATCTGGCCAGGACATTTCTCCTGCCAACACACTCCATACGTCACTACAGTGCACAGGAGGAACGAGAGACGAGCCCTGAAGAGACTCTCTTTGATGCACTCGAGTCACCTTTTTTCCCCCTGAGTAAGTTCCTTATCAGGTGTGTGAGAGCAAAAACGAGCACTAGGCTGAAAAACAGCCATCAACGCAAACTTTAAAGGAAGCAGAGTTAGGATAAAGTTATGAGAAGGTAACCTAATAGCTTGTCTTTTATCAACGTTACTGAAAAAATATATAAAAAAGATATAAAGATATAGATAGATATACAGTAGGAACAGTTTTACAGCAAAATGCTATAAATGCATTTTGTGAATTTTGTTCATTTTTAGTAAATGATTATTCTCTGACACACAAGGTTGTTTGAAAACCAATTTATAACCATTTTAGAACTTAACAAAAGTTCGAGCCAAATGCATCCCTTCATTTTGTGATCACAGTGGCTTCCCCGAGTGGTGTAAATGCATTCAGAGAGTTATTGGATAATGTTGAAGCCAAGAACAGGCTGAAGGTTTACTCTCTTTTATAATCATTGTAGTCGCTCTCGAAGTTATTTGCGTAATGTTATTTTAAACAGAACATTAAGCATAGCACAAAATCACATTATTTTTTTTTTAAAATTCATTTTTAATATTTATTAAAACCCCATCAAAAGTTGGGACATTTAAATAAAATGAAAACTAAAAGACTTTCAAATCACATGAGTCAATACTTTATTCACAATAGAGCATAGAGAACAAATGTTTTAACTGAGAAATTTTTATAATTTTATGCACAGAATGAGCTCGTTTCAAATGTCATGCCTGCTACAAGTCTCAAAAAAGTTGGGACGGGGCATGTTTACCAAGGTGTAGCGTTTCCTCTTCTTTTCCAAACAGTTTGAAGACGTCTGGGCATTAAGGTTATGAGTTTTTGTAGTTTTAGTGTTGGAATTTGGTCCCACTCTTGTTTCCTGATGCTGAAGGGTTTGTGGTCGTTTTTCACTATAGGTGAAAAGGTGAAAGATCTGGACTGCAGGCAGGCCAATTCAGCACCCGGACCCTTCTACTACGAAGCCATGCTATTGTAATAGCTGCTGTATGTGGGTTTGCATTGTCCTGCTGAAATACACAAGGCCTTCCCTGAAATAGATGTTGTCTAAAACCTTAATATACCTTTTAGCGTTCATAGTGCCTTCCAAAACACGCAAGCTGCCCATACAGTATTTACTTATGCACCCAAATACCATGAGAGATGCTGGCTTTTAATCTGAATGCGGGTAACACACTGTAAGGTCTCCCTCCTTACCCTGGAGGACAAGGCGTCTGTGATTTCCAACAAGAATGTCAAATTGGGACTCGTCTGACCATAGAACACTGTTCCACTTTGAAACAGTGCCCACAGGACACAACGGCGCTTCTGGACCATATTCACATATGGCTTTCTTTTTGCATGATAGAGCTTTATTTGGCATCTGCAGATGGCGCGGTGGATTGTGTTTACTGACAGTGATTTCTGGAAGTATTCCTGGGCCCATTTAGAAATGTCAATGACACAGTCATGCCGATAAGTGATGCAGTGTTCGGCCTTGTCCCTTACGAACAGAGATTTCTCCAGTTTCTCTGAATCTTTTGATGATTGAAGAGGATGAGATTTGCAAAGCCTTTGCAATTTGACTTTAAGGATCTTTTTACGCACTCTTTCACAGATTGAGGAGCCTCAGCCAATCTTTACTTCTGATAGACTCTGCTTCTTTAAGACATCCCTTATATAGTTAATCATGTTAAAGATCTGATGCTAGATGTTCTCCCAGATAAATCTTTTCAAGAATTCTTGCTTTTTCAGCCCTTTGTTGGCCTTGTGTCAACTTTTTTGAGATCTGTAGCAGACATTAAATTTGAAATGAGCTCATTTAGAGGATAAAAGTGTAAAATTTCTGTTTAAACATCAGTTTGCAGAACTGAAAGAAAATTCTCAAAACTGCAGAAATCTCATTTTGCTGTCAAATAGTTTATGTAGCTTAAAGTAAACACAAATTAAATATTGCACTAATTAGTGTGAAAATTAGTGCTCAACTGCGTGCCCGGCTACTTTCTATTGAGCTTGACAAAATGGGAACGTAAAATTCCAGATTGGAGTTGTGGTTATAAAACAATCATCAACTTTAACTGCATGATTCTGAATGTTTTATTCCTTATTTATTTATTCTGCGTTTGTTCTGTTTGTATTCAATAAGACTCCTTGTAAGATTTGAAGAAGTCGTTTGAACTTAAACACCGAGTCGTTCCAGTCAACCGCTGTGACATCGTGTGATGAGGTCGTGGGAACCTAGCCGTTTCATTAGCACACATCGTCTCCTGATTGTGGTTTTGAAAGAGAAGACAATCAGGCGTCGCTGTGCCGCTGCGATGGCTCTTTTACTCCGGAGCAGATCTGCCAATCACGGTATCGATTCCGCTCGGCCACTTCCAAAGTCGAACCTGACGATGTCATCAAGTCAAAAGGGAGAAAGAGACAGAGAGATGCAGAATTATTGACTTTCTCATTTGTTAGGTGCAGATTGTTAACATCTCTCTCTCTCTCTCTCTCTCTCTCTCTCTCTCTCTCACTCACAATTTCACTCTGAACAAGATTCCCGGGTTAGATGATATGATTCTTAAGGGGACCTATTATGCAAAATTCACAAGCTAATTAGATTTTCCCCTAATGTGACCTCATATAAGAAGATCTCCTCTCCAGGGCTAGATAAATCGTTCCTTGATTGTTTAACACTTGAAGTTAGGGGAGAGAAAAAGATACCTCGTGGACGATTCGAAGTGGAACTGGAGACGCTTGAAACTATGATTCTTATTAATTACTCTACTGTATTTTTTAAAAATCGAGTCCACGCTGTCTTTTCATTGCACAACAATAAGCGCATAACCGTAGACTAATTTCACACAGCAGGTGTTTCTCTGTGCAGAGCTCCCGGTGTTATCCGTGAGGAAGAATTGCTGGAGCGTGTGTTTGATAATTCCTGCGCCTTGCTGCGTAAGTCGACTAATGAGAGAGTATGTGTGTGTGATTTAAAATTCACCCAGCGTTCTGGCGGAGTGTATTCTGCTTCGTCGGCGCTTTTTAAAGCGAGGGTTGAGGCCAGCTCCTAATGGCTGCACTTGCCTCCACAGAAACACTTTTCCAAGTAAGAAAACTTCAACATTTTTCTTCTCTCGAGTCTTCTGGGGTCCAGATTATTCATTAAAGTGGTGCTCCAATATATACAGTATATATTAAACATAATCTCTGTCCACTGTATATGAAGTGCATATGTGTGTGTGTTTGTGGACAATGAATAAGATTTCCTGTCCTGAGACACGAACAGAAATTGTGTTTCCTCCAAACTCAGGAGAAATGGACGTCTAAGGGCAGATGTTGGCCTCCTGGTGCAGTTTCCCTACACGCATTACACTACAGATGTTAAAGGATGTAAGAGAAAGCTTTATTTTATAGACTTTCATCCAAAACTCCAACACTGGACGATGCAGTAATAAGTAATAAGTAATAACTCTTACCAGTCAGAAGTTGATTCATTTCCTAAAGCAGAATGTTCTGAACATTTTATTCCTCAGACATCACAGCAATTTATTTTTTAAAAGGAAAAAGTAATTTTTTCTCAGACACCCTGTCCTGTTGCAACCCTGTATGGAGTGTAGGGTTAAGGGTCTTGCACCAAGGACCCAACAATGGTGACCCGGCGATGGCTGGAATTGAATCCTCGACCCTCTGTTCAGCAACCCAGATCCTCAAGAAAAAAGCACCTTTCAATGTTACCAGGAAATGTGCATAAGTTTAAGTGTAAAAGCTTAACCTCTAAAACTGGAGACTCCTTCCATAACTATAAAAAAAAAAGACCTTCTCAAGGAAAACCTCACTATATCAATGGGTTTTTCGAGATTCAAGATTATAAAATGGGTGGTGCGGTGGCATGGTGGTTAGTACTGTGGCTTTGCACCGAAGGGTTTGATCGAGGGGTTGAGGGTTTGATTCGCGCCTCTGGTCTGTCTGTGTGGAGTTTGCATCTTGTGCTTGGTGGGTTTCCTCCAGGTACAGTCCAAAGACATGCATGGTGTGTAGACTAATTGATGTTTCCAACTTTCATTGTAATGTGTGTGTGTATACCGGCATACTTGTGTGCTATGCAATAAGTTGGCACCACATCCAGAGTCTCACCCTGTACAGGATAAGTGGTGTGTATGTACTGTATGTACTGTATATCACAGATAAGGTATCTGTATATATACAGCTCTGAAAAAAAACAACAACTGTTTCTTATGTTTTTTTTCTTACAGGTGCATGTGTTGGTAAGATGGGCAGTTTTGTAAATTTTTTTGTGGACCGCTGACAATATGTCTCCTAAATTCAAAATATAACTATTGTTATTTAGAGTGTATATTTAAAGGAAGTGAAATCATCACAACACACCAAAGCAACCCAAGATCATGAGGTATTTGCAGATCTTTAATAACTCGAATAAAACAGAATGCAACTAATTTGTCAACAAATTGTGTTAGTGCTTTGGCTAAATAACATTAAGAACTCAGTATTTGGCGCAATAATAACCCGGATTTGTAATTAGAGCTTACATGCGTTTCGGCTCTCCACCAGTTTTTCACATTGCTGTTGGGTAACTTTATACCACACTTTTTGTAAAAAAGCAAACAGCTCAGCTTTGCTTGATGGTTTGTGACAATCCATCTTCCTCTTGTTGGCATTCCAGAAGTTTCCTGGAGTAAATTGCATTGGTCTCTGTTTTTGTTCCAGAGCTTTATATATATATATATACCATAAGAATATACCATTTTATGGCTTTCTTTTCTCCACTCTTGCATAAAGACCAGATTTGTGGAGTTCATGCCTAATAGTTATCCTGTGTACAGATTCTCCCACCTGATCTGTGGATCTCTGCAGCTCCTCCAGAGTTACCATGGGCCTCTTGGCTGATTCTCTGATTAATGCTCTCCTCACCCAGCCTGTCAGTTTACGTGGACGTCCATATCTTGGTAGGTTTGCAGTCATGCCATACTTTTTCCATTTTCGGATGATGGATTTAACAGCGCTCCTTGAGATGTTCATAACTTGGGATATTTTTTTTTATAACCTAACCCTGCTTTAAACTTCTCCACAATGTTATTCCTGACCTGTCTGGTGTGTTCCTTGGGCTTCATGATGCTGTTTGTTCAGTAATGTTCTCTAACAAACCTCTGAGGGCTTCACAGAACAGCTGTATTCATACTGAGATTAAATTACACACAGGTCGACTATATTTACTGATTAGGAGACTTCTGAAGGTGATCGGTTCCGCTGGATTTTAGCTATAACAACATTTAGAAAACCATTTTGTCATTTACATAACAAGTATGTGCCACTTTGTGTTGGTCTGTCACATAAAATCCCAATAAAATACATCTACGTTTTTGCTTGTAATGTGACAAAATGTGAAAATGTTCTTTTCAAGGCACTGCAGCAAGCAAGAGAGAGAGAGAGAGAGAGAGAGAGAGAGATAGAGAGAGAGAGAGAGATTATAAAACCAGCTCTATGAATATAAATATAAGAATATAAACCATCTGTTACAGAAAATAAATTAAAGCTTTCTGAACAAATCACTTCTTATCATTGTAAAGTTCTTACAGCGCATGATTAATTCATAGACAATTGTTTTACACAACAAAATCACGGCTTCCATTTTCTGCCTGTACGAGTCGCAGAGCAGAATCCGTGGTGCCTTTAAATACTCAATTCAACACTTAAACTCTTTCAGCAGTTGTGTTTGATTAGCTTGTGGTCTCATCCTGGAAGTCTGAAATCAGCCATAATTGGCAGAGAGAACTCCATAACAAAGCGTCTCTTCTTGTTCTCTGCGTTCATGCAGAACTCAGTTAAAACAATGCCCAGGGAAACAGGTAGGGATTGTTTGTGCACCGGTTTTTCCTCACTTTTAAATGCATGTTAATGAGGCATTCAGGGCTGCAGCATTATCACTAATCATCCTGGATGAAGTCGTAATTACTGTGCATTGTCTTGACGATCTGCTCCAGTCACACTGCGCATGCGTCACACAAGATGTATGTTGTATGGAATTATCTATAAAGTATGTTTAGGAAGAGAATCTGCTTTCTTTTCTCCATGTCCTCCTGTTCATTATAAAGCTTTAATCAAACCTGGGGATGAAGAATCTGCTGCCTTTATGTAAATAAAAGGCTGCTGTTTTGTAACCTGAGCAGTTTTTTTTTTTTTAAAGCACTCTGCTGTAGGCTTCGACTTGTACACTGAGGGTTCTACATCTTTTCAGAGTGTACTGTTTGACTAATTAGTGAGGCTCAGAGATGCTGGTGTAATTTGGGATTTTGATTGGTTCTGTTTACACCACATCATCACCAGAAGCTTTCCTAATGTACCGGTGATGGCTGGAGCAAAGGAGGACACAAACATACAAAGAAGCTGAAAAAAAGCCTTTTTCATGTAGCCGGGAGTAGCAGTGGCTCTTTGTGGATTGGAGGATTGGAGGATTGGATCTCCTTGTCACGAAGGCCTCGTGATGGCAGAACAGCAGCGACACAACATCTCTGGGGACCTTTCGACTTCTGTGGCTCAATAGGGTGACGATGGGAATGGGTTCTGTGTAAAGATAAGTCTCGAGTCTGTAAAGAGTCCGAGGAAAAGAAAATTGTATTGGTGTTTTTGCCCAGTTTTAGAGGACATTGTCTTTTATCTCCCCTGACATGAAGTGGAGAGAGGGCGCAGCTGCTGCAATCATCCATCGCCAGCCGTGTCTTCTCCCTGCCCACCCCTCCTCTGCCTCGTGCGCCTTGGCTGTCCAAAACTGTGGGTCTGAGCTGGAACTGTATGTTCAGCTCCACTGATCTGTCACTTGTTATGGAGCTGGAACAGCCTGACATAAAACTTACCTTCCTTTTTAGTGTCAAGCCAAATGCTGAGGTGGACTGGGTCCAGAGTTGGTAAGCATCAGGACAGTCAGTCAGCACTTCCATGCTGGAACCCTCCTGGAACATGAAGTCTTGTAGTGAGAGATTCCAACTGGTAATGTGGAAAATGCTGTCTTCTGCTATAGACATCTATTGAGGTGAGGCATGATCAGTGATGAGTGTGAAGTGTCCACCAGTAAGGTAATTCCTCCCCTATGGCCCAAATGATGGACAAAGTTTCTTGTTCCAGTGCAGCATGGCTCCCAGGTTCATTTCAGGGGCATCATTATGCATTGTGAAAGGAAGGTTGGAGCTTTACACAACAGGAGTGAGTGAAAGCTGTTTTCAGTTCCTGGACTCCTGGAAGTTCCTCATGGAAGTTTAGTATGAACCTTCTATAGAACCCCAGTAGCCTATACCATACCTGTAATTTGGAGGTGAACCAAGAAAAGGTGGTCTTTTCTTGTGGTTTTAATCATTGTTCAAGGTGGAATCTTGTGCACTGTGCCTGGGTCATCCCTCCATTTACGAGTGGTGGTTATCAGAGTACCTGCCACAGATGAAAAAGATGGTCCAACCAGATGATCCAGGTATGGTCCTGCAAAGGCACTGTGAGACTATATGACAATGACCATAGATACCCCATCTAGGAACCTCTGTATGTCCAATTAGGGACCGTGGAGGCCAGTGGTGAACAATTGTATCCTGTTTTTTATGACCATGGTAAGACCTCTGTTCAACATTCACATTTGAGAATGCCAATTAGTATGGGGACACATGCATGTCTTTTGACTGTGGGAGGAAAACATAGTACCTAGAGGAACCCCAAGCACAGGTAGAAGATGGAAACAGACCCTAAGCCAGGAATTGAACCCAGACCCTGGAGGTACACGGCAACAGTGCTAACCATTAAGCTACTGTGCCACCATAGATACCCATGAACCCCAAAAAAGGAGGACTCTGTTCTTCCAGTGCCCACTGGATCTGACTTGAGGGCTTGAGGGTGACCTGTCTGTGATCTCTAGTCAGGTCTAAGGTATTAATGAAGGGAGCCCATTCCAGGTGCTTCACTAGGTTATCTATCTGAGGGTGAGAGTTGAGCCCCTACAAGTCATCGCAATTCCTTAGGCTGCCGTCCTGCTTCAGAACTACCATGATGGGGCTGGATCAGGGGCTGGTGGATTCGTTGATGATCGCAGCATTTTGCTTACAGGCCTCAGTAGAAACCAGCCCTTGAGGAATATTTTGCCGTCATGCTGGACTAGTTGCATTTGGCTAGTTTCCACTACAAAGTTGTACACAAACTGGTCTTGGGTCTATTGAGGGAGAGCTCTTCCCTCTTGTGGAGCAGGGTATGCCCTGGTGGGCTCTCAGGATGGATGGCTAGGGGAGAGACAACAGGGAACAACTGAATGAATTTTTTTTAGTAGATTAATGTCGTACAGTTTTGTGTCTATGTGCTTAATGGGCTGTTTCAGGACGTAATTCACCGGGCCTACCTTCTCAGCAACTGCCTTTTATCTGCTGTCTTTTATCTCCCCTTGCAGAGAGAGAGCAAGAGAGGTGGGAGAGAGAGGGAGAGAGAGAGCAGCCCCACCATCTCTGTTTGGGGAGACACGATCCGGCGCTTGTGACAGGGCTGGAACGGCCTGTCATCACGGTAATAAGCGCAAAAATAGGTTAGAATGAGGTTAAAAATTGGTCATGTTTGCTTATGATGGCCAGGGAGGCAACATGATGGCTCAGAAATGAGGTTTGGAAGCTTATCTGGGTATAATGGAAGATGGTTTAGGATAGTGTGTGTGTGTGTGTGTGTATGTGTGTGTGTGTGTGTGTGTGCTTGTACAGTTATTTTATTGTGCATCGTTTCTGTGTCCTGGCTTTTATTGTATACTTTGACTGTACACCTGCTTCAGCTGCTGTTTTATGTCCTTTTATGTCGACAGGCAGAAAGCAAAATTCCCAAAATGCTGAAGCATGCAATTATTTTCCCTAAAATAACTCAACTACTGTAATCGATAACTCAATTATATTATTGAGCTGCTGTTGAAGCCAGCTGTGCACCTGGAAAAGTGCCATTTCATCAAAATGCTATGAGGGAGGAAAATCCAGAGGTGTTTAATAGAAAAAACAAAAAAACAATTATTTAATAAATAAACTGAAATGTTTTTTATGCTTGTATCTCAGACATTACACAATCGTAAATGAACAACAACAACCCTGTAATCTTCAGCTGGGACACTGATGGCTTCAGCTCATACCGTGACGTCCTGCTCCTACACACCTGCTGTCATGTTTCCTGTAACTGAAAGCTGGCATGCTTAGTTTTTATGCATTTATTATTTAATGTTGTGATATGTTATTCATCACAGAGCAAATTAATCTTGAAGTAAAAGTCATACAGCCTTCGTGGTGGTAAACAAACCCACGCGGAGGAGAGGATCCCTGCTGAAGCGCTTTCATTTTCCCAGAAAGGGAACGAGTTCCTAATGAGGTTGAGGCGTCGTGTGTGTGACGCTGCTTCATGCTGCTTTTTCTTTTTTAGTCCACAATTATGGAGAAAAATGCTGTTTTTATGCTGTTTTAATGCACCAAACCTATATCAGCTTTGTTAGAGCATGACGTCTTCCTTGTATTTTGGGGTACGTCTCTGGGATTTATTGATTCATTTATCTTTGATTAGATTGAAAAGGAATAAAAGTTTCCTAATAATATATTTAATAATATGTCTAAAAATACACCAATAACTCAGACTTTTAGAGCAGTTACGGTTTATTCCTGGTTTAGGAGGTGTGATGATGAATACGGCTCATGATTGGTTGACAGGGTGGGAATTTTATTTTTTATTTTTTTGTATAATCTATGTAGTTTATTCTAGACTGTGACAAACATTCATTGTACAATCAGTAGAGTTCTGGCTCCGAGTCGATTCATTTCATTTTAATTGAGTCATTTCAAAGCCATTAGGGACGCCCTAATCATCGTTTCTTTTCCAACAGTTGCACATTTCTCACCATTTCCATTGCAATGATTACAAATGTGCCCTTCAGCTCCATTCTTCTCTGTACCAAACTCGCACGGGTTCAATAACGACACTCTGTATAATTACATCTATGTCCCTTTGCCGGGAATTTGACACTCCAACAGCGTTCGTGTTTCCTCGACGCTTTTTTCCCCCCCACTGTGTTGGAGAATGATCTTAACTCAAACCGACGGCGTCTGATTATAAACCTGAACTGGAGATGAGAGATCTGACATCAGCTGGAACGACATTCGGTCGCACTCGTGACGTCCCACTCATGAATTTTAAATGCTGTGAAATCGGCCACTTGGCCACAACATTCGCTAGCTTTGACTCGACTTGGACGGTGTATGCACCTCTAATACGCTCGGTAATATTTTAGACAGCTGTGCAAATTGGAAATCTTGTGGTGTCTGCGTTGAGAAGCATCTTTAACTGCATGGGAGAAAAGTGCACTGAAAATAAAGGCACTAAACTGTACCTGGTCACTTGGACTATCTATCTATCTATCTAAATGGAAAGTGATCGGGATGCATTAGAAGAGAAAAATAAAGCATTTTCTTCCTAGACAGAGCTGGCAACTTTTCAGAAAAGCTCAGAGTGAGATTCTGAATATAAGGCCATTGGTGCTGTGTGCACTCGCACACGACGCCCCCCCATGCCCAGCCATTTTCTCTAACACTAATCACACACCTTACGCTGCATGCCCCAGGTTCTATATCTTTTGTTTTTGCAGTTATTGCATTATTCCATTCTGTACAACTGACATTTGAAATATTCACCCCCAAAATAAATGAATTAAATAGTGTCTACCTTACCCACCCATGTTCTCTCCAGCAGCTCCATGTAGGGCAGCAGGGGGCGCAGCGCAGAACTCTGGGCCTCCTTCCTTTCTTAATCCATATCTCTCATATTTCATTGCAGAATTACAAGAGCACCCCATCCCCCCAACCCCCCATCCCCCCAAAAATGGGGCCCTGGGTAGTTAGTCAGTCGTGTGTGAGAAAATTACAATATTTGCATCAAATTTAATCATACAGCAAACACTGAATCACTATTTATATTCATGGTCTAACAAACATGATTAAGAGAGAATACAACCAAACACACACAATATTATGTGAAAAGCAGAAGTCATACAGGAGCCGCGGAACAAAGAGAGGGTGTATGAGGGCAGTGAGGGTGTATGTGGGCCATGCAGAAACCAATGATAAAAAGGAAAATCAAGATATTATAAAATTGTAGGATAAAAAAGTCCTCCAAAGTGGATCTGGTCATGAAGGTGAGAGAGAGAGAGAGATATTCAAAGATTCAATGCTTTATTGGCGTGACATATTTGGACACTCGTATTACCAAAGCTTAGAATCAAGTAAAAAAATTAATGATTGAAAATCAAAGATATTAATAGATAAAAAAAAATCCACACACATTTAACTGTGCAGTGCAAAATAAAATGACAGTAGTGATGCACACTACTGAAAAAGAAGAAAAGCAAATAATAATAATAATAATTGGAGAAAGTACAGTCAAAGAAGAATCATTATTGATAGAAAAGAAGGGAAGAAGAAATAAATATACACACACAATGTGAACACCAATTAGTCTAATCTGCATGTCTGTGGACTGTGGGAGACGCACCAAGCAAACTCCATGCACACTGCAGACTGAACACAGGAATCGAACCCAGGACCTGGTGGTGCAAGACCACAGTGCTAATCACTAAGCCAATGGGCCGCTATATATATATATACACACTACCGTTCAAAAGTTTTAGAACACTTGCAAATTTCTTTGTTTTTGTTTAGTGATTTAT
>JAQMYI010000008.1:25841465-25852788 GCA_030014275.1 Clariallabes melas
ATTTTATAGTTTTGAAATCCCCAGTATTGTTGTAGAATGTAGAAAATAAATCACTAAACAAAAACAAAGAAATTTGTTGTTGAAAAGTGTTCTAAAACTTTTGAACGGTAGTGTATATGTGTGTGTGTGTGGTTGTGTGGGTGTGTATAAGTGTTTATTCCTCTAATATCATGGCAATTTTTTATACATCAGTTACAATTTCATTCATGTCATACTCTTTATTCAATTATGGTTATAGAATGTTCCAGAATGGTTTATTATTCCCCCTAAAAAAGTTTTATTATCAGAGGCGACTGGGAAAAAAAAAAAATTTAACATGTTTGGATCCAGCAGCTAAACTATCTGTGTGTGTGTGTGTGATTGTGTGTGTGTGTGTGGATGAGGCAAGTATTTTCAGATGTTAGCAGCATCACTCCTGCGGTTATTCCAGTAGGTGTGAAAAGGACAGCGGTGTTTGTTGTGTGAGTCTGGCGTCTGCGGCTTTTCTCTTTAGAAACACAGCAGCGCTGTAACGAGCCTTCAGAGCGTCTGGGTAAAGGGCACAGTCGACACTGTCACCATGAAACACACACACACACTTTTGTAGATAAGGAATATGCCAGTGCCATGTGTGTGTGTGTGCTAGTGTCTATATACTGTAAGTGTGTGTGTGTGTGTGTGTGTGTGTGTGTGTGTGAGAGAGAGGGAAAGCGAAGGCGACTTTCTGCAGAGTCTTGAGTTTCTTTGGCATCTGTTGCGAAGGTCAGAGTCGTCTTCTTTCCCTGGTCTTGTTCGCCGTGATCAGTATGCTCGGTTTAGCGCTCGGGTTGTGAATAAATTAACCAGGAACAAACATTAAACTAAAAGCATTTGACAAGAACAAGGAGAGCTTGAGAAGGACAGAACTTGCAAACTTCAGAAACTTTTATTCGACCTGAGAACACTCAGTAGGCAAGAGGGAGGCATCAAGGGGACGAGGGGACGAGGGGACAATCGTCTCCACAACGGGAACGAGCGGAGGTCCTGTAGTGACGAGTATGAATATGAATATGGAGGAGATCTAGAAAGGTGAGGACGAAGGTGTGTTTATCTGCAGAGTGACAAAGCGTGAAGCGTAAACTCTCTAACTCTGTGACTGAACATCTACAGGTCGGATGTAGGGCTGTGCAAAAGTCTTGACCCCCCCCCCCCCCCCCCTAATTTCTTTATTCATCACTCGCTCACTCATCGTCTCTACCGCTTCATCCTGTATTCAGGGTCGCGGGGGGGTCTGGATCCTATCCCAGGAGACTTAAGGATAACCCACCAAGCACGGGGAACACATGCAAACTCCATGCACACAGACCCGGGAATCGAACCCGGACCCTGGAGGCGACAGTGCGGACCACTACATCATATTGAATGAAATTAAATGATGTGGATTAAATGAAAGAAACTGGAATAAATTAATTACTTCGACAGGCTGTCTAAACATTTAAACTTTTCAAAAACAGGTTGTTTATGTAACAGCCTCTGCAGCGACCTCGTTTCCCCTCTCGTCTGTTCCACCCACTCAGCGTTCAGCATCAGCAGTATATTAATCACCAACATGATCATCTGTACATCATCTGCACCTGTTTCTCACTGGTTCATAACTTAAGTTAGATGATTTTGATGGTCGAATGATTCATAGGAACAAAAAAAAATAATAATAAACTGACAAAAACTGTCCTTCTGGAAGCCTGGAGAACTATTCCTCGAGACTACATTACTGCACAATGCAAGAAAGTCTGCAAAATGATGCCGAAGCAAAATGATGAAATACGGGGAGGGGTGACGGTGTGTCTCTGAAACCTAAGTGCTTGTTAAAAAGAATGTTACCTTACATGTCTCATGTACTATATGTAGAAACATGTCCAGGTGTAATTATCATCGTGTTTTCAGCTCTTTGACTACCTGAGCGCAGAATCTTACACCTCTACCAGGGGAAGCGGTTTAATCCACAAACTTGAGTTTAGTCCAATTAAAGGACCTCCTCAGGTCTGTGATTATTCATCCTCCTGTGCTGTGAGGAAGAGAGAGAGAGAGAGAGAGAGAGAGAGAGAGAGGCCTGATGTGATTAAACCAACCGCCCACACAAACACACTCCTCAGCTATAACACACACATTTTACACAATTTCCGTTAAACATCTCCAAGCATAAAAGGACTGAAGAGTGAAATCAGATCTCGTTATATTAATGTATGTTTGGTGGAGCGTGATGATATTTATTCTGCATGTATTCATTATTGCGCTATCGGTAATCTCACAATCACAATCAGCGCACTAATTATAAAATAAAACCCTTTATTTATGTGCCTTTTGTCTTTCATTCAATATTTAAGAACATATAATTCTGTATTAATCAGACACTTCACAGTCGCTCGATCCAACAGATCGGGACTTTACCAAAAAGAAAAAAACAGGGAAAAAAAGTATATTTGGAAGTGTCTCTATATTTAACAGGAAGTTGAATCATGCAGATTTCATGAACACAGTTGAACGTCGCCTGACGGGTTTAGATTTAGCAAGAAATTGGCCGAGGCAAAATTTGCCGTTCAAAACTGGTTTGCGTCAGTGGGAAACTAAGCAGAGCAGGTTTACATATTTTTTTTTTGTGGGATTTTTTGTATTTTGTGTAAGATTTAGTGATGACGCAGCATCATGAGTCCCAAGGATGTTATCAAGGACGGTAGCAAGAAGAAAAGGGAGCCGCTTTCAGTTTGGGTTTTAAAGCAGCCGGATTCAAGAGGAATCATAAATTAAGGTTAAGTGAGGTTTAATGTCTATTTACTTAATATTTTACTTGATTTACTTTTTCTTTTCTAAATGTTTTGATTGTTTTTTAATAAAAAAATAGGATTATAGTGTTGGAAATTGGTAATATTGGTAATATTTTTGGGTGCCTGGAACAAATTAAAGCGGCACGGTGGTGTAGTGGTTAACACTGTCGCCGTGCATCTCCAGGGTCCGGGTTCGATTCCCGGCCAGGCTCGATTCCATGGAATTTGCATGTTCTCCCCGTGCTTGGTGGATTTCCTCTCACAGTCCAAAGACCTGCAGATTAGCCTAATTGGTGTTCCCAAATTGCCCGTAGTGTGTGTGTACAGAGTGTGCCCTGTGATGGATTGGCACCCTGTCCAGGGTGTACCCCGCCTCGTGCCCTAAGTCTCCTGGGATAAGCCCCTTGTCCCTGTGACCCTGAATACAGGATGAAAAGTCGGTATAGTCGATGAGTGAGTGAGAGAAACAAATTATTTGGATTTACATCATTTGCTAAAGGAAAATGCGTTTCGCAATACAAAATTTCGTCATTAGAATGAGAAAAGTGCTCTCTCAAATCCTTTTGCTTTACAGTAGATTTATGATAATTAGATTGTGAACATTGTACCATGTTTAACCATGTTAGTCAAATTATTCATTAAAAAAATCATGTTAGCGCATCCTTGGTATGTGTCTGGCATTAGTCTGGATTTGATAATTATGATAATAATGATTAAAAACTCCTGAACTCCAAAGATGATATTATATTGAATTGAAATTAAATGTGCGTGTTCAGATGAAATATTTTAAAAAAGGCTTTCAAGAGCTGAATCACGCCTAATCTCGTAGCCTGGCTCACGCGGACACTTTCTATTATTTTCGCAAAAACTTTTTATTTTTTCTTTCCTTCCTAAACGGTTGTGAAATGCGTTCGTGCCTGACGGCAATCTGAATCCCATCAACGAGTCTTGTGCGCCATTATTGGACCGAAATATCCGCTGCTGTAACCTCTCGGCCTCATTTTCCTCAGCCCGCGTGTCCCATCAATACTGCATCAATCCGGAATTACACACCCGAGAGGTTTCCACCTGAGCTTTCTAAAAACACTACAGAGTTCCGAACCTCACTTCTTCTTCTTCTTCTTCTCTTCTTCCTCGTATCTCGCTGACGTTATTCCGTGCTGCAGCGCCGCCTGAACAGATGCAAAATAAACCTGCGCGGGAGCAAAACTTCGCTGCTGTCAGGCTCGCGGCAGCGGGAGCGCTCAAGGACTGACTTTGGGTGTCTCGTTACCGAGCATGTGTAACAGAAGTAATTTTTTTGCTTCTGCTTCACCATCTGTTTAAGTTCCAAAAAAAAAATAAAAAAAAAAGTCCCATGCTGTATATTTTGCTCGGATTCTCAAAAGATTTAACTTTTATTTCGTGCTCTACTTTAAAGGACGCCTAAAAAAGTACTTTTGCTTAAGTAACTCCCATGGGCTTGAGTAAAGCCCATTTTCCCCAGCAGAACCTGCTGTTTTAGGAATCTTACTTTACACAACTCGTCCTTATCCATGGAAAGAAACCTTTAAGTGTGTGCGCTACGCACTCCTAATTATTCCTCATTATTTTCTTCGTAACGCCGAAAACCTGTCAGGAGTTTAACGTTCAGTTCTTGCTCTTATTTATAAGGGTTTGTTGAATAATTCAGGGTTTTTAACTTTGCAGCGTAGTTTGTCACCTGCAGAGGGCGCTCTTCCCTGAACACTACAGACTCTTCTTCTACACTCACAACTTCCTGTTTTAGCCGAAGCACATGGTTCAAAGTTACTCTTTAATTCAAAATTTTATTAAAATGTGTTTTTTTTTTTTTTTTTTGATAATACAATGAAGGTTCATCTTGTGCATTGTGTTCAAATTCGAGTTTTATCTCTTCATCTCCTGATTCCTGATCGTGCTCAGGATCTCGTATGTCATGCTTTAAAAACATCCCTCCATGCATACAGTATTTCTTTTAGTTTTTATATCTCATTTTGTAAAAAAAGAAAAAAAAAAAAAGGTTTTTTGTAAGATCAAACACAGTGAGATATTTTTTCCTCCTCTGAGCCTGGGGCAGGACTGGCTGTTAACATGAGGCAGATGTTCCAGATGCAGCTCACTGACACACCAGGGCATGAGAAGAATCCAAAGTAGAGGCTGAAACACACACACACACACACACACGCTCTTATATGTGCGGCAGGAGGGATGTGTTGCTGTTGAGCAGTGTCATCTGTGTTACCCTCGGCGATGCAGAATGACACTGAGAGAACTCGAGAGAAGAGATGGAGCTTCTGCTCGAGTAACCCCAGCTGCATCTTCTCCATTGCTTATCACTTAACAGCTCTTATCTCTGGATGACGTTATTAGCAGGATTCGAGGAATCGTATTTGTTTGATGAGCCGCCTTTCTGCGGGGAATTGAGGCCGAGGCATTGAAGCCTGAGTTATCAGATGACACACACGTGTAGTTCTTCTGACCAGGATTCAGATTCTGAGCAATCTGGAAATGTGTATCTCTTGGTCCATCTTACCCATGCAAAATAAATAAATGAATGAATGAATGAAAGCTGTCTTAGCGTCTTATAGAGGTAATTCAATTAGCTTCAATGCCGCGAGTACCCCAAAGGATAAACGAAGCGAAACATGCATGGAATAATCAGAACGACCTGAAAGGTGACCCTGTTTTGCAGATTTGTTTGGCTGTTTTCCCCAAAAATATCATGAACAAACATCAGATCAAACCCAAACACTGTCCAGGTGGAAATGCTGTTAATTATCTCATGCTGAACTCTGGATTCCGATTGGCCAGAATTGAAGGTGTTGATTAATTTTCCATAACAGCAGTTTTGACATTAGGTTCATTGTTGCACTAATGAAGTCATTCTAATACTTTATCGTTACTATAGTAACAGCTCATACACAGAAACCTGTCACTTTGAAGGCAATTAACATTTTTCACAAGCTCAGAATAAATAATAGAGACTTTTAGCTCTGACATTTAGTTTTCATTTGTAGACTACACACACTCACTGTCCACGTCCTTACGTGTACCACATTGTTAGTTCTGAGTTTTGCCTTCAGAGTTTCCTTAATCGAACACGATGCTGGAAACACTCCTTAGGGATGTTGTTTCATATTGAGCATCACGCAGTCGCTGCAGATTTGTCGGCTGCACGTCCATGATGCGTCTCAAAGATGCTCTACTGGATTGAGTTCTGGTGACTGCGGAGGTAGTTTGAAGAACGTGCTCAAGAAACCAGATTATTTTAGCTTTGTAACATTCTCCTGTGCTCGTAACGGGATAGACACACTCAGCAATAATACACAGCTAGGCTGTGGTGTTTAAACCATGCTCAATTGGTACTAAAGGTCCCAAAGTGTGCCAAGAAACAGTTTCTCCCCCACACCATTACACCACCACCACCACCAATCTGAACCACTAATACAAGCCCGGATCCATGCTTTCATGATGTTTACATCAAATTCTGATTCAACCATCTGAATGTCACAGCAGAAATCGAGACTCATCAGACCAGGTGATGTTTTTCCAATATACTATTGTCCAGTTTTGGTGAGAACATTTGAATTGTAGACTCAGTTTCTGTTCTTAGCGGACAGGAGCAGCACCTGGTGTGGTCTTCTGCTGCTCGAGTGCATCTGCTTCAAGGTTCTATATGTTGTGTGTTCAGAGATGCTGTTCGACCTACACTATATGGATGAAAGTATTTTCAATTTAATTATTGAATCCAAGAATTTCAATCAGGCCCCTTATCCCCAGTGAAGGGCAATCCTAATGCTTCAGCATAGCAAGACATCTTGGACAATGATGTGCTTCTATGCAATTTTGTGGCAACAGTTTGGTGAAGGCCCTTTTCTACTCCAACATGACTCCGCCTCAGTGCACAAAGCAAGGACTATAAACACATGGTTTGATGAGTTTGTTGTGTGAAACTTGATCGGCCCAAACACAGAGCCCTGACCTCAACCCCATTGAGAACCTTTGGGATGAACTGGAATGGAGATTGTGAGTCAGGCCTTCTCGTCCAACATCAGTGCCTGACCTCATTAATGCTCTACAGAATGAATGAATTCCCACAAAAACACTCCAAGAAGAGTGAGAGCTGTCCAAGTACAGTACATGCATTTGGATACAGTGACAAATACTTTTGTCAATATAATGAACCTTGGTTGTAATGAGATGTTATTTGAGCTACTGTTGTCTTTCTATCAGATCAAACCAGTCTGGCCATTCTCCTCTGATCTCTAGCATCAACAAGGCATTTTTACCCAGAGAACTACTCTCACTATATATTTTCTCTTTTTCACACCATTTTTCAAACTCTAAACATGGTTGTGCATAAAAATCCCAGTAGATCAGCTGTTCTGATCAAATCTACCGTTATTACAGTAGAATACTCAGACCAGCCCATGTGGCACCAGCAACCATGTCATGCTCAAAGTCTTGACCATGTCTACCCTACATGCCTAAATACCTACAATAGGTGCTGCCATGTGATTGGCTGATTAGGTATTTGCATAAACGAGCAGCTGAACAGGTGTACCTAATGAAGAGGCCAGCGAGTAGATACATAGATATATATATATATATGAAAAGTGTGTAATATTACTTCTTCTTCATTTTCTTCTTCTATGCTTTCCTCCGTTTTCATATTACTGTTCAAATTTTTCTTTATTCCGCCGCTGAGTTTGTCATTTAAGATGCAATCTATTTTTACATTTTATTCTTTTGTTCCTGTTGAAACCTATGTGAATTATTCACCTGTTTAAATGATTTAACGTTACATTCCAGAGAAATGTGCATGTGTGGAATGTACATCAGTTCCATTTCTCCCCGCAAAAAGTTATAAATAAATTAATGAATCAATTTGTTCATTGTAATTCTTAATGGAAAAAAAATTAACAAAATATACAATAAACTAAATAAAATAAATCGCACCAATCATTTTCACAGAGTTAAGTCTAAACACTCTTCATTTTATTTAATTGGTATATTGATTTAATGTTGGTCAGAAATAAGGGAAGCACTAAACTATTTCTATTTTTATTTAAGATTAAAATAATAATGTATAAAATATTAAATGCATGCCCATGTGCATTTCTATAAGTTTTTCCCCCCCGTTATATTCGTGGCTCCAGAAGTTTAAGCGCAGGACTGTCAGGAAGCCACACGGACTGTGCTTTGAATAAAAATTTCTTTGAAAAAAAAATAATAATCAAACGCTCCTGATTCTCGAGCAAAACCTCCTTAACTTCCAGCGCTGCGTCTTCTCTTTAGACTGAAAAAGTCTTCTGGTCCTCACCTGTCCCGCATCTTTATGGTTCATCTAAAGGCGAATAAAGATGAGAAACAGATCGTCGCTATCTGTATTCCTCCACGTATTTCACAGAGATTGATTTTCCGCCTCGGACACAGTGACAGCTGGTTAAAGTTATATCTCTCCACCATCGTCTCCTCCGTGCCCTAAAGAGATTAAATCAGGTTTTTAAACCCTGTGGTATTTATAACAATCAGGTCGCGTCACATCTGCATCCATTCTCCGATCACGTCACGGATGGAGTGCGGAAAAGTGAAACACCTTTCCTGATCTGGAAAAAGTGGTAAATTATTTGTTGATTTATTTATTTATTTTAAAAAGAAAGTTCCAAATCAGCAACTGGAGACAGGATCTCGGACTGTGATGTGAACGCGTTAGAACTGTAAGTGTGAAGAGCTTTCTGTTCCAAATCACACCCCTATGAGTTGTCTGTCAGATTTCTACACATCTTTATCTGTAAGAGGATCGCGTATTAACCTGTAAATATATTAACTTTAATATATTACTGAGTTATTATGGAGATTTTGTTATAGGCAACTTAAAGGAAAAGTATGAATGACCAACTCTCGCACGCTAACTTTTTGCTGTTAGCATTTTCATGAGACGTTATTTCAATTTAATTTTATTTGTATAGCACTTTTAAGAATTGTCATTGTCGGAAAAAGCAGCTTTGCACAATCAAAATTATGGAAGTTTGTATGAGATGTGTATGAATCAAAATGATTAGATTGTCCCTGATGAACAAGCCGAGGGCAACGGCTGAAAAAACAGATGGAGTCCAGTTTGTTATTGTAGTCTCCAGTAGACTGTAGGAAATGACAGACCTAAACTATCAAGCGACTGTAGTCACATGTCCTCTTCTGCGCATGACTTGCCATTGACCCCTTGTATATTTAATAAGTATTTATTTATTTATTTTAAAGCCATCATTTTATTTGGCCTGCAGTATTTAGTAAATTTTTTTTTATACTATTGCAACTCTGTATAGTTTGAATATTTAAATGAAGTGGTAGCTCAGAGTATAAAGGCTCCGAGTTAATGATCAGAATGTTAGCAGTTAAAGAAAGTTAAGCCAAACTCTCTCTGCTCCAGGGGAGATGTACAGCAGGATGTCTGACCCCAGATTCCCAACAAAGATGTTATATGTGAGGAATGAAAATTTTTCACTTTGTTGTAATGTATATGTGACGAATAAAGGCTTAATTTAACTTAAATCTATTGAATCGGCTCATTATTGATTTAATTAGCATTTCTTTAATTAACTGTGATGTGATGAACAAACAAATTTGCTATAACTTTATGTGATTCAGTTTTTTCATAAGTGTTTATAAAGCTTCTCTATCATTTCCTAGAGAACAGACAGCCGGGGCTTTATGGAAGAGCGACGAGCCACATCAAATCAGGTCCTTGTGAAGTCTGACTAAAGACTCTTTCTCTGAGAATGAAGTTTAGTGGAAACCCAATGCTTCTGATCATCCCGAGAACTCTGTCTTGAGTGTGAAGCATGCTGGTGGTGGCATCAAGTCGAACGTTACACACTAAGCCCCTCTTTACCCAGTCCTGGTGTACCGTCTCGGTAGAGTCACAGTGTCGCAGGCTTTTGTTTTTCCTTAACTCATGATATTAGTCAGTTCAGTCACGTATGTGTAATGAGTTCTCATCCTTCCTTGTTTCAGGAACATTTTTGAATTCTGTTATCAACTCTTAATCTCAGATGAAATAACGTAAAACCTGTTACTAACATCTGACTCTTTTTCTGATGAATGGTTTTAGTAAAAAATCAATTCCAAACACTTTTTCCTTCACCTTTTCCTAATTTAACAGGGTCTGTTGTTTCAGATAATCTGCCGAGGAGGACGTATCAGCTCCCTGCATCTGTTTCTGTGTAATTCAGAGATAATTAACGTTGTCACCGTTATCTTTAGAGGGGTGACAAAGTCGCCCACCTTTCTGCTGAGATGAAGAGCAGTGAACTGCGTGGCGCTGTGCCAGCGCGGCCCACACGTTGTCACCACGTACGTCACGTATGACGAGAATAAAATAATGTCGCGTCTATGGTGAAATTAATGAGCTTTATTAATGAGGAAACTGTGAGCTCTGGCATGTGAGAACTTCCTGTTCACACTTTCTGTTTTTTGGCTGATATAAAAACAGGATTATTGTGGCTTTAATAATAGTTTTTTCTTTATAAAAAATTTTTTTTAAGCTTTTTTATTTTTTTTATTTTTTATCATTTATTTATTTTAAGTCGAACTGGGACTTATGATGAAATGTCTATTGAGTGAAGATGTAAAAGTGATTGACATTTACAGAAGACCTCAAGCACAGTATTGTGATGAGACTCTTAGCCACAGTCGAACATTTAACGGTGAAACATTTTTAAAGACGGCCGTAGGTCGGTGAATGATGATCATTGCCGAGGTGGCTCGGAGCCCACTGCAGTCTGATCAGGTCTCCAGTGTACTGAGAAAACTTTCTACCTTGATGGTGTCCAAGCGCTAGTGAAACACTGGCGTAAGTGCATTAGTGTATCAGGGGATTATATAGAGAAATAAAGAGAGTTTTAATCTCATAACTGGGTTCTTTCATTCTGCACAATCAAAAGTCTCGCTTTGATTTGAACGCCCCTTGTGTAATGTTGTTTTGCTAATGATACAATGCCACTTTTGCACAAATGTTGAGATTTTTTTTATTAACCATGCATTATTTTTCGTTTGCTACACAATTTTTATTGTCATTCATTCATATATATTCATAGATTTATACTGTATTTATACTGTATATAAACTTTTTTTATTAATAATTTATTTCAACATTTGATATTAAAGTTAAAGAAAACAAACGTGTTACCTTTAAAAGACAAATCTTGTATCTTTTTTCCCCCCAACAAACCTTTTTGTTTTTTGTTTGTTGAAGATCCAAGATGGCGGCGCGGCTGTAGCACGCAGCGGCCGCTCCGGAGCCAAAATGGTGCTACTTTGTTTACATTTTGTGTGTAGCGCGTTTATTTTACCCTGTGTATGGATACTGTCGCAACTGGTGTCCGTACATACAACAGCCAGACACTTTTCAACTTAAATAACCCGGTAAACGACATCCAAGATGAATTGCGGGAAACGTTATGCGGACTCGGCTTGCTCCGCGAACCAGGCCTCGAAGCCTCGGCGTTGCCTGATGCCGGCGGCCGGAGGAGGGGACATCGGAA
>JAQMYI010000008.1:25893723-25908700 GCA_030014275.1 Clariallabes melas
ATATATATATATATATATATATATATATATATATTAATGGTAACTTTGTGGCCATAACATACTGTACTATAGTCATAATGGGCTTGTTTTGAGCTTGTTTATGAAGGTGTGGTTGTTTCTTTGTCTCGTGGGAGTTGGCACGCTCAGATGTATAATGAGATTTTTAAAAAGTATGTCGCTCTGGATTAGGGCGTCTGCAAAATGTCATAAATGTAAATCTAGTAGAGATCTGTGTGACATTCTGACTGTCAACTTTGTCTCAGTCACTGTTTCAATTCTGTCTCCATCTCCGTCTCCCCAACCTCATCTCAATCTCCTGCCTCATCTCAGTCTCTGTCTCCCATGCCATGTAGCAATCCTATGCATATCCATAATTTACTTAAATTTAATTAACGTTAATTAACGTTTGTGTGTGTGTGTGTGTGTGTGTGTGTGTGTGTGTTATTTCAGCACTGCTCTCCGTGATCGATGTCATTACTTCACTACTCCATCTGTCTTGCCTCATACTGTTGCAAAAGTAAATATTTGTTGTAGAAGGTTAAACATTACCCGGGGCAGGGATCGTGACTATGAGCTCCGGCTCACAGAGTTCTGATCGTGCTGAGTAAACACAATTATTCTGACAATCATTCTAATGCAATAAACACGTTTAATCTCTCTGCTTTAGAAAGTGTGGAGCTGGAGAGGAATATGAAGGAGAAGCTGCTGCTGAGGAGGAGAGTCGAGGTAACTGCATCTCCATCTCGCACCCGGAGCCAGAGACGAGCTTTAAATGAGAGCGAGGAACAGAAAGGGAGAAAATGTGAAGGGCATAAGAAAAGAAAGAAATGTAAAATAAAAGGCACAGCAGAGAGTGTAAGAGAGAAAGAAAAGGATAAAAAGAGAGAAAATATTGGGAAAGAGGAAATGAGACAGAGAAGAAAGATGTCATGGTGTCTCACTCCTTCTGAAAGGGAGATATGACAAAAGAGATATAAAGAAAAAAAGCCAACTAGTGGTAACACAAAAAATTAGTTGGGAGTGGAGAGAAAGATGATGCAAGAGAGAGAGAGAGACAGAAAACAGGGAGATAGGTAGATCGAAGGATTGATAGGTGGCGGCATGATGATGGCAGATGTTACCTGTAGTGTGTGTGTGTGTGCTTGTGGTCTGTGATGGATTGACACCCCATCCAGGAGTTACTGTCATGTTTCATGATCACTTCATGACCTGTCTGCCATTTTTCCTCATGTGCTCATGTTTTTCTAGCCTGTCATGTGCCTTTTCCCATGCCCCCCTTTTACACCCCATCTGCACACCAATCTCGCATCTCGTGCTGATTATTTCAGTATTGTGTACCCTCTCGCCCAATTATTTCGCATTCTGTTTCATAGCTTTCACATTGCCAAGTTTTGATTTATTCAATTCAATACAATTCCATTTGATTTATATAGCGCCTTTAACAATGGTCATTGTCTCAAAGCAGCTTCACAAAATGAAAAGAAAACTTATGGAAGTGTGTATGAGTGAGACAAAATGTGTTTAGATAATAATGAGACTGAGAGATTGTCCCTGATGAACAAGCCAAGGGCGACAGTGGCAGGGAAAAACTCCCTGAGATGACAATAGGAAGAAACCATGAGAGTAACCAGACTCAACAGGGAACCCATCCTCATTTGGGTGATAATGGATAGCAGGAATTATATAACGACATCATTTGTGTTAGGCTGCTGGAAGTTCAGTATGACAACAAAAGTTGTCCAAGCTATCATGGAGTCCAGTTTAGCACAGGGATGAGTCAGCAGGTGCAGAGGACAGAGGGGGGTCAGGATAAGTTACTGTCTAATATTACACCCAGGTCTTTCAATGTTGAGCTGATATTAATAGTACATCCTTCTAGACGCAAGCTAAATTGTGCAAGCTGTTGTGGGCCAATATTTTTGGGCCAATAAGTAATATTTCTGTCCTGAATTTAGTAAAATAAAGTTATCGGTCATCCAATCTTTTATATCTTGCATACACTCAATTAATCTAGGCAACTTAGGTATTTCGTCTGATTTAGTTGAGATGTATAACTGGGTATCATCAGCATACCAATAAAAACTAATCCCATGTCTTCTAATGATGTTACCCAAGGGAAGCATGTATATGGAGAACAGCAGAGGTCCTAAAACTAACCCTTGTGGGATCCCATATTTCACTGGCATTACACCAGACAGTTCTCCATTCAGATCTACAAAATGGTATCGATCAGACAGGTATGATCTAATGCCTGTCCCTGAATACCTATGTGATTTTGTAAATGAGAATATTATGATCTATGTGTGCAGCACTAAGATCAAGTAAGACTAGTATTGAGATGCAGCCTTGGTCCGAAGATAAAAAACAAATCATTTATGATTTTAACTAATGCAGTTTATGTATTATGATGGGGCCTGAAACCTGTCGAAGATATTGTTTTCCTGTAAGAAGGCACATGTTTGAGCTGACACCACCTTGTCTAATGTTTTTGATATTAACCGAACGTTTGAAATCGGTCTAATTTATTTCATTCGGGTCTAAATGAGATTTTTTTAAGAAGAGGCTTAATAACTGCCAACTTGAAAGGTGTAGGGACGTGACCTAAATATAATGAGGAATTAATAATGTTTAGAAGTGGCTCTCCAACTGTATGCATCACTTCGTTTAGAAATCTAGTTGGGATTGGATCTAACAAGCACGTTGTTGATTTAGCCGTGGTGATAAGTTTGTACAGCTCTTCCTGTCCTATATCTGTAAAGCACTGAAAATCTAAATGTGAAGGTTTAGGCTGGACTGGAACACGAGATCCTGTTAGGGGTTGAATGTCCATTATTTTTTTTTCCTGATACCATAGATTTTTTTCATTAAAGAAATCCATAAAAACTTTACTACTAAACTCTGATGGAGTACTCTCTGCAAATATCTCAGGTTTTGTTAGGCGAGCCACTGTTATAAATAAGAACCTGGGATTGTTTCGGTTTCTTGCTATCAGTTGGCTCAGATGCTCTAGCAGCTTTTAGAGCCTGTCTATAACTGGACATACTGTCTTTATATGCGATTCTAAAAACTTCTAATTTAGTTTTCTCCACTTTCGCTGGTGGTTACGGGTTATTCTCTCATTTTCTCGCTTTCGCCTCTTGGTTTGTATTTTTATCGCGTCGTTCTTTGATTTCTTGGTTTTTGATCTCTTGCTTCCATTTTGACTACAATCTTTTGTTTTACATTTGCAGATTTATTACCTCACTGATTGTTTTCCGATTTACCGAACCTGCACTTCTTCTTCGGACCATGGTTTTTGTGTTACAATTTGTTTCTGTCACCTTGTTTTTCTCTATTCCCTGGTTTATGATCATTGCTTCTGTTATTTGACCACGCTCTTGTCTAACGCTGCTGTGACTCATCTACACTTGGATCCTCTCGATCAGCGTCGCCGCATGACAGATACTCAGATCCAGTGCAAAACATGATGTCTTAGCAAGTCACAATATCTTAAATCATTTTTTAAATAATATTTGTTATTATAGAAAAAAGCCTAAAACAAATATTAAGCTATTATTGTGTATATTTTGTACAGCTAGTTAAAAAAAAAATCTCATTAAATATCTCATATTTAATATTTTGTTCTTTTCTCTGCAGTTTTTCTCTATTCTAGAAAGAAGGTTTTTATATTTTATTCTTTATTCCATTCCCTAATTTATTTTTATTTCTATTGATAATTTAGATTTTAAGATCACAATTGGTCGTATAAGCATTTCACTGCATATCTTACTGTGTATGTGACAAATAAAATTTGAAATTTGAATTTGAAGCCAAATATATACGAAACCTCTTTCTAGGCATATTCTACTCCATTTTAAGTGTAAATTTCTTACTCTGTTGGCAGATAGATTTAATTGCTTCTAAAATTAAATGCTTAAAATTTTCAGAATTATCACCCAGTAAAACAAGGAATTTACATTTAAAAATGGAGTAAAATGTCAAGAAATATTCGTATATTAAATAAGATAAATCATTTTGACTAATTAAATTCAATTTAATTTATATAGCACTTTTAACAATGGTCATTGCTCAAAGCAGCTTCACAAAATTAAAAGAGGATTATGGAAATAAGTAGGAGAAAGTAAAAATGTATAGATCATAGTGAACTGATTGTCCCTGATGAGCAAGCCAAGGGCAACGGCGATGGTGACAAGGAAAAACTCCCTGTGATGGCCAGAGGAAGAAAGTTCAGTATAACAGATGTTTAAGTTAATATGGAGTCCAGTTCAGTTCGGCACCAGCATGGCACCAGTCTGAGCCCCGAACATTATCAGAAAGGCTATTCCAAAGCTTAGGAGCTAAATATGAAAATGCTCTGCCCCCTTTTGTAGATTTTTATATTCTGGGAACTACCAACTATCATAAATCCAGAGTTTTGTGATCTTAAGGAGCGCTGCGGATTGTAACGTGTCAGAAGACTGGCTAGATAAGTGGGAGCTAAACCATTTAGAGCCTTGTGTGTAAGTAATGCTAGTTTGTAATTAATTCTAAACTGAACAGCTAGCCAGTACAGGTATGATAATATTGGTGTTATATGGTCATATTTTCTTGATCTTGTGAGAAACCTAGCGCTGCATTTTGGACTAACTGAAGCTTGTTTATTGAGGATGCCGGACAAACACCTAGTAATGCATTACAGTAGTCCAGTCTGGAGGTCATGAATGCATGAACCAGCTTTTCTGCATCAGATACGGATAAAATGTCAATATTTCTAAGGTGGAAAAGTGCTGTTTTTGTAATATTGGAAATATGATTTTCAAGGAACAAGTTGCTTTCTATTATTACGCCCAGGTCTTTCACTGTAAAGCTGGTAGTAATAGCAGACCTTTCTAAGTGCAAGCTGTGAGAGCATTTGTGTACTGGTTTTTGGACCAATAAGTAATATTTCTGCTTTGCCTGAATTCAGTAAGAGAAAATGATCGAGCATCCAATCAAGTTTGTAAGCAATCTATGAGAATATTATGATTGTGTCGAATGCAGCACTAAGATCAAGTAAGACTAGTATTGAGATGCAGCCTTGGTCTGAAGCTAAAAACAAGTCATTTGTGATTTTAACTAGCACAGTTTCTGCACTATGATGGGGCCTGAAACCAGACTGAAATTCTTTGAAGATATTGTTTTTCTGTAAGAATGTGCATATTTGAGCTGACACCACCTTTTCTAATATTTTCTAAATATGTTCTAACTTGCTAAGATGCCATGTTTTTGCAGTTTATCCATCAGAGGCGACTGTATCGTAGTGTATCAGCATCAGTGCTGTTATTAAAAATTAAGTCATCACATGGAAAACGAATTGTATAATGTTGTCTCTTAGGAACCCTGAGATTTACATGCCTACTTCCTACTGTGATTCTTGGCACAGTACCCAGGATGCATTGCACACATTGTTTCATTCAGGCATGACTGCAGCAGAATGTTGGACCTAAAACAGGAAATGTGAGCTGTTTTAGAAAGATCACAAGATTCTTTAGTAACTGATGGGATTCAGTCAGACCGCCTGAGTGAATCATTTCAAATGACCCATACGCCAGACTGGGGTCAGAGGTCGAGGACACGCTCATGCTGAGACTGATATTGCATGAATTATTACTTATAAACGACACGCTGCATTATCTGATGTAGCTTACTTTATTGCACTTATAATTAAATTATGTTATAAATGTCCTGCTTAAATAGTCTACTTTTTTCTTGATATGAACTTTGTGGTAGCGTACAGCCGCTAGGCGTGCACACGTACAGTAGAGCTCATGTATTGTTATTATATGTTGTGACTGGTGAATGATTGTGATAGAATTGTGGCGTGATAGTGCAGATGATATCGTAATGCAGAGTGAATTTGCCAGTCTAGTGTTATTAGCATTATATGATTTTATTAATTGATTAATTAATTAGATTTTTTTTGTTTATTGATTTATTGTTTGTTTGCTTGTCACTGCAGCAGCAGACAGTGGACTTGCCTCGTCGTTCCGACTCTCAGCTGAATGAGTTTGTCGACTCTCCGATGGACAAATGTCACGGTTTGGGCACTTCCTCCCAATCAGGTTCCTCCCCGGAGAGAACCAAACTCAGGTACTCGGGTCAAACTTCTCAAATGAGCTGGCTTGTATGACCTCATAATAAATGAAAGGACATGAACAATATCTATTTAAAAAGTTACAACAGCAATATGTTAATGTTGCTCAGTTTATTACTGCACACATAAACCTTAAGCTGCAGCGCTGCCGGATTCCTGATTCTGCTTGGTTATGGTATTAATTGTTAATTAATTATTCATTATTAATTATTCACTTGTGATTTGATACACTGGTGGCATGGTGGCTTAGTGGTTAGCACTGTGGCCTCGCACCTCCAGGGTCTGGGTTCAGTTCTCGTATGGAGTTTGCATGTTCTCCCTGTGCTTGGTGGGTTTCCTCTGGGTGGTTCGGTTTCCTTCCAAAGTCTAAAGACATGCAGATTAGGCTAAATAGTGTTCCCAAATTGAGCATAATGTGTGAATGAGCGTGTGTGTGTGTGTGTGTGTGTGTGTGTGTACGTGTGCGTGCGTGTGTGTGTGTGTGAGCTGCTGGTGCTGAGGGATACGGTGAGGTTATTCACCTTACAGCAGGGACCTGGGAGAGAAACACGGCTGGGGTTCGCAGAATTACTAAAACACCAGCCGTTTTTCTTTTCTTTTTTTCTTCCCCCTCCATTCTTTCTCCGACAGCAAGAGCAGCATCGTGGTGAAAATGACGGTGTTGTTTCCGTACAGCAGGTAATATTTTTACCCTGTTACAAACAAGTGGATCGTAAGATCGTAACAAAAGCGTATAAAGCATTACACTTGGGTTGCATGCCTCTAATAGTGCTTTTTTTTTTTTTTTTTTCAGGTAATCAAAATACATTACTGCTCAACTCAAGGAGCGGGAGCATTATTAGGAGTTATATAAGAGTGTGACATAAAAAAAAAATAATAATCATTTAGAAAAAATCTACGAATGTCATACATGAATACAAGACCTTGATATTTTACATGTGCATATTACTTACACATTAGCTTCGTCAAGCAGCACTTCATCAGATAAACATGTTCGTGATACATACTAAAGGTTGGAGAGGATGATTCTCCAGACGCTGGGTTTAATCTCACAGGGAAGATCGAGACTTCCTTCAGGAGAGACGAGGAGATGAAAACTGGCCCAGTGCAGCATTAAAACGTCTGTCCTTAAACGCTAGAATCATCATATAACATCATCTTCTGAATACATTAAAACCAAAGAAAAAGCTTGCATTATTATTATTATTATTTGTTTTTTTAAATATATATTTATATAGTGTATAAGACCTGGAGACGTGAGCAGCATTCTCGATTTCGAACATGGCTGAACGAGCAGGAGCGCCTGTCGGCTCGCTCGTGTCTAATCGTGTCTCGTATTAAAGTGACCGCGCTGAAAGACCTTGGACGAGTAAACAACCGCAGCGGAGACGAAACAGAATAAAGAAAGACTTCTGCCGAACACAACATGTATAGTATGTTCAATCAGTTTGGTGATTTCCTGATTTGAGATAAATCTCATTCATGCTTCCTTATACCACAGTGTGCGATCACGATTCCGATTGGAGATATTTCGAACAGCGTCAGTGAAAACTGGTTCACAGGGAAAGATTAACTTGATCTAATGGGACGTTTGTTTAACATTTAAGGAAGGAGTCTCCAGTGTTAGCGCTGTTCCTGATTTCTTGTTTGTTTGTTTTTTTTAATGGAAGTCGGAACGTCTTTCTCAGAACATTAAATGTACTTTGGTATATCGGCGTACGAATTTAATCGAGTTCCCAAAGTGAAATTTTGTATTGCGAAACGCATTTTTCCATAGGAAATAATGTAAATGCATATAATCCGTTCCAGCCACCCCGAAATATTACCAATATTACCAATTTCCAACACTATAATCATATTTCTGCATATACAAACAATCAAAACATTTAGAAAAGACTTGTTAATGAAGTAAAATATGAAATAAGTAGACATTAAACCTCTCTTAACTTTAATTTATGACTCCTCTCGCCATTTGATTGGCTACCGGATGTACTGTACGCACGACCGGCTCGGTCGCTTGTATGCTGAAAATGCATCGCATGCCGAGGCTAATTTCTTGCAAAATTTTGGTGAAAATTCGTATGCCCTGTTATGTTGTATTCCTTAAGACCTTCAGAGTGTTGCCTGAAATCACCTTCACATAGCCATGGTGTTCAGAAGAAGCATTAATGAGGATTTCTGTACATGAGTTAGAGCAGAGAAATCAGCAAACTGTCCTTGATTGAACTTCAATCGATGACCGTCCACGACACAGAATAATCATGAGGTATCGGATTCGGATATAAGGTCGAACTCAAGACGGAATTCACCATGAACTCTCTTAGAAAAAAAAATATAATAACCATAGAATCTTGAAGGGCTCTTTCTAGAAGGTTTGTCCTTCTGGGGATATCTTGCAGGAGTAAACTTTTTGTTGAGAAAAAGGGCTAAAAGGAAAATCATTCTAAAGAAGACTTGAGAGAAGCTTTTTTTTTTTTCCACTAAGATCGCAGCTGTGCAGAACCTTCAATCAGAAATCAGAAGGTTCACCAAGTTGCCAGTTTATTTGTTTTTCAATTAGAACACATACATCTAGAACGGTAAAGATTAGGTTAGCCGTTTGGTTTGTGGCGGCTTAAAGGTTCTAAATGCACGTGGACCCTATAATCGAGTGTTTTCCTCCAAAGCGGGGTCCTTTAGAAAGCCAAGAATTCCGAGAAACCCTTGGCTAAGAGAAGATCTTAAAGGAATTTGTTTTGGTCGTCCTCTGAGCAGGAGCCACTGGCCATCTTTGATTCCTCATTGTTCGCATACTTAATTTCAATTCTAAATGGTTGTTCAGTCTGTTCTTTTTTTGTTGGAATTCTTATCCATGTTGAAACCTACAATTTAGAAATAAAAGTAAAACTAAAATTTAAGGGTCAATCAGTTTTGATCTTCTGAGGAAATCCTTCAATCAAATGTAGACGTCTAAAATAAAGCAGTTTCCTTATCAGTAGTCCAAGCAAAAACCCTTTAAAAAACGTTGTCAAGGCATCAGCTATTTTGGTCTATTAACTGAGGAACTGGTAACTTGGTGAAAACAAACAATTTGAACACATGCAAGGTTGAACTTGACCCAGTGGTTACAAATTCCATCGCAGCCACCCGGCGAAAGTAAACAGTCGTTCAGCAACGCCCCGATGTCACGGTGCACTCAAGTACTCAACGTACCGGATTACACAAGTTCAAACTTAAAGTAAACAATTGTCAGTACCCTGTTTTGGAGGGGGTGTGGGGGGGGTGGTCATCATTATAACTTTCCCGAAAAACATGAATCGGTTAAACAGACTTACTTGGTACAGGTCAAGCTTTCATTGCGCCGGCACAACCAGCTTAAATCTGCCATGAACATTGTTTCATTTAAATGAGCGAGTTGTATTTCTAATAAAATAAATAAATACATAAATAAATCAATAAATAAATAAGTAAATACGTGCAAAAGAATGTTCCTGCCAGTAATTGAGAAGTTTAGAAAGCAGGGACATGAGGGTAACTAATGAGTATTGTGCTAATACATAAGCTAAAATTCTAAAGGTCTAAATAGGGATTAGAATGCCAAAAATCCCAATTCTATAGTAATAGATAATAAAAGCAACGCAACGTTATGTTTCCTGTTGTTGAAACGCTCCTCGCTTGCCTAAGGTTTATTCAGTAAACAACTCCTAAAGCGCCGTGGCTAGGCTACAATCTGGCCCACTTCAATGTGGTCCATCTGTCTCAGTAATTGCCTTTTCAGTAATACACACACCTCTGAGTTGACTGAAGGGCCAGCCAGCCCAGGACCCAGTTTCCCCAGCGTAAAAGCCTGACTAACTGGGCTTTCATAACTTGCCCAGGAAATACTTTCCTACAAGGTAAATAACGAATGCTGAAAACCTTTGGCAAGCGCTATCCAGGAGAATGACTACCGATATATGAAAAAAGTGATAGCTGCAAAATAGAGTACTCGAGTACTTAGCAGTTTTTCCTTTTAACGTGTGGCCAACTATGGCGCCCTAAGTGAATAATTATTTTTTCATTATACAACGACAGAGCATTAAACATCTGACTCAAGGCTAGGTATTTTCTTATACACTCGTCTATTGCTGAACTGAGAAGAACTGAGGACCCGAGGAGCTGAGTATGCACTCGTCTTGTTGGCTACATAAGGCATCGCATGCTCTGAAATGTACAAGTCATTGGGTATTCGACCATCCCTGGAACAGAATGAAGCGGTGGACTTCACAGAGGACCTCAGATTGTTTTCGTTCCTCGTTTTGATAGGAGCAAATTGTTTGTAAATGTCAGACGAGCTCCTGCCGTGGACCAGGCGTGCGTCATCCCGTATTGCCTGCATGAATGGGTTGTCCGTCGTGTGATCGGGGTAAAGCGACTTGCTGCGCTTGCTCTCCTCCAAGTTGTGGTTGAAGAGCATGGACCTGCTGCCGAACAGTTTGTCGGACTTGCCGAACAGGCTCGCGAATGCGCCGTCCTCCAGGAAGCGGTCCTTCTCCTTGAGGCTGACGCTGCGTGCCGGCCTGTTGAGGTCGACCTCTTTGGGTTTCTCCAGCATGATGTTGTCGACAGAGTGCTGGCGACTAAGCCGTAGCTTGTTCCTCTTCTGCACGTGCGGCCCATCTGTCTGGGGCCAGTAATGGCTGAACAAGTCGTCTTGCTGCATGCTGGGATTCATCATGGCCTCCTGCAACATCTGATCTTCGCTGATGTCATACAGGTTGCACATGTGGACGCAGGCCTCGCAGCGGTTGTAAGGTGAGCGCATGGGGCCGTAGGGTCCTGTCGCGTAATTGGGGACCTTCGACAGGCAACTCCGGCAGTGGGTTTGTTTGTAGCGGTCGTTACTCTCGTGCGGACTTGGGTTTTTGTCCTTTAAGCTGTAATGCTTGTTGAAGACGTTGTCTGGCAGGAGGTCCACGTCAGTATGATGAAGAGGGCTGCTGTTCAAATGGATGATGGGCTGGTCACACTTCCTGTAGTTGTCATTGTGGTCAGAATACATTTCGGGGAAATCCAAATCATTGGCCACAAGGCCTCTGTTCTCTCGAAAGTGAACAGGTTCCGAGTGCAGACTCAGCTCCCGGTCAGAGTCTATGGTGTAGATTTTTTCTCGTCCTGTTCCGCCCTGCTTATTTTTTAAGTAGGACAGCTCTACTTCGCTGCAATCCCTAGGGTATTTTGACGTCATCGATCTTTTTTTTAAGCTGTCCTTGGCTTTTGAGTGCTTGTTGTTCTCGGGATCCTTGTACGAGGCGGCTCTGCTTGAGCAGTCGGAGATGTCGGAGTGGGCCGCCTCCTCTGGCAGGTAGCGCTGACTCTTCATGGACAGACGAGGGTCTGGAACCAGCATGTCAGGTGTCTGGCCTTGTCGTAATGTATCCACTGACTTCTTCCAAAGAGCCCTGGGTTTGGCGGCAGTCTGAGCCGCATCTGCACTCATAGCCACCTCTACGGTGTTTGGGTTGGACTCGTTTAGTGTAAGAGGGTGTTGGCCCTGAAAGATGTAGTTGTTCATGTGGTCTTTGTGCCGGTTAGCCAGGTAGTTCTGGATGTCACTGGGGTCAGCATAGACATCTTTTTGCGCATAGCTTCGGTTGTCAGTGTAGACAAAGTTGCCTTTCTCCGACATCAGGTCCATGATCATGGGCCCGGCGGTGTGCACGTACTCGCCGCTGCGTTTGGGTGAGCTCATCCTGGAACCACTCAGGGTGGTCATGTTTGTCATCTGCTTGGCTGACTTGATAAGTTTCAACATGTTGGCCTGAGGGCTAAAATCCAAATCAGGGGACTTTTTCTTCATATCAATATGGACACCGTGAATGCAACTCCAAATACCCTAAGAAAGGTAAGAAGGAAGGAATATCAGCATCAACAGAAATAAACAAATGTCGCTGTCTACATTTTAAGAAACACAATCAATCAGGATCTGAGTCATCCAAACGCCTCTTAAAACGTATAAAGGAGAGGCATCCTGAGAATATTAACACCACATTCACCTTGGATATTGGGAATTGTTCTTTTCTGCAGTTTTTTCTTTCCCTGTGCATGACAGGCTTTCTCACTTTCACACACCTCATTCCGACCTACCGTTCTTCACTTCTTCCTGAAACCACGAATGAGGAGTAGAACCTGAATATCAAGCACCTAAAAGTTTGTCTTTGGTAATTTTTCACCCTGAGTGAGATCAGTGAAGAGAGGAATGTCTGAGTTGGGTCTGATGAATGGCGCGCTGTGCATCCTTAAGCTTTAGCTTGTTTACCTTGTGTCATACGCAGCCGTATTGATTGGCCCATTTTAGCTACAAACAGTGAAGTGGAAAACTAATTTAGAGTTGGGGAAAATTGATTCCGTTCGAGTTCTTCACAGTGACAAGGTTTTCACCACAAACGTATCACTGTTTTGACTAATTGCGCTAATGCAATTTATACACAAGCAATTTCATCAGGAGAACCAATACGACCCGCAGCGCGCTGAGTACAGGAAAGCGAGTCTAGAAAAAAAAAAAGAAAGAAAATGATGGACTATTACTATTACAGCTATTACAAGTGTCATCTCCGCACTTACCCTGCTGATGCTGAAGAGCAGGCCCGGCGTTCCCGAACACACTCCTGTGAAGCAGTAGCGAAGCCTCCAGTAGAACAGATGCTCCCACACGAAGGTGATCAGGCTGAGACCCATCGCAGTCGCCAGCATGTAAAATACCCCCGCCATGTTGTCTACATCCAGCTGACTGCTCATCACCTCGTTCTTTTCATTGTGGCAGATCCCGGTCAGCCACTGGGCCTCTAGTTCCTCCATTTCACCTGCACACACACCACACACACACCACACGGTCAATCATCAATCATCCTGCCGCTCCTATCTGCTACACACTTCAGTGAGCGCCGCTATCGCCACGTTGGAGGAATATCGTCCTGTCGTGAAACTATCCAGTGCACAGAACGAATAAAATACACACTCCGGCATCAGCCATATGCTCAGTCCGTACAAGCCTGCCAAAATGATTATTCCGGCCTTTATAGGGGTTTATGTCAGCCAGGCGGTGTGTACAGAGACGCAGCAAAGATGATTGCTGGTTCTCTCGTCAATGCGTTTCTTTTTAATGAGCTCGATATAAAATGCTGAGCAAAAAAAAAATATGAAGAGTATGAGAACATTCCAGAATCATTCATGAAAAGAAAAACACCAATCAATCAGCTAAGAAACCTCTGATCATCTTCTTGCGGGAGCACTTTTTAAATTCTGCAATATTTACGTTGAAAATAATTATAAATACTCTAGTGCTACAGCGTCTCTTTTTTAAACAGTTCAAAGGAATTCCATTAATAATATGAGCTGACTCTTATTTGCTTGTTGACACAGATAAGAAAAAAGGGAATACATTTGAATATATAACAGGCATTCTGTTTACTTCCATGCAAAACCATAATAACATTAAAAAAAAGATGTTTATGAACTATGAAATCCTGTCCTTGAGAAGTCCATGGATGGGGCAACGCGTCTGCATTCGTTTGGAGTATTGTTATTTCTTTGATTTATCTAATTAAATATTTATTTATTTCTTCATTTATTTATTTATTTATTTATTTGTGTTCATACTGTAGGTCTACATAAGCTTCAAAAAAAAAAAAAAAAAAGACACACATTTGAATATAATTGATGCTTTCGTCCCTGCAAGATATTGAGACACGACCATGACGTAACTTTGGTATGACACAATGATGTCATAACTGGCAAAAATCACAGCCCTTTATAACCCTTTATAACGAACCTCTGTGGAGTCTTCAGCACTCGGATTATAACACCATCGGCTCCATGACCACAGGTTGTGCAAACAGCATCATGACACAGATACGGATAAATTCAGCACTCGCACGACCCCCTCTTTATTTCAGCATGTCTTGTTTGAGAAATAATTTTTTTTTACAAAAAACACTCACCATCACCAATGATGGCCAGGATAGCCAGGTCCACTTGACGTTTCCATGGGGATCCTTTCTGTAGCGCGATGCCGTAACCTGTAGTAGCGAAGATGTAGCCACTTCCGATGGTCACCAGCTTGCAGCCTTCGTCCCGACCGGCCATGTAGTTCAGCACAGCCGCGTCGTAAATAAACGCGTCCAGTTTGCTGAGAGGAGAAAATAAATAAATAAATGAGCGGCGTCATTTAAACTCAACGGGATGTAAAACACCCCCAGTTCCTTTCCTCTTTTCCCAACTGAGCTGTCAAGTGAAAAGGTCCAGGATGGCATACACAGTTATTATTACACAGGAAGAAATCTTTCACTACAGCGGTACCTCAGCATATGATAATATGACGCTTTAAGAATTTTCGCCTTAAGAACAGAAATTTGGCAAGAAATTTGTCTCGGCATACAAAGCATTTTTGTTATACGAGCGACGGAACCCGGCTAAGTCACGCGTGCGTCCAGGAGCCGTTTAAAACTTGTTTGTGTCAGTGGAAAGCCAAGCGAAGCGAGTTTACATGTTTTTTCGTGGGCTTCTTTGCCTTTTGTGTAAGATTTAGTGAAGACGCAGCAACGCAGGTCCCAAGAATGTTATCAAGGACGGTAGCAAGAAGTAAAGAGGGCCGCTTTCAGTTCGGGTTTTAAAGTAGCCGGTGCCAAGAGGAATCATAAATCGATGGATTGACACCCTGTCCAGGGTGTACCCCGCCTCATGCCCTAAGTCTCCTGAGATTGGCTCCAGGCCCCTCGCGACACCACTCATTTAAACTCATGATACACTTTGAAAATAATGTCACACAGTGTACAGTGGAACCTCGGATTACGAGTAACGCGGTTTACGAGTGCTCCGCAAGACGAGCAAAGATTTTTAATAAATTTT
>JAQMYI010000008.1:26008688-26019025 GCA_030014275.1 Clariallabes melas
ACATTATCCCATAATCCCACTCTTTAAACACTATCCTCTAAAAACTATTCCCTAATCCACAATCTCTAAACAGTATCATCTAATCCCCACTCTTTAAACACTCCCATCTAAACACTGTTGTCTAATCCCAGCTGTCTAAACACTATCCCCTAATACCACACTTTAAACACTATCCTCTAAACACTATCCCCTAATTCACAATCTCTAAACACTATCCCCTAATCCACTATGCTCTAAACACTGTCCCCTAATCCACAATCTCTAAACACTATCCCCTAATCCACTATCCTCTAAACACTATCCCCTAATCCTCACTCTCTAAACACTATCCCCTAATCCTCACTCTCTAAACACTATCCCCTAATCCACGATCTCTAAACACTATCGCCTAATCTACTATCCTCTAAACACTATCCCCTAATCCTCACTCTCTAAACACTATTCCCTAATCCTCGCTCTCTAAACACTATCCCTTAATCCACTATCCTCTAAACACTATCCCCTAATCCACAATCTCTAAACACTATCCCCTAATTCACTATCCTCTAAACACTATCCCATAATCCACAATCTCTAAACACTATCCCCTAATTCACTATCCTCTAAACACTATCCCATAAGCCACAATCTCTAAACACTATCCCCTAATCCACAATCTCTAAACAGTATCGTCTAATCCCCACTCTATAAACAATGCCCTATAATCTCCACTGTGTAAACATTATCCCATAATCCCACTCTTTAAACACTATCCTCTAAAAACTATTCCCTAATCCACAATCTCTAAACAGTATCGTCTAATCCCCACTCTTTAAACACTCCCATCTAAACACTGTTCTCTAATCCACACTCTCTAAACACTATCCCCTAATCCACTATCCCCTAATCCACTATCCTCTAATCCTCACTCTCTAAACACTATCCCCTAATCCACTATGCTCTAAACACTATCCCCTAATCCTCACTCTCTAAACACTATCCCCTAATCCACTATGCTCTAAACACTATCCCCTAATCCACAAGGTCTTAACACCATCCCCTAATCCTCACTCTCTAAACACTATCCCCTAATCCTCATTCTTTAAACACTCTCCTCTAAACACTTCCCTCTAAACCTTGTTTTCAAAACACCATCCTATGAACACTCTCCTTTAATCACCACTCTTTAAACACTATCCTCTAAACACTGCCCTGTAATCCCCCCACCCCCACCCCCGCTCTAATCCCCACTCTCTAAACACTCTCCCCTGGTCCGCACTCTTTAAAGACTATCCTCTAAACACTATTCTCCAAACACTGTCTCCTCTAATCCTCTCCTCTAAAGAGTATCCATTAAACACGATCCTGTGTATAAGCGGGGTGCAAATGTTCATTTTTTCGGTGCGTCAATGTCGCTGCATGACGCGTGACGTCACTGCTGTTGTCACCCCCAGGTGGCTTAGTGCTAATCCTGAGAACCGCTGTCAGCTCACAACTCGCTCCAGTGCAGCATCAGGAGGCAGAAACTGCAGCCTTTCATCACGTTCCATCAGTTATCGCTAACGTGCAAGAGCTAAACAACGGGAAAAGATAAATTATACATGTATCAGCAGGTGTTAAGTACGCCTTTAAACATTTACGGTTTTTATGCTGGAAAAGGCTCCGTGTGCGCGCTGCTAAAAACTGGCGAGAGGAAGCTCACCAAAAGAGTGGTATTTATCACAATCTGTTCATCATATGGCGCGTTCAGTGACAGATGTTATGCGGATATGGTAATAACTCATCGCGTAGCCACGAAGATGCTTAAAATCTCACACCGTGCTAAAATGCATACATTTTCATGACACAGCAACTCAACGCATGAATACGAACGTGATACACTCTGTCACACCTTGAGATGTGAAGCATTATGGGTAACCGACTCGGCACCAGTTAGCGTGAACGGTTTTCAAGATGCTAACTCATCATTAGTAAGGTTTTATACACAGTTAGCCTTACTAGCCTTAATTATGAAGAGAATACATGCTGGATGCATGTTGCCATAGCAACCACAGGGCTATGATGGATGTACAGTATATAGGTTCCATTCTTTCATTTATCAATCCACCCACTGATTTATCCATCTTTTATTCATACATTCATTCCCATTTCATCAGAGCATTCTACGCTAACGATTAATCTTTTTCATCCATCTATTCACTGCTTCATCCGGCCAACATTTCATCCATCCCTTATTCATTTCATCCATGCATGTCTGTTATTGATTTATTTTATTCATCCTATTGTCCATGCATCCATCTATCTATCCATCCATTCTCACACGCACTTGAACAAGGCATCCTACATCTGTCTGTAACTGATTCCTCCTAGCTATTTCTCCATCCAACCCTTCATCCATCCAACCATTTGTTCCCCAAAACATTTCATCCAAGCATCCTTTGTCTATGTCTGTTAATAATTACGTTCATACATCTATCTACTACACTTTAGCTTAACCCATTTTCCTATCTTTCCATCTATCTTACATCCATCCATCAAGTCATACCAACTATCTCTCCATCGATTCGTACATCCATAATTTGTACAGTAACATTTGTTAACTCTCCATCTCATTTCCTCCACGTCCACATCAGTCTGTTAACGATTCATCCCATTTATTTATCTATTACAGCTAAGAATATTCCATCCATTCAGGCTACCGTTCCATCATCCATCCATCATCCATCCATCCCTCCATTCTTTATTTTTCCATTTACAACTTCTCCGTCGTCGTTTATCCACCCATCCTACATGTTAACGATTCATGTTTATCTTTCCACTCCGGTCTAGAATATTCCATCCATCCTTCCCTTTACCCATCCATCCATCCAACTATGAGCTCATCCATTCACCCAGAATGCCAAATAAAATGAAAATAAATAAATAAATAAATAAAACCAAGGGAAGCCTGCCGGTAGAAATAAACGACTCTCGGAGAGATCATTCGATCCTTTCCCGGAGTTAGGCTGAGTAAAGAGAATCTATTTAAACTGAAATAATAATAATAATAATAATAATAATAATAATAATAATACGGAATACTATTGTTATTAAATTCCATGCAACACCTTTGGTGAACATTGCTTTTGTCATTAAATCTCTCACACACACACACACACACACACACACACACACACACACACACACACACACACAGAGCGAGACGTGGCTCATCCAGACGTGCCAGGTGAAATATTACCATTAGCTTTAATGCAGCCCAGGCAGCAATTATTCTCTCCTGTCCACTTTGAAAATGAGCTCGGAGAGAAAGAAATGTCAGAGACCCTCTGAGCTCACGGTTATTAGGTAATTTACTCTCTCCTCCTCCGTCACTGCCGAACGGATATAAAACCCGACATGAGGAGAAACACTGCCCACTCCTTTTCTAATAAAGACTCTGCGCTCTGTGTGTGTGTGTGTGTATATGTGTGTACGTACACCAACACATTCTCATGATTGCATGTTTATAAGGATCTAAGAATCTAAGAATGGTTCCAGTAATAAAACAGTAAGGAAAAGGAGGCGGGCACGCAGGCGGTTTGTCTTGTGATGTCATTTCTCTGAAAAAATACAGATACATGAATCACTCTCTAGGGGAAAAGTTTTGCTGAAATGTCTCCAAGAACTTCCCTAGATGGAACATGCACACAATATCAAACACATTTTATCTCTTATAAAATCTTCAGGAAGCATCAATCACCAGTCCGACTACCCATCCCTCCATCCATCCATTCATCCATCCATCCATTAGTCACACTCTCACACACTTCTTCAGCTGAGGTATTTATGTAGAACCCTACTACATAAGGCTACATTCTACATTCATGTTGTTTTCTTATCAGAAATGTTCTAAGGAGGACTCTTAAAGAACCTCTGATTAGTCAAGAGTTCCCTCAAGACGTCTACTTTTGAAGATCTCCAGTTTCTTGCAAAAACAAAAATCCATTTATTCACGAGAAATTTTCATCCATTTATTTTAATTGATAAATTTGCCTCTCCATACATTTCTTCATCCATCCATCACTAGTAATTTAATGACTGCATTCACTCATCCATTAATTGAACAGTCTAGCCATTAACATACCTACAAATTTACCTTCTCATCCGTCCATCCATTCGTTCATCCATCTACAGAACGCTTCATTCATTCATTCATTCATCCATACTTCATTTGTACATTTCCTGTTTCTGTTGCTCAGTTCATTGTATTCATCCATCCATCGTTATGTCCATCCATCATCCATCCATTCTCCCCCTCATTTTATTTCATCCATCTTTATGCTATTGATTAAACTAATTTTACTATAATTTACAATCATTCATCCATCCATCCATCCAGCTGTTTCCTCATCCATTCATCCCTCTGTCTATTCATGCACTCATCTTAAACATGTAATCATATTGATTCATATGTTTTAATCTGCTACACTTTACAATAATACATCAATTCATCCATCCATTTCTTTATTTATCCTTTTGTTCTTGGGAAACATCATTTCATCCGTTTTTCAGAAACATCCCTCCGTTCATGTAAGCCGCAGTAGATGAAGGAAACACGATACATTTTATAAGCAGACGATATGGAACATGCTTGGATGAAATGATCGGGCGAAGGAACGAAGGAACCCAGGGTTGGGTGAACAAACCTACTGATAAACCATTTCATCATAAACTGCAGCGCCGAGGCTGAAATCATGTTGAACGAGGCACCAGGAAAGTCTTCTCCTCTCTCCACACAGCAGAAGGGGATTTAGAGATCTCAGTGCCACATCAGCTATTTTCCATCACGAGTTTACACACTTTTCCCTCCTCATTCACCAGAGAGTGCAAGTCAGCTAAAGCGCGGCGTGAGCAGCAGCAAGGGCTGAATGTAATTCAAAATAAACCTGCCCGCATTTCCGCAGAAAACGAAGCCTCGGCACATCGGCAGGTTACAGATTACGCAAAATACACTTTCATTTTCCTCCTCCTTTTTATCTAGTCATCTTTCGCAGGGCCGCGGGACAGAGCGAGATTGATGCCGTAATTTAAAAGTGGAAGACTTATAATTACTTTAAAAAGGAGAGGAACAGAGACGTGTCCCGGTTCATTATCAGATGAGAGACAGTGGCAAGAGATGGGGCCTAAAAAAAAAAAAAATCAAGCAATGTACAGTAGAAAGCGGAGTGTATAAATAGAAAAGGTGTGAAATGAAGCTCAGGCACAGGTGTTTAAGTGCATGGAGGAATAGTGGGATGGATGAAGGGATAAAGAAATAGATGGATTGATAGTTGTAGGATTGTAAATTGCAGTAGATATATGGATGAATGAGATGAATCAGTAGCAGAATGATGGTGGATGCATGGATAGTATCAGTGGGAAAATGGATGGATGAATGGTTGGATATATGGATGGAATGGACTAAAATGGTTGAAGAAATGAATAGAATGGGAGAGTGAACAGATGGATATAGGGATGGATGGATACTTCTCATGAATAGCTGGACGACTGGCTATGTAACTGATACATTGGATGGGAAGAGAACCGTTTCTCAAAAATGGATGGATGGATGGATGGATGGATGGATTGATGGATGGATGGATGGACAGACGGACGGAGACTTCTACATTTTCCCCACATTTTGCCAATTGGATGGGTTGGAATTCAGTAAAAGAGTTAGATGGATGGATGGATGGATGGATGGATGCTTCTCAGGAACAGATGCATGGCTACATGGATTAAAATTAGATTTATAGCTAGTTAGACATTTCTCAAGATTGGATGGATGGCTACATGGGACACTAAAAGGTGGAGAGATGGATAGACATTTTTCAATGGTTGAATGGACAGACAAATAATTCTCAAGAATAGATGGACAGCTACTTGGAAATTTCTTGACTAAATGAATGGGAAGATTTCTAAGTAATACATTGGTTGGAATGGACATGTTAAATTGATGTTTGGATGGTTGGGTGAATTTTCCCAACAACAACCAATTTCCTGATAATCTACATGTATAAAACTAATATTTATTATACAGAGAATTATTTCTTATCGATCCAACACATATTAAGGTCAATCTTAAAGGAAGAAAAACTCTGACTCTTGTGCTGCCTAGATATCCTCAGCTCAGGTTGCTGCCATTTCAGTTTTTCATTTAACAATTACAGAAGAACACAGTGACTTTTTTTTTTTTTTTTTTGTAAAAATAAAATGAGTAGAGGCAGAATTTCAGAATAAAGGAGGTGCTGACTTGAAGAGTCCGGGATTCGGGGGCTTCGCACCAAAAGCCGTGCTGTGGTGCAGCACGATAACGACTTTGAAAGGCCCCTCGTATGTTTTATCTTTCCTCAGGTGATTCTGAGGGCAGAAGCTCTGAGCTGAAACGTCTGCAGCCTGACATGTGAGCTAAAAGCTACTGTCACAGCACATGACTCTAACAGATAAGAGCAAATTGCCTGGCTAACCGAACCACCTGAAGCTTTGAGAAATCCGACGTGCAGGAAGGTGTCGTTGTAGCCGAGAGATCACACGAGTTCATTTGAATAATCGCACCGGTGTCAGGCTAATTGGTCATTGTTAGCTCTGTTAGCATTAGCATGAAAGAATGAATAAGTATGCGGGCAGGAAAGCAGGAAAGCGTAAGCATTCACCCATTACTACATTGTCGGATAGATGGATAGACAGATACATGGGAAAATCAATAATGGAATAAATACTCCTCAAGAATTAATGAATAAACAAGTACCTCCACAGTTGGTTGAGTAGATAGAAAGACTGCATATATAGAGATCATTGACAGAATAGATGAGCTGGTATAGGACAATCAGTGGTTGGATTGGAATGGATTGATACTTCTAAAGAATAAATGGATGGATGGTTATGTGGGTGATAATTGAAAAGATCAATGGTTGGTACAGAAGGTTTGAACCAGTGGGTGGATGATGGATGGATGTTTTAAAGGGATAAATACAGTATTAGCTGGATTGGCACATGGATGGGCGGATGGATGGATGGATAGATAGATTGATGATGGTTCTAAAGATTAGATGGCTGGCTGGCTAAATTAATGGATGAATAATTCTCAAGAATAGATAGGTGGTTAAATGGGTGATGGCATTAAATGCATCGGTGGATAGAGGATAGTGGATCCAGGATGGATGGATGGATGGATGGATGGATGGATGGATGGGAGACAGGTTTATGGATAATTAGATGGTTGATGGCATTAGATGGGTGGATAGATAGAAGGCTCATAAAAAGGGAACAATAAATGGATATAGTGGACAAATCTCAAGAAAGGACAGTTTGAGATTGATGGGAGGATGAATGAAGAATTTAGATAAATTAATGTGTGAATAAATAGATAGACAGGTGGATAGATAATGGATGCATCTCAAGAATGAAAAGATGGGTAAATGGATGGATGGATGGATGGATGGATGGATGGAGGGGTTTTCTTTGGATGACTGGATTGACCGATGAATGTTTCGGCTCAAGAAAGAACGGATAGATGGTTCTCAATAACACAGGGATGAACTACTTGGTGATGTTTTCTAAAATTAATGGACAGATTCTTCATAAAAATGAATGAATATAGTGTAAAGTTTAAAGAAAGTATAGATTGGTATGGACAGATAGATGAGTAAATGGATGGATGGATGGATGGATGGATGGATGGATGGATAGATAGATCGATAGATAGATAGATAGATAGATAGATAGATAGATAGATAGATAGATAGATAGATAGATAGATAGATAGATAGATAGAGTACTTATTAATCCCAAAAATGAAATTGTAAATGATAGATGCATCTCAAGAATGAAGAGATGGAAAAATGCATGGATTGACTGATAAACATTTCTTAAAGCTGAATGAAAGGATGCATCTCAAGAATGTATGAATGTCTGGATGGATAAATGTATGGATGGGCAGATGAACTGATAGATGGATAGGTGACTCCCCTTCATGACAAACAGCTTCTCCGGGTTTATAACCTACACCAGTGTATATAAGTGTGTGTATATCTCTCTATATATATGTACTGAGTGACAGTTTATTGGATAGTGTAAAGGGCATCTTTAAAACCCTCACTCATACACACACACACACACACACACACACACACACACACACAAGCACAGTCTTTATCACACACACACACACCAGTGATCAGTGGCCTGCTGGCAAAATACATCAAATGATTGACCTGTGCAATAAACGACAGAAGCTGTTTTATTTTTATTTTTTTTTTATTCCAGTTCCTTCATTACTCCGGGGATTTAGTGAACACTCTCAGTTGTTTTTTTGACCCTACGTCCGGTTCGCCTCGACCCTGCCTCAATAATTACCTCTCGAGTTCAGTCAGGTGTGTTTCAGCCAGGACTGCAGCTGGGAGCGTTTCCTTTTAACTCCAGTCAAGGTCATGTGCAGAGGCTCCGCCTACATCCCTCCTACTGTAAATTGTACAATCAACTGGCCCAAACACACGCCGTTTACTCGTCATGCAGAAATAACTTCACGAGCGCAGCCGAGTGTCGTGTCGATGATAAAGCGGACGGCTCAGGGCCGCTTCCAGCGTCGAGAACCAGACAAACCTAACGCCGCGTTGCCACGTCCATCATTTCTCATCCGCTGACAGCCCTGATCTTGAGATGATCAGATAATCTGCAGGTGTTACAGCTGTTCAGCTGAACCGCAGGCTGGAGTTCAGTGCACACACCTCCGGATCTCATTTCCTAAAACTAATCCAATTAACATCTCCAGCCGCGTGATGTCGACGTTCATGTAGTTCAGATTGAGAGAGACGGCGCGGGAGAGACAGAACGAGAGACACAAACAGAATGGAAAAAAGGAGAGAAATATATAGGAGAGAAAAAAGAGGGAAAAAATGAAAGAAAGAAAGAATCAAACAAACAAAGATCATGGGAGTAATAGGAAAAAAGAAACAAAGATTTAAATGGATTTTAAAAAATGTAAAACATTAAAAGAAATGAACGAACATAAAATAAAGCTGAAAACTAGGATAAAAAAAGACAAAATCGTGATAAACTCATAAAGAATAAACAGAAAAATAGCTAAAGAAAGAAAGAAGCAAAGAAAAAGAAAAAAAGAAAAGAAGAGAAGAAAGAAAAAAGAAAGAATGCAATAAAAGGCAGAAAGAATTAAAGGAAAATGCAAGAAAGAGAAACAACAAGAATGAAGGAACGAAGGATAAAGGAAAGGAAAGAAATGATAAATTTGTTTGTCAGCCACTGCTCTATTCCCATCATGCAGTGGGGCAGTAAAGATGAGTGTATAAACACACACCACTCCGCTTTAACGAGAGGCATCACACCCTCTGATTGGGTCAGTGGAGGGATGATGAAGAGGAGCGCCAGCGTGTCTGAAAGCCGTCAAAGTCACACACACACACACACACACACACACACACACACACACACACACAATCATAAATGTATTTAAAATCTGTAAGTTTGAACAGAAACTAACTCGTCTAATTAAAAAATAAAGGTCAGTATAAACGGATAAAAGGAATAAAAACTGTAAAAGTTTCGTTTCCTTGATGTTTCCCCCTCGTTCCTTCCAAACTTCCTTCCTTTCTTCCTCGATCTGTCACAGTGCTAGTGAGTGTGTGTAAATAACAGACCCGTCACACTGCAGAGGACCCACACACACACACACAAACACACAAACACACACACTGAGAACCGCTCTGGGCGTCGCGCCAGTGGAACACGACGGAGCCATAAAGCAGGCGTGTGAGGACAGATTGATTAGCTCTGTTATATGACTAGCTGATCAAAATAACCTCAGTGTGTGTGTGTGTGTGTGTGTGTGTTATAGCTCTCCCACTGGAGCCGGACAGATCGATATGCGTCCCACTGCTGTGATTGACCGCCCAGAGAGCCAAATGCGGTTTGATGAGATCTCTTCGCTCACCATATGGTAGCAAACTCACCACTAGCTAGCGCAGATTAGCACAAGGCACTTGTCACATCTGCTGTGTGTGTGTGTGTGTGTGTGTGTGTGTGTTCCTCTTCCTCTTTACCCTTGGTGGAGGTTAATACAGCGCATTAGCAAACACGTCACATCTAAAGAGTGCAGGAGTAAAAAGTGTGGAATATTCTAACTCTTGTTTTTTTGTTTTTTTTATCCAAAATTATTTTCAGTGGAGTCCAGTGCAAAAGTTGACAGTAATGCGGTAAGTATGAGAAAAATATAATAGCATATACAGTAAATAATTTTATAATGATATCATAATATAATTAGGGCCGGGACTCGATTAAAAAAATTAATCTAATTAATTAGAGGCTTTGTAATTAATTAATCGAAA
>JAQMYI010000008.1:26122586-26134159 GCA_030014275.1 Clariallabes melas
GAGGGTTAAGGGCCTTGCTCAAGGGCCCAACAGTGGCAACTTGGTGGTTGTGGTGTTTGAACCTGGGATCTTCCGAAACGTAGTCCAATGCCTTAACCACTGAGCTACCCCCTAGGGTAAACCATAAGTATGTCTGCTTTGTTTTTGTTAGCATCAAACATGGCTTTTATTTTATAGTAAGCTAGCATGAAAATGTGGTCATTTATTTAAAGTTGATTTATGGTGAATTTGTGGTTACGTATCATTGAAACGGAAATAGAGATATGAATCTCATCAGGCAAAACAGTGACCGGCAAAAAAAAAAAAGCCAGAAGTGAGTACGGTGAGGAAGTGTGCAAGCTAAAGATTAAAAATTAACTCATTACACAAACTAAGTTATAACCAAGTATGTTTTTTTTGTTTGTTTGTTTTTTGGCCTCAGGTATAAAGGATTATTGTGCTTCCAGTTTGTCCTCACACGGAAACCCGAAGGCCGAGAGCGCCGGACAGCAGCCCGTGGTACAGACATCACCGTCGCAGTCATAATAAAATTCCTGGACCCGATTAAACACAGGTCTTTTTCACTAGAGCTTCAGTCACTGTTACAGTCTTCTAAGTTTTTTTTTTTTTTTTTTGACCTCATTTCTGAGAACATGGCTGAAATCCGAAATTGGATTTCAAATCATTCTGAGTCACTCCTGGTCATGAATGAAGTTCAGTGTTTCTTTAATTTTCTCAAGAATTTGCAGCAGTTTCAAACATCTTGTTTTTTGTAATTTTTTGTACTACAGTAACGGGTGGTTCAATCTTCCTCTTTGTGAAAACAAGTGAGGAGTCAAGGATAAAATTTCAACATCAAGGGGATCTCCATTTCTGATCCGATCAGACGCTGTTTATATAAACAGCTTTTTCTCTTGCCTTTATTCACACCATGACCGGTCATGTATTCTCCATTCTGATTGGTCAGAAGATTGATTGGATTGTTCGGGTGCCCCATGACTTCTTTGGCAACGTTATTTATAACAATCAGATTTAAAAGTTTGTCGTCGTGTCATCATTTTTTAAAAATTAATTATTATAATTATTCCAACAATTATGGAAGGAGTCTCCAGTGTCAGCACTTGCATAAGTCATTTATTAATAAATCCAAAAATTGTAATAGCTTTTCTTGGAGGTGTAACTCTGTAAATAACTAAAATAAATAACATGTACAAGTCTGCTCGTTGTGATGTGTTTATTTGTTTCTTTCTGAGTCATAAGAGGAAGTCGAGCCAGGTGTGTTCAATGCAGCGTAAAAACGCAGGTCTGATCCGCACCTGAACTGTACCTTCGTCATCATCATCATCATTCCATCCTGATTTACTGTCAGGCCACATGCGAGGGTGAAGCGCCAAAAGCCAAAACACGGCCGGCGCTAAGGTCATGCTAGCACACCTTAGCCAAGCTAACATTACACCTATACTGTATGTAGACACAAAAACTTATTGTAGGTTCTTCTTAGAAATGAATAATTTCTCCGTGGATTAGACCTGCTTATCCGGTGCATCCCACAGGACTCGCTGCTGGGCCCCGTGCACTGTGATGCACTGGGTGTTCTGGTGCCTTTCTATCCCAGCCAGCACTTTCCTGCGGGCACGCGTGAGCTTTGAGTGGGCCTTGGGTGATCCCGTCACCAGTTTATAGTGATATTACTGACCATCAATGTTACTGTGTTAAACTTAATGGTGTAATTATGTCTCATCTGTAAATAAACCTCCAAAGCACAGAATGAGATTGCTTCTGAGATATATTGCAGCACTTTATGTCAGCGTAATAACCTGGTGTTTTCATGTTTATGAAGATGATGTCATAAAAGAAAATAACACCTATAAAGATTGCATGTTGATCCGTTTGCTTAAACATTAGTTTACTGGATGAGCTCGGATTTCCTCTGCTGTTCAGAACATTCTGGAATTTGAAGTTATTAATCGCAGAGTGATGCTATTTTAAATAAAGCCTTTCTGAAACACACTGATGTGCTCATTTTGGTCCCCTGTTGACCGTCCCTCGATTTCCTGCACATCGGATGACCTTTAAATCTACGAAGCTGTTTGTCAGGGAAGTTTTTAAAAAGGTCTGAAATTTCTAACGACGAAACCCTAAGAACTGTAAATAAAAAGCTGAAATGTTTTATTGTCTGCATTTAAAACGCACCGGGTGGAAACTTAGAGGGAAAATTACCTTTTAATAAAAGTAATTTAATTTAAATAAAATGAAAGTTCCCTGTAAGTTTCATTAAAAAAAAAAAAAAAAAGAATTAGGAATTGCACATGTTGGTTGTAATAAGTTAATACATACACTCTTGGAAACGAGGGTTCTTTAAGGAGTTAAGAGGTTCTACATGAAGATGTCTTGGATGGTATTAAGGATCTAGATTCTTCAAGGCTCCTGTGATAAGTAAAAGTTCCTCAATGGCTCCTGAAATAAGTTATTTAAGAGTTACTTCAAACAAAGACCCCAGTGATACATAGATACTTCACCTAAAATGTTCTTTTTAAGGATGTGCTAGGTTGAAAGTTACTGTAGCTCCCCAGAAGGTGCCAACCTCCTTCATTAAAGGGTTCGTTCTTGTATAGAATTATAAGATTTATACTTCTGAGTTTTTAATGGTTTAGTGGATCCTTAAGGTTCTTCGCGTCCATAAAAAGAAGTGTGCACTTGGATCGAATTGGATTGGATTCTGGATAGACTTCTTTAAGGGTCCCACCAGGCTCCTACCCAGTTAATATCTACAGTCTTAGTGGAAAAGTGGGTTCTTTAATTGAGTTATTTATACAACAGTTATTTAACCTTTTGTAAAAGCTCATATGTTGTTGTGTTTTTTTTCTATGAATCCCTGAACTGTAGGGTTCTACATTGTTCAGGTCTTATTCAGGGGTTCCTTATGGGTTTATAGAACCTTAAAACAATGTTTTTTTTTTTTTTTTTTCCAGTAAAGTGGTTTTACATCCAATCTCAGCAGTTGTTTATTTATCTATAAAGCTTTAATACACTCTTGGAGAACCTTTTTTGTCCCTGCAGAGTGTGTGTGTGTGTGCAATATATTAACAGGGTAAGTGTACATAGAAACACTTAGGAACCCATCTTGCTTCCAAAAAGGGCTAAATTTGCATTAGAACCGTTTCTGATGGGAAACAGATTGAACCTTTAAGAGCTCCACCACCATGTGTCCAGTCAATACACCCAGTCTTACAGGGAAATAAAAAGGTTCTTTAAGCATTCTTTAAGACTTGTAAGGAGAACTCTTTGCTGTAGTGATCCACTAGGAGTGTACTATTTGATATAAATGTCAGGTTCCTGAATAGAGCTGATTAATGTGTGTAAATGGGACTAAAGGTTGATGGGGATTTCCACTAAATTCAGAAAGCTGTCTGGAAATGACGAAGTCAGTACAGCTCTGTATCCTGGCATCTGGAATGAATGGCTTCATGTCATATCCTTGTTTTATAATTTTACAATTCTGGGGTTAAAACAACAATTTAACTTCATAATAGTTGTAGGTGTTTCTTAATGATTGTTGTTTTTTGCTCAGGAACCTTTACAGCTTTATTTATATGAAATGTGTGTGTGTGTGTGTGTGTGTATGTATTCCACTGACTTAAGTGTCAGATTTGTGGACCGGACCGGACAGACTCAGTGATGAGTCCTGGATCGGCACTTCACCATTCCGATGAATTTTGCATCATTGTAATGGACTTAAACTTCCCACTTCTCCCTTACATCCGATTTCTATTTTGAAAAAAAAAAAAAAAAGTGAAGTGAGATAAAGGCGTCCTCTTCGGTGTGGTTCTCTGATTTGGGAAAAGCACATATGAAAGTGTCCGAGCATGCTGACCACATCATCCGTGTTTTGGTGCGAGTTGCTTATGAGCTGTTCCTGCAGCCAGGCGGTCTGGTTCTTTAAGGAAGGTCCTGGATGCTTCATGGAGGTCCTATGAAGAGCACCGGTGATCTTGTTGGGAATCATGGTGCCTTTCCAGGAGGTTCTGTCTGAGGTGAGGAGGGTTCTGCAGGGGGTGAACCCGAACCTCCTTCCTTCGCTTCTGAGTCAGCTTGTGGAGGCTGAGATCTTCTCGGCTCAGTACTACCAGAGGTTATTTTCAGAGAACCTGAGCGATGTGGAGGTGGACGTGGACGACCTGGCCAGGAGACTCGCTCTTCCTGTGTGGGAGAAATGGGATGCCAGTAAAGTAATCCTCTCCTCAGTGCTCATGGAGAACGAGCCGGATATCCATGGTATGATCAGCTTCTAAACTTTTCTTATTTTCAATCAGAAGTGTTGTGCATTATTATTATTATTATTATTATTATTATTCGTGCCTATCGAATTAACCATTATAATTCATCTTCTAAACTTTTCTTATTTTCAATTAGAAGTGTTGTGCATTATTATTATTATTATTATTATTATTATTATTATTCGTGCCTGTCGAATGAACCATTATAATTCCGAGCAGCCATGAAGATAAATTTCTCATGGGAAAAGTTATGGGATTTTTATTTTTTTTTTTTAACTAAAGCAGCCTAGCAAACATAATATTTGGCTTTCCTGGTTTCCTGGCTGCGTAGTCGCCGGTGAAGAGCCAAGACTGGCACAGATCTCACCCATTCCTGCATGGCAGGTTTTTTTTTTAACCGACATTCTAGTGAGAGTTTATTATTAGTGTTACCTTTTCAATTCATGGTTTCAGATTTACTCTGCACTTTCATGATCATTGTGCTCATTATACCGGTACATGTCTAAGCAAAGCCTGGCGCTCTGGGGGGGCGCAAATACAACAACCAAACAATTCAGGCAGAATTTCTGTGGCGTCGTCCTAGATACAGGACAAACAGGAAGTGTAATTTTAGGGTCAGTGGTTGTGTATTTAATGTGTGGTGAGTGCCAGGCGAAGCTTGCTCTGCCAGGAACACAAAGTGTGGTGTGTGTTTTTTTTTCTTTTTTTTTCTCTTTATTTTCCTTTTTTTTAATTGAAAAATCACACTGTAAAGGGAGTGCTTTATCACGTGATCAGGTGCGTGCATTTATAAATCAACAGGCAGGCAGGAAGCTAGATAAGCATACACGATATGACTAAAAGTATTTGCACTCCTCACCATAACACACATACGAGGTTCTTCCTGAAACAAAGCTGGAAGCTCACCATAGCGCTCCATTATCACTGGGAATCAATCTGGAATAAACACACAGATACATCATAAAGTAACGAACAGGTAGACAGATGTAGACAGATGCAAACAGATGTAGACAGATGTAGACAGATGCAAACAGATGTAGACAGATGCAGACAGAAGTAGACAGATGTAGACAGATTCAGACAGAAGTAGACAGATGTAGACAGAAGTAGACAGATGTAGACAGATGTAGACAGATGCAGACAGAAGTAGACAGATGTAGACAGATGCAGACAGATGTAGACAGATGCAGACAGAAGTAGACAGATGCAGACAGATGTAGACAGATGTAGACAGAAGTAGACAGATGCAGACAGATGTAGACAGATGCAGACAGATGTAGACAGATGCAGACAGATGTCCACCTCACCATCAGTGAGCGTCTGCATCATGCCTGTCCGCCCCTATAATTTGCTCATAATTGCTAATTAGTTAATTGGGATACATTAAATCGAGGTTATTAACCGCTGCACGGTGGAAGCCTCGCGTGCACGTCCGTGCTGAGCCTCGCGCCAAACCAGACGCCTAAATGTGAAAGTAAAACCAAAGCGGCCCCCAAACTGCGCACCAGACTGCGCCACAGCTCAGTGCAACAGGACAGAGAAGCAGCGGCTCCTCCACTCCTGAGCAAACCATCACGTCGGCATGGAATAAAAGAAAATATGTTTTTGGAGTATAACATGGAGCCTCGCTCTGAAACTGGTAATAACTGATTATTATTAATAATAAATATTGAGCTGGAGAGGAGAAGAGCTCAGGGCGCAGGGAGAGTTTACTGTGCTGCTGATCTCACATTTATTCTAATGTCGCTCCAGTCATAATGATTTTATATATATATATATATATATATATGTTTCAGTAGGAGTTTAATAACTTTTTTTGTTGTTGTTGTTTCAGTGATTGTATTTTTTTTTAATGATTATTATTATTATTTTTTAGCATTAAAGTTTAGTTTTGCACGTGATTTGTAATAAAGTTGTGCTTCTGGTCTCCTGCGGCTGTCTGATCTTTTTCCCGCCATGAAGTTGTTGTCGGAGACCCGAGGCTCTGCGCTCCGTGCACGCGCTCTGTGCCCGCGCAGGTGCGCCCCGGGTCCGAGTTGCGCGCGACGTTAAAGTTAAAGTTTCTAAAGTTCTGTTCAGGTGTTTTGCGTTTGTTCGATTCGGGTTTAAAACGCGCTGGAGAGGAACTGATACAGTATATATATATATCTATATATATATATAACCACAGCACAGTGGAGCTGTTTACTGTGATGATGATGATGATGATGGTTGTGGTGATGATGATGTAATACAGTGATACACATGCTTTCGTTTTCAAAATGTTTTCTTTGATCAGTGTAAATATTAACAATTATTCATGCAACTGAAAGCAAATCGTGTTCCCTGCCCTAGTTTACCCTCAAACATTTATTTTGGACTGATTTGGAGGTGATCAGGAGCTGCACTGCTGCTGTAAACATGCCTTTGAGTAGTTAAGCTGATCATTTAAGGTTTTTTTTTTTTTTTTTTTTTTGGATGATAAAGTTCAACACTCATTCCTAAACTAGTATTTTGCCGAATGCATTTGTGGCAATGCCTCATCATGGGGTTGTTTCTGAATAATCTGGGGCAGAATGCAGTGTGCACATTTACGGCACACTTTACTGGGTTCTTCGGATACATGTGAGGGGCACAACGCTTCATAAGGAAGTATTTTTGGGTAATACTTGCCTCCTAAGTGGTTTGTTTTGGGTAGTTATGGGGCATATTGCTGCTTTAAAATTTTTCTTGGACATTTGGTTGGTACACTGCTTCTTGAAGTTGTGTGTTTTTGTTTGTTTAATAGTTAGTAGGCACATTGTGGATTTTCTCAGACCGGTAAGGGGCACACGATATCTGTAAGGAGTTCTTTGTGTAGGTGAGGGGCTCAGTGGTGCCTTAAAGGCATGGTATTAAATATTAGGGGATAAATTACATTTATAGCTGCTATTTCGTGGATAGTTACAGTATTTAAGGCAACCGTACTATTAATAAAGGGATTCTTTAGGGCAATTACAGTATGTGCCTTTTAATTTAAAGTGATTATTGTGTCTTTGAGGGGTTCTTTGTCTACTTAAGGGGTACATCACAAAACAGCTTCCCTGGTTATTTCTGCACATTTGCACGTTCACTTTATGTTGTCTTTTGCTGTCTTTTTTGTCCTTTTTATAATTCTTAGATAGTTTTGTTAATTTGTGGTGTTGATTTGTTTTGTCTTAGCTAGTCAGCTAATTATGTGTCCTAGTTAGCTAGTTAGATTTTATTAATTTATGTTGCATGAGTGTAGCACATTCATCCTACAGGGAATGTTGTTTCATTTCACTGTGACCTGAACTGTATATAGCTGAAATGACAATAAAAGCCTACATTTTACATTTTAACCTTGATTTTTCTGTTATAAAAGGGGTATTTCAATAGTGAAGAGTATCAGTGCTTCCTTAAAGGGATTCCATAAATATTAAGGAGTATATTGGTCCTTTTGGGGGTTGTCTAGGCAGTTAAAGGGCATACCTTACTCTTTGATTAGGTAGAGAGTATACTGGTTGTTTAAGTGGTTTTTTGGACCCTTAAGTGGCATGCTTCTTTCTAAAACAAATTCCTTGATTATTTATGTAGTATCTTAGAGGTGTTTAGGGGTATTTGGATGGTGATGGTATGTGTGAGTGCTTCCTTAAAGGGATTTCTTACATATTGTATTTAGGGGGTACATGGTGGTCTTTAAGGGGTTCTTTAGAATGTTAAAGGACACAGTGCTTCCTTAAAGAGAGTCCTAGAAGATATACTGGGTGTTTAAGGGGCGCAGAATTGCATCAAGGTTGCGCTTTTTTTCTTTCCCCTTTATATGGTTTTCAGTATAACAAGGTGCTGTGCTCTGAAACAGGCTTTTTTTTAATCTTTTATACCAGCTCTATAATAACTTACTATGCTATTTCTTATGTAAATTATATCAATGAAACTTTGTCCATGCATGTTTACACACATTTGTTTCACACACATGGTTTATCTAAGTTTATCTGAGCTAGAGAAGATAAAACTATATGTTGTTTTTCCCAAGGTTGTACATGGCTTATTATGGTTATGGGGTACATTCCTCCTGTAATGATGTGATGAATGGCTGATGAGGACTTGGGGTTAATCACATTTCCATGATTTAATCGCCGAGCTAATATATTGATGGGGAATTGTTATATTGACATTATTTACTCCGTTATGTAAACAAGTCACAACCCTATAGGCAGGATTAACAAAGGAACACACCAGCGACTGCTGGGTGACTTTTTATTTAATTAGGCAACATTTATTTGGTTCATGACTAAAATGAAGTCCATATAATTTAGCATAATTTAAATCAAAGCCTGCTGTTGTTGTTACAATGCTGGTTCTGAATCCAGTTTGACCCGTTTTATTTTTCATAGAACATGAAGACGTCATTAGTATGGATCAGGTGGAAACCATACCTGGTAAGTATGTGTGAGAATGATAAATATGTACTGTATGTGTCTGCTGTTTATGTCTGGGTGTGTTTTATACATTTTAACCGACCACTAACAGGAATTTGGAGCATTATTTTGATGGTTTATTTGCTTTTATGAATAACAGATCGCCTGCTGTTGGATCTCATCATCTCCACTCCAATTGAAGAATTTGCCTTTGAAGAATTTCTTGGTCAGTTACGTACTCTTCACCGTGCATAAACAACAAACACGTACTCATCTACTACTCAGTTACTTCTACTAGAAATTATATTTTAACTTCAGTTATGCCTTTTTTTTCTTACATCAGATGAGAGTTACTCAGAAGAGGTCTGGGATGATATCCCAGGTGAGTGCAGGGCTACCTTTTTTTCCTAATGATCGAACGGGAATGCCCGAGAAGCCCAAATGTGATTTTCAATATTGTGTATGTTTATCATTCTTATATGGTTGATCACATTTATTGTAAAGCAACAAGACTTTGTTGTTGGTTTTGCCAAATTTTTTTCTTCCTTATTAGATGGATCAGAAGATAAATCCACGCTGGTATGTGAAGTTTGTGATGAGAATTCCTCTGTGAGAAAGAGGCAGACCAGGAAGCGCCGAGGTGAACATTACAGATTTGTTGATTTTTCAATCTGCTTCCTTTATTTGCTATGTTTTTCTTTACTCCTGTAAACTACCAACCTGTAAAAGTTTGTGTGTGTGTGTGTGTGTGTGATTCTCAGTAGTGACTGAAAGACCGTCAAAGCAAACACCTCGCACTAAACGCAATAAAAAAGGTAATAAAGTAAACCTAAGCATAACAGTTGAACAATGCACACTCATTTCAAACTCTACAATAGAACATTTTGAGTGTGTGTTTAATTGGTAATCCCCTTTGTTTCTCACTTGCATCTCATCTCTTGATTAGCCCCCCCGAGCTGTGAATTTCCCCCTGAAGTCAACATGGCTGTGCAGGAAGGGGATTTCCACATCGCTGGTGTGCCTTCGCTTGTACACTTCCCCTTAACCATCGCCACCGCTGCCTCTCTAATGCCATCTGGTGAACATGAGTTCTACTATTTTGGTGATGTTTCCAGGTCCGATTTCATTCAAATTCTAATTAAGGGTGTGTGTTTTTTTTTTTGTCCCTCTCTTTAAGGTTCACCAACAATGCAAATCATTCAAGCATTCAATCCTCTCTCTTCTCCGGTGATTAACGGCATTCTGCCAGTAGGGCACACCTATGTGCTGGGTGAGTCATAAGTTTCACTATCTTACCCTCTGTGTGTTTTGACGCCAGTCTAAAGAGTAATCTCTTTTATCATCTGACCTTGTAGTTTCACCACAGTCTATAGCGCCAGTGCCAGCGCCGGTACCAGCGCCACAGACTGCCCCTCTGTCACCTGGTAGGTAAAATACATTACATTTCCTGAAAGAAATATCTCTTTGAAAACATGACGTATCACAACAGCCAGTCAACATAATGTCTGCTTTGATTATTATGCAATGACTCAGGAATCAGAAATTGCAATATGGTGTGTAGGAGTTTGGGTTAAGTTTCCAAAGCATAATTTCAAAATCCAATACTAAGGGGGTTGTTTTTGGTATGATTTTTTTTTCATGTGAACAAATATCGGCTGCTGGGAAAGGGAAACACCCTCTGCACATTTTAATTGTGTTTTAAATCAATGTACATTGAAGCAAAAATATTCAGGACTGAAAATTCACCTGCTATAGTTTAGCTGAACAAATGTCAAACCTGGCTGCTGCTTTCCAGGCAAGAACACAGCTAATGACGGGAAAACATTGGCTGATTTATGTGTCAGGTCATAAACTTGTACACTTCGGTGTACACGGACTTTGACTTGGTTACAGTTAAAAACATTAACCATAACATCACCACTGGGTGAACTAACAACATTGATAACCATCTATAAACCAGTAAACTGGTCAAAGGATCAAGAGCACCCAAGGCTCACTCATGCACGTTGGGACCAAAGGCCAGACCATCCGGGCCGAGCCCTGAGCCACCAGAGCACTGAATGCCTACTGCACCGCTAAATGGGGCACAGCAGGCAAAGAGCCCAAGGCAACCAAACCAACTTCCAAATTCAAAGATTTTAATCTGACCAAGCATTCAAGGGCTCCATGGAAGCCCCACAGTGTACTTCTCCTGCATAAACATTATAAGAACTCAATGATAAAATTATTGACACAAACTAAATCATTACTATTGGACTATTGCACAGGAAGTCAGTGAAGTATAGTGTAGGAATCATTTCAGGGTGAACAAAGAAATTAATAATATGGCAGAGGTAGCACTGTGGTCGAACCTAGACTACTAAGTGAAACGCCATGGGTTTACACCCTTACCAAACCTTAAGGGCTCCATCAAAGCTAGTGGTCGGCAACGCGGCAACTCCGGAGCCACATGTGGATTTTCATCCCCCTGCTGCGGCTCCCTGTGGCTTTGGCTTTATTTTAATTTATTTTATTTCATTAGTTTATTCTGAAGATTATGGTGATCTTGTAACATTAAAATAAAACATGTTTTTTGTTGCTCAAAATATGCATCACAACCACTGATGTGCGACACCCACCGGCATACAATTTATTGAACTTTTCGAGCCCCTGAGCTGCGTTTCATTCCGAAGTGTACTTCACAGGGTGCACCCTACTCCCTGCTCCGTTTGCAGTGAATGTGGGTGAAGGGAACTTCCCTCGACAAAACTCCACCATTTGGAACACCCTGCGAACTCACCAGCGCTGACGTCACTTTCCACGAATTATATATATCCGGGGTACTCAATAGGTGGACTCCGGTCCGCATCCGGACCCAAATACGGTTAAATCCGGACCGACGCCAAAACAAACATGAGCGCATGATCTGAACGCGCGC
>JAQMYI010000008.1:26151207-26161236 GCA_030014275.1 Clariallabes melas
TGTAGACAGCGCCTTGTAACGTCGGACGTAAGAGGCAGCGACTTAAGAAGACTCCTAAGGGACAGTTCGAGAAACACCTTTTGGAAAGTAATCACTTTATATAAGATTTTACTTAACTTAAGAGTTAAGAGTTTAACTTAACTTTACACTTTACTTAAGAGACTTCTTAGCGCGCTAAGAGTGTGCGTTATCATGACACCGGGCCCTGAACTCTATGTATGGCTAACTAACTAGCTAGCGGTAAAGAAGCAGAAATTCATGCTCTGCTAAATAATTAGCTATGTGGGCGAGTCAAAATTATCTGCACTCCAGTTATTTGTTCATTTTAAGGCTGGGTAAAAATAGTAAATGTGTGTGTTTAACACCCAGACTTGCTATCAAACTTGCTAATCATGCCACATTAGCTAGCTTTTTACTGGCCAGCTTTACTAATCAGATTGCTGTTGGTTTTAATCCCATAATGAAGCCTAATGTTATGGAAGGGACCTGTAGAATGAGTTTAGTGTTAGCCAACCATTTGACTTCCTGAACAAACCCTCTCTGTGTTGATATAAACACTGTATATCTGCTCGTATTGTCTAGGTGCATATTCTGGATTAGTGCTGCCTATTTGTTTTATGCCATGAACTGTGAAAAGGAGGTGAAAATCATATTTATATTCATATTCAAATCCATTGTGCATATCTTAGGCTTCATCGTGCGGAAGCACATTTTTATTAGAAGGGAAGAAGGATATAAAACTGAGTTATTAGGATTGCAGGGCCAGGGCTAATAACTCCTATTAAACATTAACTCCAAGGTTGTCCTTCTCTTCTGCTGAAGTCACTCTCTCTGTCTCTCTGTCTCTTTTAAGCAGTTCCTCCACAACAACAGCAAGAACCGGATGGCATCCGTGACTGTTAACAAGGTGTGGCAGGACACGTTTCTTCCAAAAAAACAAAAGTAAAGAAAAATCACGACACCTGGCTCAAGTCTAAAGAAGAGGTAGATGATGGACAAACAGGAGGACGTATGTGTGTGACGCGCCTACGGGTTTTAGTGACGAGAAATGCAGGGTTGGAACGGAAAGCGAGCTTTTCTCACCGTTTTGTCATGCAACACTCAGCTGCTCTCTACATCATTACTCTGACATGGATCCATGAGGACACGCCGGAGTGACGAAAACCTCTTCTCCTCCCTTCTGTTAGAGCGAGACATAACTTTTGATAAAGCATTTATACCACAGCACTGTGTGAATTGATTTTCTGTAAAAGCAGCTCTGACAGCAACGAGGCTGCCGGTCACAGGTTAATATTATCCTGGCGTTTCTATAACAACTACTTCTTTAGGGACAAGATAAAACAAACAAAAAAAACACAAATGGAGATGTGAAGTTTTCTGTAAGGACGTGTTACATTAACATTTAAGGAAGGAGTCTCCAGTATCAGCGCTTTATTTTTTTCCCCCCAACATTTTTAGGACACATTAGACACATTCAACTGGAAATGAATGAATGGTGCTTAACCAGATCCAATGACAAACTAGGGGACATGATTAGGGATGTGGGACATGCAGGGGATGGTGGACAGTGTAGTCCAGCGCCTCTGTTGCGTTACCCTGACATAAGAGGCAATAAAGACGAAAGGCTGGCGACGGAACGACTGTTTATTCAGAGCTGCTGTAACACGAGTGAGATATAGGAGATACAATGTTTTATTGATGTTGCAGTAATTATAAAAGGAAGGAAAGTACATTTTTATGATTTAATAAAGGAAAAAGTGTAAGAGCTGGCAAATTTCTGTTGCATAAAAAGAGTGAAACCCTTCAGAATGGCCTGTTATTGGTGAATAATGAGCTCTGAGGGTTGTAACGGTTGGTAATGCAGTTGATTAATTTCCTATAACAGCGTGTTTTATTGCTCATGTGCTTGAATATGGAGTGAATCTGCTTGAATCTCAGTTTGCAAGAAGAGAGGATTCGGCCGAGTTTCATATCGAGTTACTAAGTGTTTACAGAGAAACTGAATAAAATTCAAAATAAAATGTGATTTTCTAAGATGAATAATATATAACAATTTGCACGTGTGTAGATTTTTTTATCATCACCTTTGATTATTATAATTATAATAATTATAATCGATTTTTATTCTTACATCCCTGTAACTCATCAGTTAAAAAAAAAATCCTGTGTGGGGGAAAAAAAAAAGAAAGAAAGTGTGACGATGTGTGAAAAGGAAGAGAAGACAAGGTAATTATGGAGCTGCTATCTTGATCCGGACTGAAACACTCCTGCGATAAAGGACACGCCTCTCAAGGACGTCCACTCGGGTATCTCACAGACGCCAGGATCTCCTCTGGGGGAAACGAACCTTTACTTTCACCAAGGGCTGAAAAGATTTCACATCAGCAATAATCCAGGACTTGCTAATGAGAACTTCATAACGGTAACATTAATTAACATTGACTTTCAGTGAGATGTGAAGGGATCACTTTTTTTATAATCTTATACATTTTTGTACGGCAAAAATGAAAGAAAACGATAATGTATGTATTACAGTATTTGTTTTCTGCTAACAATATAAACCACTTCGCTGTCTTTTTTTTTAGCACTAGGTGTATAAATCCGAGTGAAATTGCATCGTGTGTGTAATCTCTGCACTTTCTTTGTATTGCTTGTTGAATTATTTTAAATATTACTTTTTACCATTTTCTCTGCATTATAGATTTTGTATTGCGCCACATTCAAGGAGAAACTGTTTTGCTTTCAGGATTTGAAAGAACCAGGTGCATCTCAAAGGCCTGAGTGATATAATGCTCAAATAAAACTGTCATGATTTCAGTGAAATGTATGGTAACTTTGACTTGTAACCCAGATTTGACACACAGGGATGATTTATTTCCTACAACAGCAGCTCTGACATTAGTAAAGGTTTATAACACATTATCGCTTTGACAGTTAACAACTTGTGTTTGCTCCACATGAACAGCTTTTTTTTTTTTTTAAGTATAATCTTTGATGATTAAAGTTGCATTGAAGGAGTCTCCAGTGTCAGTGCTTTGTAACAGTCTAAGGTAATGCTATAACTTGAATTTCATCTTTTACATTCCTCTTTTTCTTTTTCTCTTTGTTGTTTAAAGGTTGTTGGAATCCAGTAGGTTGGTTCCATTACTGTAGGTCTCATTCTCCCTCATCTGCCTGGCATCATAAAGCCGATTTTCCAGTCCAGTCTTCTTCAAAAAAACGTCTAATGCCTTACCTGATCTTGTCTAGACTTGATCTGTGTCTTGAACTCTTTGTCTGCTTCATCCAGTACTTCCGGTACACTCTTTTTTTTTCTCGACATGTTTTTCTTTCAGTGCTGCTCAGCATCTAGTTGGAGTTTTGTACGTAAGTTGAATCACCGCTACCACCTATAGATCTCTCTCTCTCCTCAGCTTAGCTGTCCTTTAAAGTCAACTTTCCAGTCCAGTCTTCCTAAAAAAACAACATTAAATGCTTCCTTCCCTGATCATTGACGCCCCATTCTAAAAGACTCCTAACATTGTCTTCTACTCTCCCTAGTTCCCTAGTATGCTGGAGCTGCGCCACCGTATCTAGCCTATACTGCATATACTGTACAGTATTTCCTGCACGAGTGCAGTACATGCCCGACAGTCTCACTCTCCTGTCATTTATCACAGAGTCCCGTTGGGTGTTTACCTACAATAAATACAGCGCTATTGAGGCTGCTGTGTCAAATTCTTAGTCTGATAATTAATCCTTTTTCTTTCCGATTTTCTCTCATCACATCTACTTTGTCCTGTATTGAATGCAAATGTCTCACTGTTGGTTCATTATCCCACTCATGTTATCACTTTTTTTTATTTCTCAACTATGAGAGAGAGGGAGAGAAAGAGAGAGAGACAGTTTATAGCTCCTATAATGTAACTTAATGGACAGAATTTAATGAAATTTTGGCAGTACTTAGGTTTTTGCCTGAAGTTTAACCTGCACCATAAGTGAAATCAAAATGCTAAATAATGATGATGGAAGAAGTAGAACTTAATTAAAACAAGGCGTAAGATACTCAACCTTACAGAATGTGATTTCTTTGTATTAATAAGTTAGACAGAGAGTTCTGCTGTACGGACAGACATGTACGTGGGGTTCAACCAGAAATAATAATAATATCACTGATTACATTAAAGATCAGCAGATTATTTTTAGCTTTAACCTTTGAACTTTAACCTGTTTCTACAAACTCTTTTCCTGTTGATGATGCACACTAACCCTAGTTCCTATTAATTTCCTTCCCCGTTTTCATAATTAAAGTATAAGTGAAGTGGTGAAGCAGACGCAACTCCTTAACTCCCACGCTCACTGTCAGATTGAGTTTTGAGATTTTGCAGGCGTTTTAGGAGGTTAAACATCACAGTTTCTTTATAATCCTATAGGTGGTGCTTTAAACTATTTAAGCATTTTCATCTGGTGTGGTAGAAGTGAAGTATTTATTAATTTTGTGAGAAATAATAATTATGGCGGATGATAGAGATACACGCTGCTCAGTAACAATGTAGCTTTGTGTTTAATTTATTTTTATTAACTTTTAGAAAAGGAAAGTACATAATTATTTTGACATACCCTCCTCGTTTTCCATTACACTTCGTACGTCTGTAAACAAGCTTTCGTATTCACTTGTTATAAAATGTTTTAGGACGAGCTGTGAGTCATGAATGCACCGCTGTCTTCACTTCGAGATCAGGACTATAGGGAGGACGCTTTAACACCTCAAAACATATGCAGGAGTGTGCGGACGTGCATCATCACGTCCTTGGATAGCAGTCCTCTGTGTTTAATCTGATGTTTAGACTTTTAGAGAGAAGACTCTCCTGGTCACCCTGACCCATCTCGTTTCGTCTCCTCAGGTACATGTATCACGTCCTGACGAAGAACACGACGGTGACCGAACACAACCGGAACCTGCTCGTCGAGACCATTCGCTCCATCACCGAAATCCTCATTTGGGGCGATCAGAATGACAGCTCTGTCTTCGAGTGCGGTTCTACCTTCCTTTTTATTATCACTATTAATATTATTTTTATTATTCATATCATTGTTCGTCGTGAGTTCTTGAAGTTTTACTCTCTCCTCTTTTCCAGCTTCTTTTTGGAGAAGAACATGTTTGCGTTTTTCCTCAACATCCTCCGTCAGAAGTCGGGCCGGTACGTCTGCGTGCAGCTCCTGCAGACGCTCAACATCCTGTTCGAGAACATAAGTCATGAGACGTCTCTGTGTAAGCGCCCGGCTTTAACCTCAGGATGTTTGTTAATTCGGGTTTTCTTTTTCTTCCAGCGTAATGACTTTTCTTGTTGTTTTCTGCAGACTACTTGCTGTCGAACAACCACGTCAACTCCATCATCGTGCACAAGTTTGACTTCTCTGACGAGGAGATCATGGCCTACTACATCTCCTTTCTGAAGACGCTGTCGCTGAAGCTCAACAACCACACAGTGCATTTCTTTTACAACGAGGTAAGGTTCTGGTACGATCCCGCTCCGGAAGGTTCCGGAGGGAACAAAAAAAAAATCAAATGAGCAGGAGTGAAGAAATATAAAAAATAATGACGCTAAATGTAAACAAATATTAACCACTGAATTAAAAAAAACAACAACAACAAAAAAATAGATATGTTTTTGGTTTGTTTGTGTTTCTGGTTCGGCTCCTTTGTATAGGGGAAAGTTATTGGTGTACTGTAAATGGTTGCACAAGTTATCTCTGGTACGGCATTATTACAAGGCTGTCTACGTAACGTCTTCATAACACATACACAAGACTCTACAGCTTGGTTGATGATTTTCCTGCCTTGTAAGCTGTTTTATTTATCCTGTAACCTCCTCGGTCCCGGTCCGAAGCTCAGAGTTCAGAGCTTATGTGTGCGTTACGAAGTCCTCATTAAGCCAGCCTTTGAATAAAACGGTACCTTATGTTCTTTATTCGCGGACACCTCTGACCCACGGCGGTGCACTGGTGTCAGGAATAGAGAAAACCTGCAAGGAAGGATTTGCTGTATGAGAGATTTGTTGCTGCGAGCTTTGGCCATTTAGAGATTATACTCTGGGGGAAAAAGAAAAAAAAACCTGTAAATAATAACGTGCCTGTCTGAGCCGCTAACCCTGGGTTAAAGAAGAGGTTTTAGATAGCCGAGGTCATGTGATGAGGAACTTGCACAAAGTAAACAAAACAATCTGTCACACTGTTTCTGTCTGTAAGTTTCTGCAGGTCATAATAATAGTAATAATAATAATAATTATAATTAACAAAAATAAATAGAAGACTCACGTAGACTAAAATAGTCTCTTATAGGCACAGACAGACACAAATACACACTAACAAATGCAGATAGACACTCATGCACATTAAATATAAAGTAACAAACTCGAACACACACTAACAGACTTGCTCACACTCACATAGACACTAATGCACTCGAATAGATGCTAATAGACATGACTAGACTCGAATAAACTCAATTACTAGACGTGCCCGCGACTTCATTCACGTGGAATTTACTTGCACACTCATAAGCAAGTTTTAAAAAGTGTACATCGCCATCTGTTGAATTTTGCAATTAACTAAAAAATGATACGTTACCGTGAAGTGCGCGGAATGAAGGAGTGAGATGGCTTTTATTAAGTAGATTTCAATTGCACACTCGTACGCGATTACAGGGTCTACTTAAAGCCCCTTATCATGTAGCATTATTTATTAAACTATATCTAACAACAATGTAAACTAAGTATTGAAATTACAAGAAGAGGAATATCATGAATTGACAACTGTATTTATTGGCAATCAACATGTGCAACACGTCAACGTAAAACATAGCAGCCTGTGCTTGGTTAGTAATTGTGAACAGTTTAGAGCTTGACGAATACAACTTTCCTGTAGATTCTATTTAAAAATTAAATAAAATAACATACAGAACAAACAGAGTCTTTTACTTTGGCTTTAGAGTACTTTAACTTCAGGCTAAAAACTGCAACAAAAAAGGCTATAGTCAGTTTTCCAAAGTAAGCACTCAGTTTTTCCTAATTAACTTTAAGGACCACAGGTAATCAATTGCACAACAAAAATAAATAATAATAATAACAAAAAACTTATATCTCATATACATCTCTATATCTGTTTCTATCTGTCTGCAAGTTTAATTCACTCCTCAGGACAGGCCGAACAAGCCAGTGCAAGTTCACATCTTTTGGGATGTCTAGAAGAAAGGCAGTTAACGAATAGAACCACAACTGCAGTATCACGAGTCAATTTTCATTTAAATTTCAGTCTAGCATATCTTCTCTACCACTGTGATGAAACAAAACCCATATGTTACCTCAAGCTCGTCCAAATACTCCTGTAAAAAACACATTAAAATTCGTTCTGTAGTTTTTACATGATGCTGCAAACAAACTTCCAAAAACCATCTTGGTGTGTCCTACTGTATTACTCATCTCACCAGGACGTTCTTTTTTTTTTTTTTTTTCAAATCATGCTTAAACACCAAAAACGCTACTCCCAGCACCGCTGGGCAACAGCTTCACTAGGGTCAGAGTTGATGAGGGAATGAGATCAGGTGTGTGTGTGTGATCCTCGAGGGATCTGTAGCGTTAGAGGCGGAGTGGCTGGAGTGTGTAGCTGTAGGAGTGTCCCCGCAGCGCTCCTGTCTCTGAGCCAATCCTTCCTGGTGTTGACGTCCTCGCTCTGTGTCTCCCATGCTTCCAGCACACTAATGATTTTGCCCTGTACACGGAGGCCATTAAGTTTTTCAACCATCCAGAGAGCATGGTCAGGATCGCAGTTAGGACCATCACACTCAATGTGTACAAAGGTGAGTGAACGGCTCCCCGGCTCCGTGCTGCACCTGTCTCTCTCTCTCTCTCTCTCTCATAACACTACTACGCTGACGCTACTGCAGGTAACACACTCACATACACACACCAAGGTTCAGCTGTCTAATTTATAACCTGAGAAGTTTTATGTTAATAGTTTATTCAGTGATTAAAACATTCTTCTCCTCACGCTTGGCTTTTTTTTCCTCTTGGCTTTTTTGCGAATGCTGTGAGGTTTATCAGGATTTATTTTGAGCCTCACTCCGTTCCTCTGTAGATGTTCCTACACTAGGGGTGTGACAGGCACAGAATCTTCCTTTTCCTTCACAGTGCACCTCGTTTAATGACGCACTACAGTGTTTAATGCTGCAGTGGAAATGACAGATTTGTGTTACTGATGATTGTGTTTCCTTCCGAAAAAGTTAATATGTTCATCATGGTTTATACACTCAGCCGTTACACTGATGACTGTAGAACTCGTATAAAATATAATCCGAACACATTGTTAAATAAACTCTCCATCCTAAAGGTACCTGAAGTGACGTCAGCTAGCATTAGTTAACATCTGCTCTGTCACACTCCTGGTGTAAATGCAGAAAGAGTTTCCTGTTTTTCTCGGTTTTGTTCAGGGTCTTGTGTTACACCTCTGGGTGTCTGGGTTTGTGCAGGGTGTGTAGTTGAGGTGCACTTTTTTTTTTTTTTTTGAGCACATTTTGAGCTCCACTTGTTCCATTTAGTCTCTTTAACCCTATTAACCATGTGTCTGTTCTTCCCTCCTCCGTCTCTGGTGACTCCTGTGTGACACACTTATTCCATTCCAGTCTCATGTAAGTTGCTCAATTTCAAAACTTATTTTTTTCTTTTTTTAAATCGTGCATGCTCACTTTAAAGTTATGAAATGCTTTAGTTGGGAATTATTCTGTGCAAAAATCTACAAATTCAAAAAAATTAAAATATTTGCTTTCTCGTGGAAAAAGGCCTTGGTTCACACAGCAGCACTGAGTAGCACCTGTGTGTTTAAGAGTTTATAGTTTTTAAAGCTTTAATGCTGTACTTTCATGAAAATAGATCACCTTTAATTTAAAAAAAAGTCACCCATTTCAGCACAATAACCACGTGATTAATTACATCCTCCTGTCTGTAAGCTGTAGTTTTAGGCTTTCATGCAGTACATTTCATGTTTCCTCGACTGCAAGGCACTTTGTCACCTCTGCTGTTTTCACACATCAGTCATAAAATTCTCGTTAGCCAAATGTTGTTATATATATATTTTTAAAATATTTTATATACAGAGTCAGCCAAAAATATATATACACAATTCAGGGAAAGAAAAATACTATGATGTGTATTATATTAATATAATATTAATATAGGGCTGTAGCTATCGAATATTTTAGTAATCGAGTATTCTACCAAACATTTACTCGATTAATCGAGCAATCGGATAAAATGTACTTTTGCTTAAGTAAACAGCAATGTAAAATACATTTATTTGTTATCTTTTAATGTATGTTGGCTGAATTTATTGTTTGATTATCGCTATTGATATAAAACGACTGGTATAGGTTAAATGTTCTGGATGGTGTTGTTGATCTCTGCGCTAGTTAACTAGCATAAGGATGCATTTCTGATCGAGACGCTAGCGCTCTCAGTCCTTTAAGGCCGTATTTTAAACTCTGCAGGATAATCCAGATATAAAGGCGCAGTAACATTTGCACTTTAAATGATCTTAAATGAATCGGATTGAGTTCTGCATTAGTCACAGTATACACACACATTTTCATGAAAAAAAGCTTCCTGTGCAAATGTTCATTAATGGTTTATTTATAAACGCTTTTGTATTCTTCAGTATTAATGTTAGCATAAACATTTAGACCTTCTAAACATACGGGGTAAATATTTTTTAGCGCACTCGCACAACGCTATCAGCTTTAAGGTGTATTAAGGCATGCTTACGCGGCTGCTGTTCAGATCAGAGATAAATCTCTGATTATTTAATTTAACGTGTCCTAAAGTGTCCTCCCGCTCCTCCTGCAGTGGACAACCAGCACATGCTGCACTACATCCGGGACAAAACGGCCGTGCCCTATTTCTCCAACCTGGTCTGGTTCATCGGCAGCCACGTCATCGAGCTGGACAAGTGTGTGCAGACGGACGAAGAGTAAGAATCGCGGTAATGTCCTGTTCCTAC
>JAQMYI010000008.1:26168562-26187588 GCA_030014275.1 Clariallabes melas
CAAACACCCCCCCCCACACGCCCCCCCTCCCCCGGCACCCACACACACACACACACACACACACACACACACACACACACACACACACACACTACATGGTGAGTGAGTGTTCCTGTTTGGTCTCAATGATTTTTCTTCTTGCAGTTAATCACACCTCTAACTATTTGTGGTAGGGGTTATTAAATTTCTTGTCATATTGACATTAAAGGTGCGCCCACGACCCACGTTTCCCTGCAGTAAGCAGAGGGAAAATATGATATCAGTCTCGGAATGTGTCAGCACCTTAAACCACACGCTGTGTGTAATGTTCAACACTAACGCCTCATTACTCTGGACCTGACCATGTTTACTCAAAAAAAGAAAGAAAAAAAAATTAGCTTTATAATCAACTAGATTATTAGTAAATAGTCATAAACCACTTGGAAACTTGGATTTTAAAGATATGATGGTGCGTTAGGTCTACTCCTGCTGTGTACTAACTAGGAGAGGTATGAGTTTTTGTGCAGCAGGAGAAGCCTACACCTACATTATCAAGTTCAAACACACCCTGGGCTTGTGAGCTCATTATTACCCCCTGCTCATTTATAAACCTTAACAACTGAATCATCCAGAACTGCCGGGAACATGAGCATGGTCTGAAAGTGAGTGATGTGTGCGTGTCATATTATTCCTGCAAGTCAAACAGGGACTAAACAGTGATAAACAATAAACACAATCATAAGAATCAGGAGGAGGAGGAGGAGGAGGAGATACCAGAACAAGTCTGAGGTGAAGTTCGGGGGGAAAAAAGGATCAACCAGGATTTGGTTATAAACAAAAAATCAATCCGGAACCTTCATCTTTCCAATAGTTCCAATGTTAACACTTAAAATTTATTTCTGTCATTTCTTATAAAAATGTATGGGAGGCGTTCCGATCAAACCAGGACTTTTAATTGTGCAGAATAACAGAACACGGTTCTGAGAGTTAAAAACTCCCTTTATTTCTCTATATAATCCCCTGATACACTAATGGTTTCACTAGTGCTTGGACACCAGCAAGGTAGAAAGTTTTCTCATGAATAAACTTCCTGATTCATGTATGAAGATTTACCCTGGCCTCCCAGGAATTCCTTTTATTATTGGAAAAGGCTTGGAGCGTGGTCAGGACTTTACAGGGGACGTGGCAATAACTCCAGACTTCCAAGTTCCTGTAACATGCAAGTGGTGTTGGTGAATGATTCTCTATACAGTTCACACAGACAGATGCGTCTCTTCTTTCCGGAAGTCTGCGACATAGATTTTTTTTAAGGATCAGGAGATTGTCATTGACGGGCATACAGCATTCTTTAAAACATTCGAACCGTTCACTTGTTTTACTTCGGAGTCTCATCACCGTCCTGTGCTTGAGGTCTTCTGTAAAAGTCAATCACCCTGTTTTTACGCCTCCATTCACCAAAGATTTTATCACAAGTCCCGGTTTGACTTGAACGTCCCTCGTTGCTACAGTCAGTCAGTAGCTGCTTGTTGGCAGGGGCAGTTCAGAAAACTAAGACGGTTTGTGGTTTGTCATTAATTAACTGTAAAAACAACACTATTAGTTATTAATAACATTTAAAATAATTCTCGAACTGGTTCCGTAATTTCCACTTTTCCAATGTTAATAATCTTTTGAAAGTCTGAGGGCTGACAGGTGCAGGACAGAAGGCAGGAAATATATAGTGGCTAGAGACAAAATCACGAAATAAGCGTCAGTGCTACTGAATCGAATCAAATGAAATATCTCTATGTCCGAAAAAACGATCAGATCAACAATCAGCTCTAGTGATGGATTGTTGTAATTCCTATTAATAAACTCCAAACATTGTCCATATTTAACCTGAAAGTAAGAGGCACCGTGAGCCCAGCGATGAACATGTAAGATTGAGGGTTGAAGGGGGCGTGGCTTCCAGATGACCTCACAAAAACACCTCTCAGTCATTCCAGATTTGCATGATTTCTTGGCTTGGGAACGTTTATCCAGTAAAGACAATTACACTGTTACTCCGTAGCCAATAATCACATTAAAGCAGTTTAGTCTTCTTGCTTGGCGAACGCACCTGACCGTGACGCAACTGTACGGATAACCAAAGCGGCATCTTGTAGTCAAAACATGGTGCTCTGGATTAAAGGATCCGCCATATAAACCTGTTACACGAGCTAAACCCATCCTTAATAATGACCCATGTGGTTTCAGCGTCACCTGGAAGAACCTCAGCATCGCCTCCAGACTGCGGGAAATGAAATCATTCTTGTGGCTTCTTGTGTGTGTGTGTGTGTGTGTGTGTGTGTGTGTGTGTGTGCTTTTGTTATTCTTGCGGAGCGCATTTGCTCTGAGGTGACATCAAGCAGCAGCGACACCGTCTGCTGTTGTGTTTTTTTTGTTTTGTTTTTTTTCGCGTCTTTTTTTTTTTTGCTCTTTGAACTGCATGTAGGTGGCTTTCAGAGTGGTCATGTGGTGCTGTCCCAAAGCGCCCGCCTCATGTTTTTCATGCATATGCAGCCATGCAAATCAGCCAGTCGAGCTGTCCCAGATGCTTCAAGTAGGCCGAGGATTTTAATTTCCCTGTCGATTTGTGTGAAGTGGAATTTTTTTTTTTAATTAACTTTTGTTGTTTGCGGTTTCAAGTTGGTGCAGAATTCGTAATGCACAGATAACGAATGGTGTTACGTCATCAACCTTCGTTTCGTACGTAGTCTTCAGGACTTTCTTCGGCGTGCACGCTAACAGCCAATATGCTAATTGTGGTTATTATGCTTTTATTTGGAATTAACAAGATTTATTTGAGCTTCGTGTGAAATAAACCTCAATAATTTAGTTTTTTAAAAACAGTCATTTAAATGCTTTTTCGGTTACAGCTGTTGTAGGAAAATAACTAACTGCTAGGTGTCTTTGAAGATTCTCAGTCATCCAGGTAATGTTATCTGGAAGTTGAGTCGTGCCAACTGGACGACGTCTTAGTTTAGTAGAAACGTTTCCAGACAGCGGAGGACCCTTTGACCTTGGACGACTCAAATACGAGGAACTTTCCAACCTACGTTAGACTGAAGAAGCGAATTGGATGAGCAGTGAAACGTTTCCACTGAAGTAAGACGTCGTCCAGTTGACATGACTCAACTTCCAGATAACTATGAGGTGGTGTGATGAAGCAGATTTACTGATACGTTCGAGCCGTGCGATTGAAACTTCAGTTGGTCGGGTCGATCCATTATTGTGATCGGTTCATACTTTTAAAAAAAGATTTAGACTAAAATAAACGTATGAATTCCTTGAAAATATACCAAAGCTTGTGTAGAAAATATACACTGCTTAAATTTTCTACAAAGTACTCTCAGAATACTTTAATTTTATGAGATTAGTAAATGTTCTTTTTGAGTTCATGGACAGTCGGCGCAATACTGCCACCTGCTGGACTGGAGTGTAGAGTGGAAGAAAAAAAAAAACATCGCTTTGTTCGAGACGTGACGTTTGAATGATCATAACCGAAGTTCAGTGTTTATTAAATACTTTGAGCAGTTTTTCATTCTTCACAAACTGTAAGCAATAGAGACACTCAAGTAACATCAGTGCTGCTGAATATAAAAAATAAATAAAAACTAGCGCCTACCACTCTAGCTCTAGCTATCGTCCTAAAGTTGATTATTTTTCTATAAAAGTAAAACCCAGATTGTTTTATTCCTCATATATACTACAGTGATTTACCAGTTTATCAAACGACACATCAACATTTCAGTTTTTTTCTTTTTTCTTTAAGCTTATCTTGTGAACGCTGGTAGTTCCTGTACTTAGACACTAAACGTTCCAGCAAGTGTACACGGCTGTTCCGGCACCGGCTTCTCTTTTTCCTTCCTTTCTTTTGAACTTGATATGACACAAAAAGCACAAATTGTCATCTTACCAAGAAGACTCTGACTGCGTTGTCATCGGGAGGTCTGTGGAGTTCTCACAGCTCTCTCTTCAGCCTTGTGCAATGGAGATGGTGATAAGCACCCGGTAACATGACGTAGTAACGGCAGGATTCGATCTCATCAGACCTGCTGAGTGTGTGGTCATGTGCGTGATAGGAAATTGCTGACGACATGGTGGACGCACTGAGAACCTGACGGGGACGGGACTTGGACTTGGAGGTGCTGTGAAGTTGATGAAGGCACATTTTATCATGCAGATATTTTCATCCAAGTGTTACGTTGGCGTGAAGGTTAAAGGTCTGTCCAAAAATGTAAGGTGTAAAGCAGTAACATAGCGTCACGGCTCTTGTGTAACTCGTTGCCACGGTTCTGTCCCACCGGTTTCTTCAAATCAGCCAATCAGCATGTCTGTGGGAAGACTGATGCCTCAGCTAGCCAATAGTAAAGAGATTTAGAGTCTCAGCGCATTGGCTGGTTTTATATCAAACATCCAGGAAGCCGTCTGTATAAATTACATTAAAGATCAGCAGATTATTTTTTAGCTTTAACCTTTTAACTGTTCCTACAAACTCTTTACCCATCAATGACACGTACTAACGCTAGTTTAATATAAAATAGCACTTCCTTCACAAAATTTACTCTAACTCATTAACCACACACACATACACACAAGAAACTCATTCTTGAGCCGTGTTACTCCAGTGACATAATGACCCTTTGCGCGTGATGTCATGACATCTGTCTGCCAGGCCAAAGGGAAGTTGTTTTTCAGATGCGAGAGCCAAAACCCACATATAAAACCAGTCACAGAAGCACTTTCAGTAAGTAAACACTTATGATGTCATCAACGTTGTCATCGTAAACAACGCGCCGTCTTCTACATCATTCTGAACCGCCCATGTTGTGTTTTCGACGCTAACTACCTTCAGCCCCTGATCAAGCGATTGTACTCCCTACATAGTACACAGTATAGTACAGTAGAGATTATAATCTAAAGCTATTTGGGATTTAATCCCTGAACAGTTAGTTAGAAAGCTTGAAGCGTCCGTATTAGTCATCTCGTCTACATCGGAAGCAGAAATCCAGGAGGAATCACATGTCTTTGTACAGTGTCTGATGTAATCATGTAAACAAACTTCTAGAAAATGCTTCATCCATGTTCACACACTTGTTTCTCTTGTGAGTAAGTGAAAAAGTCCAAATAATCAGCGGAACAAAAAATGCTCTCAGTAGTGAGGTTCATCTGTGCGACAAAGCATCAGGTCATCCTGTAGGTCATCAGGTGATCTTTCTGGAGTTTTTTTGGTTCTGAAATACACCTCAAACATAATTGTCAGCGAAAATACATAGTATCCTACTCAATATTCAATAGAGTACGGTAATATAGTTAAATATTTGGTCACCTCCCGCTCGCTGTGATGAGATCATGATACAGTACGTCTGTGAATAAAACTGCGACTCACGGTTTGAATATCATCCCGATTCGATATCAAATTTCCCCCCGATTTTGTTACAAGTTTAAATCTTCAGAAAAAGTTTTATGAGTAAATAAACGTAGCTCGTTCCTTATAAATGAGTTTTCTCAATTAAAAACCCGAGCGTGGTGTTTACACATTACAAACTAACTTCAAATACAAGAGTTTAAAATTTAACTTCAAATAAAATTAAACACAAATCTACATCGTTACTCAACAGCATGTCTCACTATTAGCAAGTATTTCCTGTATTTTCATTCTGTGTGGTTGGAGTGAATATTTCAGAGAGCGCCACCTGTAGGATCATAAAGAAACGGTGACGTTTTACCTCCTCAAGCGCCTCAAAAGTCTCAAAACTTATGTGTTTAAAAGCTGCATGCGTTAAAAGCAATGAGATTTTTTAATAATTAACGCGAAAAAGAGAATCGCGATTCACAACTGAATAGATTTCTTCCCCCTTCCTTATTAGGTATGCAAATACATTCAAAAAGAAAACCGCATGATGTGATGTCTGAGGACACGTTTTGTGAAATCACGTAGTTCCCATTCTCACTTATGTTACAGTCGTTCCCTTACCAGCTTCTATTCTTCTTTCTTATTTTTCAAGAACATAAAAAAAAAAAAAAACAAAGCAAAAAAAAACCCACACAGCTTGTCCCCTTACTGAGGAACTGCAGAGCGCTGTTCACCAGCATGATGTGTTCTGACCCGTATTAACCCCTTCTTCATTACACAGGAGAGTTTCTGACCTCACTGCGTTACCGCTTTTGGTAAATTCCAAAAAGGGAATCGATCAAGATGAATACGGTAGAAATATATTAACGAGAAGCGTTAGTGCAGAAATGAAACTATGAACAAATTATATATATATATATATATATATATAAATATAAATATTTGTGGATGCGAACTAGAAGACATGTACGTTCTTAACGTGTGTGTGTGTGTGGGTGTTTAAGTGCAAGCGTGTGATGAGCTCGTGTCACTCGGACGAGCTCCATCCTGCTGGTTAAAACAGGAGTGAAAGGAACTGGGGTTTCTCAGAAACCACCTTGTTTCTGAGCCGCTTCAGAGACGCTGTGATCAGAAACCTCTTCCCTTTTCCTGTCTCACCGCCTCGACCGCAGCAGCCTCTGCCGCGCACTGCTCGCTGCCTACCAGGAAGCCGTAAGTGCGGCCCAGTTCCTCAACACACTCCGGAAAATAACAACAACAATAAAAAGAAGAAAAAAAAGAAAAACAAACCAAAATAGTGTTTGTTTAAACCTGGGTCGGGATCTAGGAAAAGAGGGAGAGGGAGAGGAAGCGTTCTGGCTGCTTTCAGGAGTCTTTCTGTGGAAATGCGCTTACGGTCATCCTCGTCATCTGGCTTACGAGTTACTGTCTGCTGTAGGGGCGGAGCTTATTTCAGTTTCAGCCAGATTGTAGTTGTGTGTGACTTCGGGTTGTGAGAAAGTTCGGGAGCCAAAAACAGGAATGAGATATGATAAGTGGTGTGATGATGATGATGATCATTATTATTATTATTATTATTATTATTATTATTTTCTCACTAACTCAAGTCTGTTTTTTTAAAAATTATTATTCCTCAATGAAATCTTACTTTATACTTTTATTTATTAATTATTGAAACATTCCGTCCTTATCGATCAGTCTGTTTTTCTTGATAATAATAATAATAATAATATAAAAAGTCCCTCCAAGCAAAACACAGACTCAGACTTGACCCCAGACAGTTCGACCCCTCTGACACTGGAGACTCCTTCCATCAGCGCTACAGTAAACCTCGCCACATTACACACATGCACACACACACACATGAACGTTTATTATAGAAACAGTAAGGTATAAGAGCGAGCACTTTAATGTACCGCTGTCTGTGCTGCCGTGCTGGGAAACTCATCAACACCCTCCTGACCAATCAGAGTGCAGGAGGAGACAGCATGAGGTCGGAATCTAGATCGAGTGAACTTGTGAAATCAGGCTGCTGTTTGCAAATTTGCATGACGGTTAAGAGAAGCAGCTGCTGAGAAAATATGCGTGTGTGTGTGTGTGTGTGTGTGTGTGTGTGTGTGTGTGATGATTTTTTTTTTTTCTCTCTTTGCCTTTTGCTCAGATCTCGGCTGACTGCGCTGCAGCACCTCTAACCTACTTTCCCTTTCCCATAAGAAGAAGCAGATGCTTTCTTCTGCCCAGCAATCTCTCTCTCACACACACACACACGCACACGCAGATGCACATCACGTGACAATGAGTACCCATGATGCTGTGCGTGTGTGTGTGGGGGGATATGGTGCTCTTCTGGCAACTTAATAAGACATTTTTCAGATAGATATACTAATTGATAATGATAATACTAATTATCAGCTCGAGACAGATACAGGAAGTTTGAGCTTTTAACCAGGAAGCTTGTTTTTTTTTTTCTTCTTCTTCTTTTGGTCTCGTACACACAAACCAGCGAGAGAGAGAGAGCGCACACATGTCCCCTGTCCGCGAACCTCACACCTGCTGTCTGGTTTGCTGGAAATGCACTTGTAGCCCCTTGACGCCACGTCACTCACCAGTTTCTAGAATAGTCTTGGTTCAGCTTCGGGTTACGGTTTGGGTTTGACTGTTTCATCACGAAAACGAAAAAGATGACGCAGTCTGTCTCATCGATTTCTAGCATCCACTCTGCAAGTCTACATCAGATTAGCACACCTACAGCGGCCTTTTCGCTTGTTTTATTTTATCTTTTTTTAATTATTTTTTTTAAAAACATTTTTTAACCTTTCTCTATCGCAGCGCAAATCAGTTCCTTGTCATTATTTCACCAACGGTCGTGACGTCAAGAAAGATGAAAAGACTTTTCAAAAAGAAGAAGAAGATGAAGAAGAAGAAGAAACCTCTGCTGTGGTATAAATGGTTTCAGAAAAAGAAAAGAAGAGATGAGAGAGCTCTCGGTAGAGCCGAGAGAGACGAGACAGAGAACGCTCCGTGGGTGTGATCTCACTTCCTCAGCCTGCGCGTATCTCGTTCAGAATCTCTCTTGCTGGTAAATAGCTTTGCCACCTGTAAAGGAGCACAGTGTTAGATGTGCGACCGCATTCGAGCCGCAGGTAGCTGCAGTGTTCCGTTTCTGTCACCGTGACCTGTAGGTTACACGACTCGAGCGACCTAAACGACACCAACGGCTGCCAGAACCACATTTTCTGTTCTTTTTTTAATTTTTTTTATTTGTTTTTTATTTTATTCGGTTCAGTTTCAGATCTTATTGTTATGTACAGCTACTTAAAACACCATTTTAAAACAGGATGCTGAGGCAAAATAGTGTGTAAAGGGATTCACGGAAGGAGTCTCCAGTGTTAATAAACTTCTTTCATGGAAGTAACAACGGTCATAAACAAAGGTTAAACTCATCGCACTAATATCTCGTCGCACTGCCTTTGCTTTGATCATGGTCATGACATCGTTCCAATAAGCTTATGCGACGTCACAACGTTTATTTCCGTCTAGAGTCGCATCGAATAAAATATATTTAAAAAATAAAAAAATACAAATTGACAGAAAAATCCTGGTCATTCAGGCCACACGGCTGTTTAGTCCCAGTACCTCGAGTTATCTTCGCATTGTGCCTGTGGAAATGCCTTCACTTTTACTATTAATCTATTAAAACCTGGTCATTCAGGCAGGAGTCGCTCAGTGACAGGTCCTAGGTTCAAACCCCAGCACCACCAGGTTACCCGTGTTGAGCCCGTGAGCCGGGACCTTAACCCTCAACTGCTCAGATGTATAACGAGATAGAATTTAAGTCGCTCTGGATAAGGGCGTCTGTCAAACGCTGTAAACATAACGTACGTTCAGGTCGTCAGCTGACTTCATTTTATTGCCCCATAACGTTGCTGAGCCTCGACCTGAGCGACTGATCAACCCCAGATCATAACACTGTCTCCAGAGGCTTGTACAGTGGACACTATGCATGATGGGAGCATCACTTCATGTCCTTCCCTTCTTACCCTGACACGCCCATCACTCTGGAATAGGCTCAAACTGGAGTCACATGACCTTTTTCCATCGCTCCAAAGTCCAGTCTTTATGCTCCCTAACAAACCCACGCCTTTTTTTCCTAATTAGTGACTTAAGTCTGCACAGCTGTTTAGTCCCAATCCCTCAAGTTCTCTTCGCGCTGTAGAAGTGACCTTACTTTCGTTATTAGACATGGCCTTGAGTTCTACTGTTCACTGTTTCGCAAAGTGTTTCAAATCAAAACTTTTCCCCCGACCACATTTCTTCCTCGAGCCTGATGGTGCACCACGATCCTTTCAGGTTTTTCATAATGTGTTTTAAAAAGATCTTTGCCGCGACCACAGGACACAGGTCGTCTGGTTATGACACGGCCGTGTAAGAAATGAGAAGCTCCTCACTTAACATCTGAACCGCATTAATCACCTCAGTAATTATCCAATGGAAGGCTCTTAACTGTTAGCTTAATTAATGAATTCAGGTGGTGATGTATTTATTTATTTATTTATTTATTTAGTAAGAGGAGTAAACAGTTTGGAACAGGATGGATCACGCTGCTTCCTCATGGTACGTTGCTTTGTTTCTTACTCGTAAGTTATACAAGGCGTATTTATTACCGCACACACTCAGGTGATGAGATCGCAGTCGCACTCCGTGATGAAAAAGTGATTCGACCCTGAATCAACTCAGAAGTGCCTGAAGTGAATCAGAACAAGCGTATCCTGTGTGGGATCACCCGGAGCGTGGAGTCTATCCCAAGGAAGTCAAGGAACAAGGTGGGGTGCATCCTGGATTAGATGCCAACCTCATCTCAGAAAACACACACACACACACAGACACTCAGTCGTACGCTACGGAAACAGCATTCAACATGTCTTTGGACTGTGAGAGAAATCCATAGAACCTGTGGATGCACGGGGAAGAACAAGGAGGTGGGATTTGACCCCCCAACCCTGGACATTTAGAGGTTTAGGCTTAGTGCTAAACCTCTAAACCCACCCTGTTACCTGTAAATAGAATTCCTTTATATTCCCCTCTGACACCTTTTTAAAAAAAAAATTGGGGGGTGTTTATCTTCTTGGCAACAAATTTGAGACAAACCAGAAGACTTAATTTTGGACGCGGAGGCGGACGAACCCTTTTATAGGGTGTTGTTAAAAACGGAACGCTGCGCTCACTTTCTCATTAAACATGGCTATATTTGGGCCTCAGGAACGTCGTCTTCGCTTCGCATTTACAGTTCACTTTGCGTGCTTACTGGTGTGTGTGTGTGTGTGTGAGTCGTTTTTACGCCGTTTGAGTCACCGTGGAAAATCTTTTGAGTACACCACCACAGTCTGCTCACCTTCATAACGCGGCCCGTGCATTTTTTTTAATTCTCGCACCATTTCACCGGAGAGTCGTGGGTTTTTTTTTTTTTTTTTTTTTTTTGTTCACCTTTTTCGAATGCTTTTTGAAGAGTTCTACGAAGTGCCCGGACCGTGCGCGGTCCCGCGTGGGCCGGTGCGTCTGCCCCCTCGTCTCAGGATGACTGTCGGATTTCAGGGTGGTGCGAGGTAGGGTCGTGCTCCAGCGCTGCTCCACGGCCTGATCCTCTTCCCCATCTGCTTCCTGTTTTCGGATCACACACGTAGCACGTTTCTGAGAAGCCGCTAGCCGTGTTCCTAGCACCAGCCCTTCATGTGGCATCGTGCTTATCAGGGGCTGCCAGTATCACGTACAGTGCGGTGTGCAGTATTTCAGTTTCAGGCGCAGTTTCTTCAAGTCCTCGGCCTATTTCTGTGGACTGTTTTTCTTTTTCTATTTGCTGTGTGCGTGTGTTTGTCAAAAAGAAAACAAAGGAAGTGTGTGCACGATAAAGATCTTACCTTGTTTTGTTTTTTCTTTTTCTTCAGTGTTTAGAAATGTTTAGAAACTATGAAAATTTTGGGTTTGACGTGTGAACCCGCGTCCAGTTTTCAGTATCATTTACGCTGCATCGCTGGTTTCAAGCAGGAAGTTTGACATCTTTGCAAAAAATGCACATCTTGCTTTAGGGTGCTTCAGAGATTTATTATTGCACAGAGCGCCGTCCACAAGCCGGGTCTCTGCAGGATCAAAGGATTTATTTTGCACACGCTGTGCTTTCATCACACCAAAATATCATGCACTAATGCAGCTTTGTTTTGATCTACCATTCGTTTTCATTTAGTACTTTTATTTAAATTTTTTTATTTCATTGTTTTGTGCAGGATTCCTGCTTCAGTCATTCTTGTTGTTTGTCCAACGAGCCAGAGAGCGCTGAAAATCGTAAAAAATAAATAAATAAATAAAGTAATAAACAGTGAACAGCTGGAGAGAACTCCGGTTTGAACCCGTGACCTTTCAAAGGAAAATCCAAAGTCTTAACCACTAATCGGCCTCTGCACCCAGAAGAAGTGCTGCTATGATTCCTGTTAAACCTCAAAGCGGACATTTTATTTCTTGGTTTTCTAAATCATTATTTTCTGAATCATTATTCCGAACCTTGTATTATACCTGATGGTATTCCAGGTTTAGGGGGGGGACATTTACTTTGTCTTTTCCTGGCGGGCGGATGGGAATTAAGGGGTTATGAACGTTAGTGGAATGCACCATTAATTGCTTAGTCAGGAATCTTTTATTTTATTTCTGGATCTCAAAGCTAATAATATTCTTAATCTTTATCATACAGTATTGTGGGAAAATCTTAGGCACTTGCAAATAAACGCAGTAGAGCCGTCAGGATGCCTTCAGAATCTCAATTAGCGCAAAGTCACTAATAAACGTGACGACTCGGGTACAATTTGTGCGGTTTTAAAAGAAAATTAGCTACTAACAAATTGGTGGCGTACAAATATTTTTCTGTAACATTTAATTTTGTATTGGAATACTGATGTTTGAAAACCAGACATGTTTTAGTCCTGCCTCACTAACAAAGCTTTAAAATAAAAAAATATATATTCCAAAACAAAAGACAAACGCAACGAAAGACAACAGTACGACCTTAACTTTAATATTTTGTTGCAATCCTTTCATTATTATTCTGCATTTCTCCTGAGGTTACCTGACAACTGTTTTTATTTTTCCTCTCTCTTTCTGTCTCTCTCCCTCTCCAGTCTAACGCCGGGGTGCGCCGCTTCACCAAGCCGCCGGAGAGCCTGGAGCGCTCGTTAGAGATGAGTCGGCATCGAGGCAGGAAGAAGACGCAGAAGCGGCCGAACTACAAGAACGTGGGCGAGGAGGACGAGGAGGAGAGGGGAGCCGAGGATGGTCCAGACGAGGAGAAGGAGAAGGCTAAAGGTACAGAGGCTAGCTCAAAGCTCTCCAGCAGGACGAGTGGGGACACGGAAGGTGAGTGGCCGTGGATGAACGTCCCACCATCCCTGACTGACCCTCTGTTCTCCAGAGCGCCCTCTATAGCCGTGGAGCTGCTCTCTGAACTGGCCGCGGAGTTATTTCGTTATTAGCGTCGTGTCCCGGCAGCGTCACGTGTTAGCTTTAAGTCCTGGATGGGACAGGTGTCAGGATTCAACTTTTTTGAGGAACTGTCGTAGACCTTAATGATTAACTCTTCCAAATCATCCAACTGCGAAACACCGCAGATCTGAAGATTTGTCCAATACTTCCCTGATTCCTGTTTTATATTTATATTATATTTATGCGCTTACATTTTATAGGCTACTGAGTCAAATTAAATTTTTTTCTTAGATTTAATAATACTAAAATAATACATGTGCACTTTTTGAATAAAAAAAAAAGAAGTATTTATTATTTGAAATAAAACAAAACACAAAGATCAATCAGAACTTAAAGATATTTTCCTGCTGCAGCTGTTAAACATGTGTATTGCAGAACCTACAGATATATTTCTCCTACTTTTTACGGGATCTGTTAATGGATGAGAAACAGATGATCAGTGCGTTTACATGACGATGTGTTAGTCCGACTAAAACTGGACAAATCGCACTAAATCGTACTTCCTGCGGCTGGGAGTCGAGCCGCTCCTGCACGCAGCTCATAGGGCTTTGACCCAGACGTCAAACAGAATGTACAACAGTGGAAGCCGTTAACTGTACGGCGATGTCGTCTGCCCTTAGATATTGTAACACCATAACCGCACTATACACTGCCTGATGAATGTACAGTGTTAAACTCAGCTAATTGACTTGACTGATTCTCATTAGCATGTGATAAGTCACGTGTGTAGTTTGTTTCCTTTTCGAGCGGTCCTCTTGTCACATAGCTGTTCAATGCTTTAGTTCAATTCAGAAGCACCACAAGCTTTATAGCAGTTCAACAACACCAATTAGATCAGAGTAAAAATCTGAGCTTTGTATCATCTTAGTTCTTAGATTGGATTATAAAACGGTGGTGAATGTGCTAGCCGCGTACAGTACACTCCCGAGCGGCCGCAGTGAACGATACGCTATGCTACTTCACTGCAAGCGTCTCTGTTCTGTTGTAATGACTTTGTATAACACGGCAGGATAACAAACAAAAAAAAACATGCCTTTAATTACATTGTTCTTACAAAGCAAAAAAAAAAAAAAAAAAGCCTTTTCATCCAAACCCCAAATGTAAATCAAACACAGATCTGACTGTGTTTGTTTATTAAAAAAAAAAAAAGACCATTCTGTCTCATTGTTTTAATTAATAGTATAATGTTTTCCAGATCAAGTAGAGAAAAACGTTATGGACCCAGTCAGTTGTAATTACGGAGGCTTTTAAGTCATGTTTCTACACCAGTGCTGCTTGTTCTCGGATTTTCCCTCAACGTTAAACTTTCCTCTGCTTGATCTGGAGGTCGTTAAACCAAAATCATTCAACTGGATTTCTCTGTGATACGTTTCCCAAAGCCAGGATGTTCAGCTATTAACTAGAACTTGCATTGTGTCACTACCATGTGTGTAGTGTTTATTTGATTTAGGGCTGCATGATTAATTAAAAAGTTAATCATTATTTGATTGACAGCGATCCCACATTGCTGTATCTGTCACACAGCGCAACACAAAACACTAATAACGCACCGATCAGGCCTGAGATTAATAGCGAATGATTCGGTCATACTCGCTCAAATCAAGTCACTTCTCTCACCCCTCCTTCTCATGTACGGGGCTGTCGCTCATGTGACATGTAACGAGGAGGCGGAGCCAAATAGGCTAGTCAGTTTACTCGATGGAATCGAAGCAGTATGACGCTTGTTTTCCATGCAAAACCCAGAGCATAAAACTCATGAGCATGTGGACGCTGTGAGATTCCAGCCAATCAGAGACCAGAGAGAGAGCAGTATAAGCCAAGCTGGAGGCGGGTGCATTGGTCTCCGTGTCCCTCGATGTCAAACCTTTAGATTTTCTCTTTATGTTGCGTTCATCATCATATGTGCTAGTTTATAGCGGCATCCAAAAAAAAAAAACACACACACACACACAGATTCTATTTCTTCGATTTATTATTGTTAATATACTGTTGGTTTTTTTTTTGTTGTTTTTTTTACTCGATAAATGTTTTAGCTCCAAATTTGAGACTCGTGTGACAGGATCATGATCTCACTTCCCACAGAGAAGCACATTTCAGCAAGAACCGTGCAGCCCTGATTTGCTACGAAGGAAGAAAAAAAAAAAAAACTGTGTGAACATCATCTAAATTTGGTGTTTCCCTTATTTTTGTGAGCAGTTGAAGAACTAACCATCACTGACTCAGCACTTCTGTCACTCACGAGCATAATTGGAATAAACGTTACGACACGTCCCTACTGTTTCACCGAAATACTTTGCCTGGACAAAAGTAACATAAATCAGAAGTGTAAAAAAATAACATTTCTCAGAAGGAATCATGACTCCAGGCAGTTTTTATAATTCTCACACAGCTTGCTGTAACCTCAGGACTTGTCGTTCCACCAAATTTCCTAGTAAGACTCTTCGGTTTATTATCATTATTTGGGATTATCGTTATTACTTTTTAGCTGGAACTCTGCTGGAAATGTTTCAGAATGCGTTAATGTTTCTAAACAGAGTCAGTTCCCAGAGCTCTCCACCAGCACTTTTCCATCCTGTCCGTGTGCCAGTGGTCTACATTCATTATGTCGTGTCCACCTCATGGTGTCTCATAACGTCCTTGTGTCCAGGGCTAATACAAGTCAGGATCAGTGCTTAGGCACACAGCTTTTTTTGTTTTGTTTTTAGTAATATGTTATATCTGTATATTTTACTAAGTGAAAAAAGAAAAAAATCAGGTTTCCACACATCAGTATTCCAGCAAAAAATTTTAATCTTGGAGGGAAATTATCTGGAGGCCAGAAAATAAATCTGCATATTATATAAAAGAGCAGGTTTCAGACCTGAAAAAACAACGACAAAAAGTAAGCTTCTCGGTTTTGCATTGATGAGAAAAAGAAGCAGGTGTGACAGTGGCTGTGGTTCTGCAGGATGTTCAGTAAAATTAAACAACTCATTTCCTTATAAAAGCTCACACGTTGTACTTGAGGCTACATTCTGCTTTTTATAGTCTTATAATAGAAACTTTTTTTTTTCTTTAAAAGTCACCCTTGCTCTATAGCAGTTCCTGAAGACTTTTGTACAGTACAGACAAAAACAACAACAACAACAAAAAAAGACTTACAAAGTACATGCCGGATCAGAATCAGATGTTCAACACCCAAAACACAGGAAATACCATTCAATTCAAGATTCAATTACAATTCAATATATATATATTTTTTTTCAGCTTAAGGTTCTTCATGAGTTTAGCAGCTGGCTCCTTCAAGGTGCAATCATTAGTTTAAATGAGGAATAGCAATGAGGAGAGGACACATCCCTGAGGAGCACCAGTGCTGACGTTTTGTATGCAAGACGTGACGTCCCCAAGCCGCACCTGCTGCTTCCTGTTTGTCAGGAAGCTGGTGATCTATTGACACATTGATGATGGGGCATACAGCGAGCCATAAGAGAATTTCTGGAGTGATTGTGTTGAACCTTAAGCTGAAATCCACAAACAGGATCCATCGCAGGGCTGGGTGCAAGGTGTTGCAGGAAGTGGTGGGTGTCTGCTTTGACAAGGGGTCCAGGAGATGTCCTGTCATGCTATTCGTCATTCAGTCCAGAACGATGGTGGAGTGTTTGAAGCAGAAGGGAACTTCACATATCTCCGAGGAACTGTTAAAGATCTGAGTGAAGACTGGAGTTAGTTAAGTCAGCACAAGCTTTAACGAGGAACGAGGGGGGACACAATCTGGACCTGGTGCAAAAGTTACGACTGTATTATAAAAACTGTATTGTAAATGCTGGTCTCAAAGAGGAGCTCTTAGCAAAAGTGAGTACAGTTTGTACCACTGAGACGCAAGTTAGAAAAGCGTTGATGCTTGATTAGCCTAATTGCACCCACATGGTGGTAGAATTTCTGTGTCTCTCAGCACAGCCACAGTACCACTAACCAGAGCCGCAGTGGCTGGCGCTTCTCCTAAAACTGAAATGACAGACTGTGCGCTACTTGCACTATCTAGTTCTGAGCACAGGTGGGTAAGAGCTTGAGACTTGGCACAGGGGTTATCAGTGGAAATCTGAGTTACTGTGACAGCTCAGAAAGTTTGTAGGATGTTGCATAAGTTTAACCTCAGTTAATGGTTTTTAAGAAAAGAAAACAAACCCTTGCTTGCACTCCGGCAAAAAACTGCATGACTTAACTTTGCTAAAGAACTTGAAAAGAATGAAAAGAAGCAATTTTCTTTGAGATGGGATCCAGTATGTTTGGTAAGGACCTGGTCGAGTCTACCAGAGTGAAGGCTGTTGGGGAAATTAAAATTAGTAGATGGTTCCCTGAATGGTTGTGAAGATACCAGAATACTGGCTGACCAGATGAATTCCGCTCTCCAGAAACGATGTCCTGGACAACAAGACCTACATCTAGCAGAACACCTTTGGGGTGAACATGACCTCTAACAAAAGAGCAGCTGAAAGAAGAAAAGAAAAAACACTCTGAAGAATGGCAGAAGATCTCTACAGATGTTTGTGCAGCCTTGGTATCCTACATGCCAGGGAGAATTGAGCATGTCATCAGAAAACAAGGTGGACCTACAAAGTGTTGCAAAAAAATAAAAGTTTGTGTCTTCTCCCAGCCCTGGAGTTATAATACAGTCAGGCTAAACTGTTAGTTGTTAATTTTACATAAAAGCAAATACCCAGCAGCAAATACTGTAAGGGGATGTGATTTTGAATCATTTGACATTTAAGTGTTATTTGCACAGGGGTGTGCTCATTTCCGTTGTATACTGCAACAAGAAAGCCTTCTCCATGCTAAACATTTTCCACAGCATCCTCAGTGCTGTACCTGACTGATCAGTTGCTTTTGCAGGGGTTTATATTAAGCAGAGGTGTGCAAAGTGCACGCATCCTATACTGGAGTAAAGGTACGGGTTCTGTAGGGCAAATATTACACAAGTACAAGTGGAAGTGGTCTACTGAGTAAACGTACGGAAGTACTCACCTTCAAATTTACTTAAGTATCAACAGTACAAGGCTTGTATTAGCTCACAGTGGCATTATTCATAATAAAAAGAAATCTCCCTCTTTCTATCTCCGCTTTCTGATTGTGAACTTGCTGTTGCTCCTCTGTTTCACTGTTGGGCGTGTCTCGAAGGAAAGTTAACCTTAATAGTCAGCAGGGGGCGAAATTCCCACTTCACTTACTGGTAACGTAACACAATGCGGAAATATTGTTAAGTAGATGTACATGTATTTGCTGTAGTATGTAGTGGAGTAAAAGTAATTAGTATCCTTTAATGAAACTATACAAATAAAGTACAGAAGTGTAAAATTTACTTAAATACAGTTACAAAGTAAATGTGCTCAGTTAGCCCTCACCTCTCACACTAAGCTACTAGTTTCAGTTTTTGGGAACTAGACCAAGCTATATTGGCGGACATAAATAGTATTAGTGAAAATGAGGATAAAATATCTATATTGTGCTAAATTGGGGCAAAATTTCTGCAGTGTCATTAAATATAACAATTTTGAAACCTAATTAGAAGGTGTTTCAGATTTTAAAAATAATAATATTTTACACATTTTCCTCAAGTTTTTTTTTATTTTTTTTTTTTACTGTTAGCATAATGTGTATAGAAATAACAAAATTAGATTTTATCAAAACAACTTTTGCACGTCTTTGGTTAGCTGTAGATCATGTTGTCATGGAAATGCTGTCTAGATTTATTATATCACATTTCGGTCACTTAGGAGAAAAAAACAGTGCAGTAGGTTTATTCCACAACGCTTATTTTTAAGCTCAAGGTTTATTCCACTATGGTTACACCCCTAGTGTACATAATGTGGTAGTGCAGTGTGTTAATATTGTGTATAATAATAATAATTAATTAGTAATACACTCTATCCCTGGCCGAGTCGACTGGGTCCAGAAACTGGATTATTAAAACAAAAAAGGAAATATTATGTATGTCAGATTTTGTTCAGCTTTAAACAAAATTTTAATATTCACCATGTTATAACCTAAATTTTTACAAAACATCGATATGGGTTTGTTCTAACATCAGGGCCCGTATTCACAAAGCTTCTTAGAATTCTCTCAGAGAGCTCTTATCTTAGCTTAAAAAGTCCTAGCTGGGAGTCTTAGAC